>JANRMT010062819.1:38764566-38786474 GCA_026402145.1 Polypterus bichir lapradei | reverse complement strand
TCTATCTATCTATCTATCTATCTATCTATCTATCTATCTATCTATGTCATTCTGTTACTTTTGATTTGTTGATGTGTTAAATTGGTGCACAGATAGAGTAATGGATGGAATACCTTATTAAATAGTGCCCAAATAAATATGAAGTATTTGTGTTTAATTTGAGCAATATCTGATTCCTTTTAAATAAATGTTATTTTTGAAAGTCCTTAAGATACTTTAACATCATAAAATACTGTCAATTTTCTAAAAACAAAATGCTGTACAGGTATATGTTTGGTGGCAGCTTTTCGTAATGCCACTAAGCTCTCTGACTAGTCATGATTTAATGCTGTCAAGGTGAAAAAGCCTGTTGCCATGTTTTTTTTTGTTTTTTTTAGTGGCCAGTTAATATTCTAAAAACACAAATAAATGCAATCTATAATTATATTTATATGTATGATTAACTATTTACTGTGAACAGTAACAGCAAGATAAATGTGAAACAACAATACACACAAGAAGTAATTAAATTAAAATGATTACATGAAAAACAAAATCATGTTGTCTAATTAACATGGCACTTCTATTTGTGCAGTTTGTTATGTGTCTTAAAACACTGGTAGAATTAGATTTTATTATGCTAGAAATTTGTCTTTAATCATAATTCCTTCACCCGCATGGATGGTCTTTGGAGCAAAATAAAACTGACTGGATATGTTTGATGAATATATTGATATATATAATATATATATATATATATATATATATATATATATATATATATATATATATCATAATTATCCACTTATTATTATTATTATTATAATTATCCAGTTATTATTGCAAAATAAAGTGCATCTCATTTGCCATTTTTTTAACTCTTTTCTTCTCCATTTATCTTTTTCTGTGAGCTTGTAGGGGTTACTTTCATTCTGATGAAATGTCTAATCCAGCTTTGACTTCTTCTGATTTCCCAGTTCTGCCAGAATAAGAGTTGAATTAATGAAACTTGAAAAAAGGATTGATTTTAGCAGAAGAATTTAATGTAAAATTCCTGTGCCGGAAAGGATCATCTGTTTAGTTTAGTCATTGGTGTTTAACAAATAAAATATCATGCAATTAATGTTGTAATGGCAAAAAAAAGTATGGTTGAGTTTTGTAGTTTTAAGCATGCATGGAGGCGATGTGCATTGAGATCCTGCCAGTATTGCTTCACATCACTGGTAGTAAATATCTTGTTCACACCAATACTCATAACTGAAGCAAATAAGCAAATTGAAATATGACAGCAGTTTTTTCTGCAAATGTTTGAAAATGGGGTAGTAGGTAGTGAACCCAGAACAGTAAGTTAAAGGTGAATAATCCTTTGGAAAATATAAGTTCATATTACTGTTGAATTAAGTATTAATTATTTTTAAGTCAATGGAATACATAATAAATCCTATAATTTTTTGAACCTGTTTTAAATGCATCATCCCAAATATATTATGTAGGATTGTCACAGTATTGTTTTGTCAGTTTTTGGATTGCTTTTGTCTCAGGATGGATTGGTACTTTTCATTTTCTTCTTGTTTAACATGTCAGATCTGACATGTGCAGATATTGTTAAAAGCCTCTTTAACTCCACCACTGTTGCTCTGACTGTCATCTTGATACAGGTCTTCCTTCAGTCTCCTTAACAAAAAATATTTGTGTGTTCTCATTTACCAATTACTAGCAGGTTAGCACAACAGAGAGTCATTCTCATAACATTGCCTGGTCCTGAATAGGCTGCAATAGACCAAGGCTTTTCCTTTATCAAAGGTCCAGGACCTGCTGGGAAATACAAAGAAGAGATGAAAGCCGACAGTTTTTAGAGTTGAATCCACATAACTTGAAACAGCACTGCTACAGTGAGTTTATTCATTTTCTTGTTTTTTTTTCTAATCCTTGTTGCCAAGGTAACTTGTAGTGTCAAAAAATACTCCTTTTTTGGAATTTACGTTTTATCCGAGTTAATGGTTGTGAATAAGGTTTCCACGTATTTCATTGTACACTTTTTGTTTGTAGTAGAGCTAAAGTTGTCAGGGCCAGTGTTTAGGTACAGTAAGTTTATACTTGGTTTACAAGTATTTAGTCTAAAAAGCAAGGAGCAGGTTTTTGTTTATACTTTTATTTGTGGCTTTGAATTTATGATCTGAAGTGTCTACTACACATGTAATTTTTAATGCATGTTGTATTACAAGTGGTAGTATTTGCAACACTGCGAATATTTATTACTTAAAATATCTATATAGGTACTTAATTGCAGTGCTACAGGAATAATTCATTGTAATACCTTTTTTGTAGTAACTTGCTGTTCTGAAAAAAATGTGATGTTTTTTCAGTAGAGAATGTTATTAACTAATGAAGGAAGCATCTGATACTAGTTTTCAATATCAAGCAAAAATTGTATTGGACCTTAATTATGCAGAAAGACCTATCAAAGGAATGATCATTCCTATTATATTTTCAGAGATCTTCTTTACACGTTTATTTTGTAAGGGAAAAAAACACTCACTTTGTTCTCTTACTACTCGGCAGTAAAAGCCATCTGGGAGTCTAAAGAGTGAAGGCTCAAAGCTGTTGTGAGTGGGGGTACAAATGTACTTGGTAGAACAAAAAGATAAAGCTTTTTTGGACCAAATGTTTTCTGGTATTCTGTCAGTAAGCTCCAGGCAGCTAGGTACTCTTTAAGGTTTTTTTCTACAAGAGTGAAAATTGTTGACATTACTGATTGTTGTGAAGGTAGACCTCCCCCAAGTATGCATCAGTTTTGCAAAAGCTTAACACTCCTTGTCATGGTCATTGTTCTGTCCATTTTGTAGCTGGCCTTAAATAAGAAAGAAAATAGAAGAAGACAATGTATTTAAAGTAGATGCTAGATGAATGAGCCCACCACAGTCATGATACCTAGTAATCTATTTGGATAAGTCTCTATTGACTTTGCACAATGTGATGGAGCAATTATTTTTCACTCCTTCTGGCATTATTGCTCTCTCTCCATTAGATTTTTGGGAAGTGATAATGGATAGCAATTTTAAGGTTTTGATATACATTTTGTTAATGTGAGAAACAGAGAGAGGACTCAAGTAATACTGATTCTAGTTAAAATCTGCGTGTTCCTTTTTTTAGTTGGCTATGGATTAAGAGATGGCAGGTAACAGTGGGTATTTCACTAGTGAAATACCAGCAGTTTAGCTCTGCATAGATAGATATAATGGATTGCAGCTGCAAGAAACACAATGATGCCATACTGTCCTAATATCTGGATCACAATATGAAATTATTGTGCTTTTTCAATATTTTAAGTGTTGAGACTTGATTTTGAATTTAAAGTTGAAATCATATCCTTTTTATAGGTAAAAATGTCAAAAAAACTTGTCTTGATTAATTTTGTTATAGTAGTGAAACGTCAAGCAAAATGACAACTTTTATTGGCTAACTAAAAAGATTAAAATATGCAAGCTTTTGAGGCAACTCATGCCCCTTCTTCAGGCAAGGTGTAGAAATAGATTTCAAGTACCTAAACAATCTCCACAGCATAGGCTTAATTATAATTGGATAATTTTTCCAAAATGGTGAAGGTTTCCATTAATGGAGAACAGAGGACTTTGCACATGTCAGAACTGTTTGAATCTGATTATAAGGGAAAAACAGGTGCTGAAAGTACAATGCATGCTTCAAATTATTGTCATTATGAAACTGATGTAACTTAAATAGGCGAATAAAGTGTTTTCAGATGGTTACATTTAATGCTTTGAAGGTTGCCTACTTTATTAATAGCAATATTTCCTCAATTAGTTTTATTTAACATGTTGTATTTTAAGTCAATAAATGTGTTGCCACTGAAGCACTTCCTTTTCATTGCCATCATGCAGTCATCCTCCTTCATCTGCCGAAGTTTTATGATAAGGAACAAAGATTTTTTTAAAGTTGATGCATGTGTGGTTTTCGTGCATGGTTTGATTTATTGTCAGTTTATGTGTACAATTGCAGTAGTAATTGTCATTTTATTTTTTTGCAGGTTATCCTTATTAGTACTGTGGCCCAGAAGTGCAATGCGCAAAAACAAATTAAATGATGCAAAAGCAATCAGAAAAAACAAGAACAAATTGGAAGCACAAACACAAATCAGAAAATGCAAAAACAAGTTGAATATACAAAAAATACACAAGAAAACACAAAAACAAATTGAATGCACAGAAACAAATGAGAAAATACAAAAACAAATTAGAAGTTACAAAAACAAATTATTATGCAAGAACAAATGAGAAAATGCAAAACTGCTTTGGCTGAGAGTGCTCGAAGTTATGTAAAAGTTACATTTTCTGCTGAAGTATATAAAAATTTTTACTTTTTTAAATCTTTTACTATTCAGTGTTCTCACTTCCACCCCACCACTCACTGAAAAGCTGTGATTGAATTGTGATGAATGTTTATTTGTCACTGTTTTTTCCGCTTCGATTTGGGTTATGCGCTGCTCTTTTTTCTTTCATGCTTCTCAATTTGTTTGTACAGTTGTCGGTTTGTTTGCATGCTGCTCCATTCTCAGTTGCTGTTTCTGATTTGTTTTTGTGTATACAACTTTTCTTTTGCATTTTGTCATTTGTTTTTTAGTATTCTGTTTGTTTTTGCACATTCTGATTTGTTTTTGCATGTTCAATTTGTATTTGTGTTTTCCTATTTGCTTCTGCGTATTCAATTTGTTTTTGCAGTTTCTGACTTGTTTTTGCATTTCCAATGTGTTTTTGCACATTTCAATTTGCTTTTGCATATTCAATTTGTTTTTGTGTTTTCTGATTTGTTTTTGCATGATTTAATTTGTTTTAGGGTTTTAATTTCATGCATTTTAAATTTCTGTGTCTTCTAAAACTATAAATAGAAAATCCCGAAACCTTTCCAGCGTTTAAATTTTTGTGCCAGATGCACATTCTTTACATCATACATTGCTGTGTTAGACTGGTTAAAGAATGAACATTCTTCCATCTCCAGCACCCACTAGCAACATTCTTTATCTTGCCTAGTGTGTCTTTTGACACTTCAGGCCAAATACTTTTTGGGCATTGTTCCATCTACAGGAACTGCCTTAATGGAGATGGCATGGAGAAATGAAGCAGTTTCTGTTTGGCTATTCCAATATGTGGTAGCTTTGAAAAAAAAATAATACAGATTAAATCAGTCTTATTATACACAGACCAGGGCATTTTCATATTTACATGCTGTTTCTTTATTGGTGAAAAGTACAATATGAAATGCAATACAGTTTCTTTAGCTTCCAAAACAAAACACCGGAAGTACAATATTTGTCTTCTTTACCACTTGTTCACTCATTTATGTGTAAGTGAGATGACCATGCTTCTTTAAGTTGAATACTGTTTTTTCATGTCAGGGCTTCTGTTCCATCTGAAGTATAAGAAACTAAAGAATTAACCTTATTTACTCATGGGCTCCAATTTTAAATTAAGTACTTTGTCAGGCATCATTTCCTTTAAGTAACAGTTTTATGGAGTAGGTAATTAAGTATACCTGTATATCCAGGACCTCTGTATCAATCAAATACTACATACAACCCCAAATAAGAAAAAGTTGGGTTAAGTATGGAAAATGCAAATAAAAAATGCAATGATTCTTAAATTTGCTTTAGCTTTTATTTATTGTAGACTGTATGGACCCAAGATATTTCATGTTTTTTAGAATGTGTTGCAGGCCTGAAATGCAGAAATTGATGTATATTAACAAATGAAATGAAGTTCACCACACACAACATGAAATATCATATTGTCTGTAATTAAATAAAAGTCAAATTAAATTTAAGAATCACTGCATTTTTATTAGCATTTTCCATGCCATCCCAACTTTTTCTGATTTGGGGTTGTACATAAATTGTAGTCTCTAGAGGGTGCTATTGAGCAAAATCCACATATTGCCTGCAAGACAAAAATAAATAAAAAGAAAAATCTATTCATTTGCGTAAGAGGTTTATTGGGTTGGTAATTAAGTACATCTGGTACTTTATGACTCAGATACTGCATACGTTCCATGTGCTAGCTTTCTACTACTTGCTGTGCTTTATTCATGGTGCATCTTGCATTTTGCCCTAATGCATTCATGTAGATCAAACTCTGGATGAGTGAATGCATTATGCATGTGCTTGGAAAAATTAATTTGCATTATATCAACTTGGCTTCTGCCAGCAATGAGCACAACTCACAACTCTCAATCAGTAGTCAGTAGTAGTCACACCTCAGCTAAAATTGTGGAAGAAGCAATAGTTTTTCCATAATAACACCTCCACTACTTTTAGCTGGTGCCTCTACAGTATATGACTCTAGAATCGACTCATTTTATGCATGCTAGTGGGTTGATTAGCATATAAATATTCCATTGATTCAAGTTTCCTCCCATTTTCCTGGGACATGCTCTAAAGTTTACTGATTTCTGTAAATTGTCCCACTCTGCTGAGTACAGTCATCCCATACTAGTTATGTTTTTGCCTTTCATAGTTTCCTCCATAATTAGGAAGAATTATTTTTTTTAAACAGGCTAGGTAGAGCTGACAGTAAAAATTGAATGGTCTAAAACTTCATATTATGTACATGTGATTGGTTTACTGTTATTTGTCCCATTCTTCATTGTGAAAGAGAAAGAGGAGATAGTGTTGGAAGGATAAACAAACTAAATTAACTATGTGTTCCATTTAAATCTTCAAGTAACTGAGTGCTGTTTAATTTTTTTATGTCAATATTCAACAGCTAGATATTGCAGCTACTAAATAATTGCCATCATTCATGGCCTTGAAATTTTCTAGGGGGTGACTCGTAAATATTTTCCTTATGTTCCAACTACAACTGAATGATTATTTTTTTTCTTGTTTACCCCCACAGATCATGTGCTTTTGTTCATTTGTTTTATACATAAACAAGAAGATATCTGTGCACATTGAATTTTTTAGTTTACTGGTGTTGCTTTTGGCAGTGCTGAGGTACTGTAGGTAACTGAGAGCAACACCTGCTCCTTAGGCACACTGAGTGATGTCAGTTTGCTTGGGGTTAAATCAAGAGGAATTTGCATGAGCAAGAAGGTCACAGTCATGGGCATCTCACAGTGCACTGCTGGTATAAACTATGTGAACCCACAAGAGCAGATTGTGATGTTTGCTTGAGGCTAGTTATCACATTTTAATGGAACCTTGGCTATGAGCCTGCATCACTCTTAAGGCCAACACCAAAAGGAATTGTTGGATTCCTCACTCCAGGATTCTTGTAATTGGCTTTTGCCGTGGCCAGTTTATGGTTTTGACCCTCACATATACACTTAAAGTGTCTCTTTTGAGCTTTTGTGTAAGCTTGATTTATGGGAGAAGAGTGCCCGAGGCTGGTGAAAGGGCACAGACCTCAAAAGAGTCACTTTAATGCTGCACATCTGCTTTTCTTCATGTTTGCAATACTTTTTAGGGAGAATTATTATTGCTATTCTTCTTGATTTGTCTGAAGATTCATGGAGTGGTAATTAAACTGTCGAGTAATTATAAAAAAAGGAAATGTGTTGTGCTTTTGGAAATGTGCATTGCAGTCTGATTTAGGGAATGCTTGCCCCTTATTTTTTGTTGGTCTGCATTTTGTCCTCTTGATGATCACAACCAGATTTTAGATATTTATATCGGAAAATCGCTGCAAAATAAAATTAAAATATTTTGTTACAGCAATTGTGGTTCCTCCTTAAAAATAAAAAAGTAAAGGGAATGTTTCATCTGGAGGGTATTCAGCAAATGGAAAGTACTTCATACCTCATGTTTTGGAAGGAGGTTTAAGATTTGATAGAAAGAACAGCACATTCTGGACTGTGCTTTCTGTTGCTGCCTTTGCCAAATTCAGAATATTTTTATATTTATGTTTCAACATTGATGCATTTAGGTGCTCTTATACATACAGCTTGGGTTGTTTCCCTCTTTTATGAAATTGATATGTGGGTAATTTTAGATCAGATCACATACATTCATCTCATACCAGCCAGGTCTTTGATTTTATATTGTTGAGGCGTATTTGGGAAGTTAAAGTAGCCAAGAATCAAGAGGTTTGTTTTCCCGTGACTATACCCTCTTAAATATGAAAGGTTTTATTTAATGCTAGGCTAGAGTATCTAGTAGAGAAAATGTAGTAAAGGAGGGTGCATGTTTTAACTTTACACTGTGAATCATCAGTACTCTCTAAAATATAAATCCATCTTCCTAATCTTTACTTCTTAATTGTCATCATCATTGTCCAAAACGTTATATCCTAACACAGGGTCACGGGGGTCTGCTGGAGCCAATCCCAGCCAGCACAGGGCGCAAGGCAGGAACATATTCCGGACAGGGCGCCAGCCCACCGCAGGGCACACACACACACACCCACACACCAAGCACACACTAGGGACAATTTAGGATTGCCAATGCACCTAACCTGCACGCAGACCTGGGGAGAACAAGCAAACTCCACGCAGGGAGGACCCGGGAAGCGAACCCAGGCCTCCTTACTACCGTGCTGCCCTACTTCTTAATTGGTACATCTGTAATGTATTTTTTCCTTGGATGTATGGAGGAAAATATAACACCACCCCTTTGTATTTAGGATATTACTCAAGTGCAGAAACTTGCCATACAGTATTCTTTTCTGCCGATTCCCGAACTGACATGAGTATGATTCTTTGTTTTGATGACTAGAGAGTTCTTCTATTATAAGTTGGTAGTCCAGTCGATCTTAAAGGTATCTCACAAAGGAAACCTCTGAAGTCATCTGAAGAAGTGAGAGATCATGGGAGACTGACAGGAGGCCAGTGGATCTCTTTCACTGATAAAAAAACCAGAAGGGGGGAGTGTCACACCTGGCACAGGTGGGATCCTGCTTCATCTGTGCATGACAGGCAGCTGGAAAGTTGCCAGAGGTAACTAGTTACTCATAAAACACAGCAAGAGACACCAGGATGTGATGTTAGAGCAAACACAAAGGTGACCATGGCTTTAATGTATTAAGGGTTCAGGACTGGTGTGCATTTAATACTGAGTCTACTGGAAGGATGTTATGTCTGGTACTCCTTAGATTGCAGAGGATGTACTGCATGTTTACAGATGCCAGTTCATAAATGAGCCTAGAGTAGAGAGATAGGTCAGAATAAAGACTCAGCTAGCAGTGAAGTAAACATGGCAAATAAGAGACAGATGATAAGGGAGCACAACTTTTATCATTGGTGCCCCGGGCAGTATGCTTTTCAGGTAGACACATGGAGGAGTCACACCACCAGTTAGACAGAGGTTTCTTTAACAGATAGTCAGTGAAGTAGCAGGGATTTGTGTTGTTTTGTTTTAATAAGCTCAGTCTTCTCCCTAGTGGCTTTTGGCTTAATACACCAATTGTTGTGTTATATTTTGGACTACTGGAGTTTATGATTTCCTATTTTCATGGCAAGCAACTGTATCTTACTAAACAGTATGCACACGAATTATAGTTTGCTGGTGTTTAAAAGACTTTTTTTGGGTCCATATCTATCCAAAGGCTGTTCATATTGCTAAAGAAATAAATAACTTTTGACTGAAATTTATTGCACATTATAACAGACAGGGTTAGTTAATTCATGATTACAGATCAGTCCTGTGTTAGTATTTATATGAGTGGGCCCTGAGGTAGACTGGCATTCCAGTTAGGTTGGTTTTTGTCTTGAAGCAGTGCTGCTAGGATAGCATCAGTCAGTTCAACACCCCAGTCCTGGTTTTGAAAATGTTAGGATGTGTTACAGCATATGTTACAATCTTTATTGCTGTATAGCATAACTTTTGCAAATTCGTATTGGTGTTCCAAGCATAAAATCAGTAATTTAATTACATAAAGCTTAAAGGATATTTGTCTAGTATGTAACTCCACATTGTTCAATCTGTCTTTGTCAAATTTTGCACATTTTCACATTTGTACAGGTAAAGACCATAGATAATATTTTGTTCTGAAAATGTTTCCTTTGGGAAGCTTTATTTTTGGAATGCATAAGTGTTTTACTCATGAGGTGCCCCAATGATGTACTTCTGGGTCTTGGTACAAGTATACAAAGTTGCTCCCCATGGTGGATTTAGCAAGTGAAATTTTGGGCAAAAATTTTTGTTCTGAGAAACTTATTTCATAACCAAACCTGCACTTTATTCCACCCTTGGCAGTGCTAGGTATCCATGCTAGTATTACATAAACTAAGACAACATTCATTTCCAACATTATAGTATAGTATAGTATAACACATATTGCCCCATTCAGAATTTCCCCTTGGGATTAATAAAATTTATCTAAATTAATTTAATGTATAATATATAAATCAAAATGTTATTTTGTAGAATGGTGCTTAGGTTTCATGCTTCCTTGATCCTTATAAAGTTTTTAAAAGGTGGAACAAGTAGTAGTCCTTAGTTGTTATCGACAATATCGAGTCTATCTATCTATCTATCTATCTATCTATCTATCTATCTATCTATCTATCTATCTATCTTTTTGCATTTCTGTTCACATATTATTCGGGGTATTTTTCTCTTTCTAGTTTTTTGTTCATTTTTTATTATATGCATCTCTTTTTTGATCAATTTCTTTTTTTCGACATTCATTATTAGCTCTAAAATTCGACATTCTTGAGTAGATAATTTACTTCTCTGCTTAGCCATTATAACCGACTACGCTGAAGGGCGAGTTAGCAACATGGAGAGTGTCACGGGATGGTACAGAGAGAGGACATGAGCAGCAGAAGTAATGATTGGGTGAGTGGTGTGGAGTGGAGTGGTCAAGGCTGAATAACGTGGACACAATGGAAAACTTCTTTAATTTAATAGAGAGATACGGAGTGGGATTAGGAGGAAGCAGAAGTGAATGAAATCTTTCATTTAATCAGAATACCTGCTGCAGAAAGCTATTAATGTGACAAGTATTTTTTGCTTTTGGTGACATGTGTCATTTTCTTGATGGTAATGGCTGAAAGAGATGGTTATTTTGTTGTTCTCAAAACTCCTTGCTCAATGTCTGTGCAAGTCCTGAACAGAGTACAGATTCCAACCTACACTTTTCTGTTGTCCCCACAACTTAGGAAATGTTTCTGTATACTGCATTACACTTCTCTGGAGACCAGAACAACACTGTATGCCTCCTGTGTTCTCAACAAAGATCTGTACTCCACTGAGAAGTACATCTCCCCTCTTTAATTATTTTGCTCTGGACATGGAGTAGTCCATTATGAATCATAAAACAAGGATAAATTTGACAGTTTTTCCCAGCCCATGTAACTCAATGTTGAATATGAATTTTGATTATCACATTCTTGATAATTGTACTCTATGTCAACTCTGTACAAAATATATACATTCAGCCTAGTGAGGAATAGTTCTCCTTGATTCAGCCTTGTAACAGGAGCAGTGACATTTAACCTGAAAACCTTTAGCAATCTGTCCAATTATAATAAATCTCTGTGGCTACCTGAGAACATGGCAAAGGCCAAATGGATTTTGGTGGTTGCTTTCAATGTTACAGGAAGTCCAGGTCAGTAGGTCACTTAAGGACTGTTTTCTGGTGTAGGAGCAATAGCTAATGAACTGAAAAGCATGTCGAATAAATATCATTGTCCATTTAAATTTGTGCTTAAATATTCATATACAACAACTAACATTAATTTACCACTAGTAATATATTCATATTTGTAAGAATATTTGCCTTTCAAAAATGGGAACTTTTGAAGTTGCCAGAAAATTAGGTTTTACCATTATAATTCACCAAGTTCACTTCATATTTGTGTTACTTCCCTTTTGAATAAAACAGTGTTTTAATTAAAAAAAATAACTTCAATTCTGTTAAAATGTAAACAATTTTTACACATTAGAAAAAACTTTGAAAATGTGTCAAGGCTGGGAGATACTGACAAAAAGGTAGCTCAGATAGTACGTTGTTTTTTCCATCTTCCATCTGCACCTGTTTATATTTGATACTAGATAAGATTAGCCTGTGTTTATGTTGAAATGTGTGTAAGTCAGGAACCATGTCTGGAATGGTTAATAGTTGATTGTAGAATATGTCTATAATAAAAACAGGCCAGTAGTCAGCCTGTAGTAACAACATGTCTTTAGATTTCTTGAATAAACCTGAAGAAAACACCACTTACAGAAATCAAAATAAAGTTTAAGTTTGACTCTGCTAGTTAAAGATTTTGCCTACTCTGTTAACTTTGTGTAAAATTACTGCAGTTATTGGTTGGGAGGGGTTATTAAAGAATACAATGCATAGTCTTTATATATAACATCAAAAATAAATAAACATTTTGATCAAAATAACACAACTAATAATAAAAAACTGTAACAGTAATCAATGCAAAAGTACTTGCTATTACAGGAAATGTAAACAGCAACATTGTTGAATTTACAATACAGCCAATTAATAAAATTCTACATGTAAAGCCAGTGATATATCTGAATCCCTATAACCTTCATGAGGCTGTAGGGTTCTTTTTAGTGTAATGTATATTTTGAGCACATGTTTGATCACCGTTTGTATAATGGTTTACAGAGCCATGCATTGTTTTTATTTGTTTTTCAAATAGTTTCTTGGTAAGTTGGGTGACTTTATTTCTTTCCTTGCTTGCACTTTTTTACTTTTATGGTTTCAGAGGTTATTCTGATTCCTTGACAGATCTTAAAGTAGCAGGAAAACTGAGTTGATGTTGGCAGAGGTTCGCACGAGCAGCTGTGTTTTGCCTGTTGCACTCACATGATTTTGTCTGTGTTTCAATATGGCATACAGGGGAATCTGTTTAGACATCAGGTGCGGCTATGGTACAAGTAAGAGTAAGATGTATAAAATATATAAATTGAAATAATCTCTCTGAAAGTAAATTTGAAAAAAATAATTGACAGATCTGCAGTGAGCTGGCGCCCTGCCCAGGGTTTGTTTCCTGCCTTGCGCCCTTTGTTGGCTGGGATTGGCTCCAGCAGACCCCTGTGATCCTGCAGTTAGGATATATGACAGATGGTTTTGTAAATGTGTTTTTAAATGGGAGGAGCCTTTTATATTTCAAAAATGTGCATGTTGTGCTGTATTTCAGATATGCTAATGATATGACAAATCTCTCTATTATAAGAAAAAAATCTTGGGGAGGCAGACTAGGGAGACGAGACGTGATCTTCTTAAAAGACATTTTGAAGTCCCGTGAGAGACACTTTAACTTGCTCCCAGCTCTTAAAACAATGACAAGTGAGAAGCAAAACACGCATCTCACAGCACAATTTCCGACCACTTCTCCTTGCGTGCGTTCAGCCACCCTAACCCCCCCCCCCCCTTCACAATGTGAGCAGCAGAGACACGAAGTGGCAGAAAGGACAGCGGTTGTACAGGCTTTATAATGATCGACGGGCAGCGTGACAGCAGCTGACCCCCCTTCACAACGTGAGCAGCGTTATACATACTGCAAGAAAGAGATTTAACCACGCCCAGGCCGGAAATAAAGGGCAAGTATTGTTTTTACAACGTCACGCGAGACAAGGCAGTGAGCCATCATTTAAAACAAGTCCATGGACATCTAACCTAGCAGTTGTTGGATTGCTTTTGGCAGACACACATCATGTTCTCCCAGCTCTTAAAACAACAACATGCGACAAGCAGAACAGGCAGCTCGCCAGCAGCAGAAAGACAGCAGATGATCCGACGGCATCTCCTTAGCGTGCGTTTGGCCGCCCCCCCCCTTCACAACACGAGCAGTGTTATACGTACTGCGAGAAAGAGATGTAACCACACCCAGGGCTGGAAAGAAACGACAAGTATTGTTTTTACAAAAGTTTTTAAAGTAAAAGTGAAAATAATGCATATGTAACAATTCCCATGAAAATAACAATCTCTTTAAATTGTATATCGGTAAACCAAACACGGGGGTGGGTGAACGAAGTGAGCAGGGGGCGGAGCCCCCTCATTTTCTTTAAGAATAACTGTATTTTTTTTCGAACAAAGTATTCCACTGGAAGCCGAGTTCTTTTATGCTGACAGACAAGCCATGATGTAAAAACATTAGGGCTGTGAGGATAAAATGCTTTGCCATGCCTGTACTTAAATTTTTTCCCAGTAACATAAAATAAAACATAACATACCTATACCAAAGATCCTAAAATGTGCAAAAGTTACTTTGGTCCTTGCAGTGTCACTAGTTTCTTTTAGGCTTTTTGCACCTCCCTTTAGCTTTTATATCCAGCCTTCCCTCTTTTTTTGGCTCCCATGGCATTCCTTGGCAGTCTCAGTCAAGGACTACTCACAAGTATTGGGCAGTATATCAGTATTAAAAAAGTAACTACCAAATTCTTAAAGCTGTACTATTCCAGCATTGTGCTAATTTTGTTACCAGAGGTTAGTATAATTGTGTACTGGCACCTCATGGTCGGAACCCCCAAACCCCCGACCCCCAACCTTCCTTGACTGCTTTATTAAGTAAAAGCTTTGTTTGCTGGCTAACTATATGGAAAGGTTTCAGTATGAGTAATTGTGGGCAAATTTGTTTAATGTAAAAAATTGGTAATCTTTCTGTGGTTGGTTGCTACTTTGTACCTAGTGCTGCACCTAATACTGCAAAAGTTGACTTTGTTGCCCTGCAATCCAGAAATACAATGAATGAATTTGGAATGTTGATTTATGAATGTTGTTTTTGTGTTGTCTAAATGTGAGTGGTATGTTCAATTCAGCTGATTGTCATTTTCCATTACACTACAACGAAAACATTTGTTAGTATACCCTGTATTTTAAAACCATTCACATATTATACAAATTCAAAAGCAGAGCAAAAACTGCTATAAAAATAAATAAATATGTGGCCATTTCAAATTTATAAAACAGTAAATACAAATAGATATGAACACACAGGATGTATCAGATCAAACAAATAACAATAAGAGAGTAAAACTGAATTAAACTGAAATATGTGTACACGGATGTATTAAGTAATATTACCAAAGCTAATTTGACATGTTATTTTATGGAAACAATGTGTTTAATGTTGTGGCAATGAATAAAAAGTAAGAGAATCCACTCTGAGCAGCATGCACTGCATAGCTGTCACAAGTGTGTTTTCAGCCTTATAATAAATGAAACATGGAGCAAGGGAAAAAGATCTGTTCTGCCCTTTGGCTTTTCTGAAGCAGAGTGTTTGTGAACATGACCCTCAGGCTGCTTAGCTGCCACATTTCCTGATATGTAGCCCTAAAGAAGCAATGATAAAAGTACTTCAGTGTTACTGATGAATGTGGCAACGGAAGTAAGTGTTGGGTGGAAGAAAGGTTTGTTTGACACTCTATTATGAGCACATGCGACAGGCGTGTGGAAGCTGACAAAAAGAATAAGGACTCGTGTTGTGCCATTGAAATGGTAATTGCTGCACAGAAGTACTGAGGCTTTTGCGTATGACCCTTTTGAGACAAATCTAATGTTTTGTCCTTTGGAATGTGTGCAGTCAATTTAACATTCTACCTGTCTCCTTCACTGAACAAAACTCAGAAGGCACCTTTGTGTGGATGAAGGGCAACAATTAAGGCATTAAGTTGATTGATATGGTCTGTATGAATCATTTACCTTTTTAAGTTAAATTCTTTATGGTTAAAAAATGATACATTATGTAATTGAAAGGCAAAAATACACGTTTTGGAGAAAGATTTTTAAAGTTTTTTTATAACATTCTGTAAGTGGTATTTTTTTATAAATAACACTTTAAATCATGAATTATGCTCGTACAGTTATTACAACATAAAATCTAGCAGACCACAGGAAGCGCTTTGAATGGCACCTTGTGGAATAAAAGAAATTCTTGCCTCCTTGGCCGTTGGAGCAATACATTTAATTTGAGCCTGGAGTCATCTTAGTTTTGTGTCAAAGCTGGTCCTTCTTGCCTACAGAATCCATTGCAGTTGGGCTAACTGAAGACAAGAAGCTAATCCAATTTCTTCTTTTGCAGAAATTAGAAATATCTCGTAAAGTGTCATTCTGGTTGTTACCTATTTAGGAAGAACCTATCTAAATCATTGATAGACAATGGAAGCATGCACTGATAGCACATTGCTGCACCCAGCACATGACAAACCACCTAGAAAGGGACCTGAGTGCAGCAGGTGACATCTCAGCATCACACTGAAGCAGTGTGAGGTTTTTACAGCAGCTAAAATGCCAATCCTGCCACCAACCCCCACGTTTTCCCTGTAAGTTGGAAGACCTGCTTACAGGGCTGGAGGCAGATTAACATCATACCCAGGACAAAGCAATTGAGTGTTAATGGTCTTGCTGAAAGGCCCAAAATGGTAGAGTCACTTCTAATGCTTACAGGATTCAAACTGGCAACCTTTCGTTTGCCGGGGCAGATCCCTAGCCTCAGAGCCACCATTCTTCTCTAATCATTGATAGACAGTATAACAAATATTATCTATCCTAACACCTGGGATCTTCCACAATGCCTCAACCACCTCTAGAAACAGAACTTTTATACATGCAAGCCGCTTTCCTGCAAAGACTAGTGTGCTTGTAAAAAAGAACTGAAAATCTCATACTGTCCTTTAAGTATTTTGACACTCTTGATATCCTTGTGCTGTGAAACATTCTGACCTGTCATGTTTACACATGTCTTAAACAACTATTATCATACACTGATAATTTCTGTATTATCTATATCTGTTATTATTTATTTATTGTATTACATATCTATTGGCTATATTTATGTATCTAGACTGAAAATACCATACATTGCATCAATGTTCATATTGCTTACTATATGTCAATATTGCTGTTACTTCTTTGTCTTGTCTTTGCACAATGTCTTGTCTTGTTTGTGTTTTAATTTTAAATTTAAATTTAAATTTATTATTTGCACTTCATGTTGTTACACTGTGGATCCTGAGCTTCGCAATTTCGTCTGTCTGTATACTTGTATATGGTTGAGATGACAATAAAGTTCACTTTGACTTTGACCAGTGTTCAAGGATATTTTGTGTATTTATCAACTATTATAAAGCAAAACTGTTTTTGATTTATTTGTGCTATATGTTTTTATAGTGAAATCTATAAATAGAAATTTGTAGGTACATCCATTTTCTTGTATCCTCATCCAGTTCAGACTCAAAATGAGCCAGTGCCTATCCAGACAACATTAGGATAAAGTGGGAAACAACCTTGGGATTTGGGTTATATGGTAAAAACTCATATGGAAAATAGTAATCAGGACTCTGGAGGAGTGAGACAGCAGTTAACTTGTGGCATCATGCCCCCCTAAAAAAATCAGATTGCTGTTATTACAAAATATCTATTAAAGGATGACCATTAAAATAAATGATCCCTTCAGGATCTCAGCTTTACACCCTCTAAATTAGTATGTATTTCTGAAATTTTACAGATAAGAACAACAAACCTTTTGAGGTATTTATTTAAGTTAAGTTAGTTATACTCACTCACGCTGAAGATTGACAACCTGCTGCACATTGATTAGTACATATAAGTAAGAATATCACAGTACTCTTTAGACGAGATAATAATGACTGCATAAATGTATAAAGTGAAAATGAAAATTGCATTTCCTACCTTGATGTATTTGTTTATAACATAAAGTAAACAAAAATATTTTTAAATTACATGGTGAGGATAATGCATCATTTATTGTGATATCTATTTCCCATGTTTTGCCATAGTGGCCATTTTACAAACAGAAATTGTGATGGGTCCATTAAAAGTTATTGGGTCCTTTATGTTGCCTTGTGATATCTTAAGTATATTTTTCTGGAGGAATGCACCGTGATTGCTATATTGGTACTGACTTTTAACTGCACAGGTGGGACACTACATGTCTAGCGAAGATGAAAATACATCATATAGTAACATTGGGCTTGATCAACCTGGAGCCTCTGTCTTATAGTAAAAACAAACATATATATGGAAAAGATAGATGTCCCTTAATGAATTTGAAATCTATTTTTTCATATATACATATGTTTTTTTTTATCTGACTTCCTGTGTGTCCCTGAATAGGTCACATATCTGGTTAAATACATAAAACATAAAAAAGCAGAAGGCCAGCAATGTCTACTTAATGACTAGAGGTGTGAGACTTTAAAAAGTGCCTGTAAAGGATTACCTACTCAACAAGATGATGTTTTATAGGCTTCAACTAAAATATTTCAAAGAATTTGTATGTGGGCTCGGTTTTTAATTGGCAAATCTAAATTCATCTGGCATGTGCAAAAGACCACGGTTGATTTCTGTTTTGCTGGTGATGCTGTCGGTATTTGCTTTAGATAAAGCCCATACCAAAAGTGGAAATATTTGGCCTTGACTGGAGCTTACTGTATGACTGTTGGAGTCATCAGTGCAAGGGAGTGTATACATTGGTCCATTGTTATCGAATTACCTTCTGTACCTTTTTTTTTGTGAAATCTAGGAATGCTGACACAAACTTGCTAACAAACTGGGAGCATAAACAAGATGATTGTGCTTAAGCTTAAAATCATTTAGATTTAGTAGACTGTCAAACGTTGTTGATAGTGGTTTGCATAAAAACTAACATTGATTTGTGCTGCATTACAGCTGTTACTAAGAAAATTATTAGATTAGAAACAGAGCAATCGGCAGAAAACACAAAGCTATTAGTGGTGACACAGAACTGTAACATAAAGACTTTGATTGCACTCTCATCTGTATTAAATCAGCAAGAATTAACTAAAGGCAGCTTGATTGCTATGCTGCCAAACTTAGAGAAGATGGGGCTAGAGAAGTGCATGTTGTTAGAATGTCCATGCATTACTGGCTGTTCAAAGGGCAAGACGACCAGTACCTACCTTGTCTACTAGCTGAAAGGTCACCAGAAACTCTTGGAACAGACTCAGACAATCACTGCCAGGAAATGTTTGGTTTGTCTGCTGACTAAAGTGTTTTTTTCTAAAATGAATTGAAGTATGCATGTACTTATATCAAGTATATAAATAATAACTCAAGAGATTAAAAAGTACACCAAGTTCTTCCAGCTCAGCTGAAAGCAGGTGCTTGTTCTTTTTAATTTTAATAACAGCTTGTTAAGCAACATATATATATGTGTGTGTGTGTGTGTGTATATATATATATATATATATATATCTATACTAATAAAAGGCAAAGCCCTCACTGACTGACTCACTCATCACTAATTCTCCAAATTCCCGTGTAGGTGGAAAGCTGAAATTTGGCAGGCTCATTCCTTACAGCTTACTTACAAAAGTTAAGCAGGTTTCATTTCGAAATTCTACACGTAACAGTCATAACGGTCAACAACGTCCGCCATGTTAAACTTCCTTATTTATGGCCCCATCTGGCGAAATTTAGTAGGCGGCTTCCCTGCGCTAACCGAAACCGATGTACGTACTTATTTCGGTGGTATGACGCGACTGTCGGCCGCCATATTGAACTTTCCAACGGTCTTTGTTACCTATGGGCCCATCTTCAAGAAATTTGGTACACGGGTTCCCAACACTAACTGAATCCTACTTAAGTACATATATAAGTGCATAGCCTGCAGCTCGGTCGCCGTGTGAGGCGGCGTTGGGTCCCCCATCCCTACACCTCCCACTTTTTTGGCTGTCTGCCTATATAAGGCCGTCCGTCGCTACGGTCTCTACATTCCCTTCCTTGCTTCGCCACGGTATTCACGTCTCCCTGCTGATAACTGCAGCCTTTTTATTTAATCCACGGCTTCTCCGCTGTTTTATTGCTCGTTTATTACGATTATAGTTATTGTTTAGGTATTTTAGACTTAGTTTACATTGTTCAGGTACCCATTTCCTTTATTGTTCCAACCGTACCCCCATTAACATGTCTATCGAGGAGATCACCATCGATCAAATAACTGTCACTTACCGAGTGGTTTCCTTGCCCGGAGATGGCGCCTGCTTTTTCCATTCTCTGTGTTACATATTGCACAGCCACATGAGGCTCACTCTTGATATCCGGAGGAACATTGTGTCTTATGTATTGAATGACTGGGACAGGTTCAAGGTGTGGACTGATGACGGTACAGGAGATAATTATACTACACAGGAGCACTATAAGAGTGAAATGCTTAAGTCCTTCACCTATGGTTCTGCATGTGAGTTGATGGCTGCCGCTGAATTGTTCGGTTGTCGCTTTCAAGTGTACCGAAATGGCCAAATATTTTACACCTTTGGACAACCGCCAATGCCTCTTAAACATCTTAGATTCACAGGTGACGATTTGAGTAGTGGACACTTTGATGTTTATGAATGTTTAAACTCTCAAAAGCTGGATGCGACGTTATCGATGAAACCGTTTGTATGCTTACAACACTTGACAGATGCCGAATGTCACTTCAACACAAGTCCTGCAAATACTAATGTAATTGAAACAAACCATGAAACTCAAACCGATTATGACAGCAGCAATCCAAGCTGTGAGATTTGAGGCAAGATTGCTTTTCACGTGGCCAACTGTACGTTGCATGCTCAAGAGTAAGCTCAGCGCACAGCTTGGTCATATTACAACCAGAGGGCCGAACTGACAATGTGGCATACAAAGAGATCCTTAACAAATAATTATTGGTATATTTTCCCTCAGTTTAAAAAGGTTTACTTTTCTTCTAAATAAAAATTTTAAGGCAGTACTTCACCGCTGCGAAGCGTGGGTATTATATATATATATATTGTGACGTGTGAGTCCCTGTCTTGCACCCCAAAACACGAGACTGAGTCTCAATACTTTAGCAAAACCAGTCTTTTTCACCTTGAAACAGGAACAGCATGTTTTTTTATTGTAGCTGGATCTACCAATCTCTTATATACAGACACAGCAATTAGGCTGGTCTTGGTCAGGTTAGTGGCCAGGCAATACTGTTCCCTGTATTTATAATGTTCCTTGTATCACCCATCAACGATGGGATTTATTGTGCAACCGTGGTCGGCTCGGATTTGGCGTTGGATAAGCTCTCTTTCACAGACATGGCGATTGTGCTTCGAGACGCTTTTTGCATGTTGTCCCGTTGGGGGGAGTCCTAAAAAAGTTTAGAAACCTTACAATATATATATGTGTGTATATAAATTTCTCCATTATATTAAAAAAATCCTGGGACGAGATGTGACTTTTTCAGAGACATACTTTCACGTCCCGCGAGACAAGACTTTGTGCCAAGAGATTTAACCACACCCGGGGCCGGAAATAAAAGATAAAGAGTAGGTGACAAAGTAGAACGTCGTAAAGAATTCAGAAATCTTGGCACGGTACACATTCAGAGCAGGTTACAGATAATGAAAGTACTAAAATTTGAAAGTCTCAAAAAAATGATATTAAAGTTTGCATTAGCGCAAAGAAACGGAAATTATTACTCAGTAAAATAACAGAACAGCGAAAAGAGATTGAATATATTGTTCGGATTTAAACTTTAAGTTGGAGACTTGTAAATTGTATAATTCGTTTTGCCATCAAGGAAAAGTAGTGTTTGTTCCCAATGAAGAGGCGTATCCGCGAGAATTAAAAGATTTGTTTTTTGGTGAAAGTGAAATCCAAGCCAGGGGTGTTGGTGAGCGAAACGAGCAGAGGATCAGCCCAGACACAGACAGACACTGAGCCCCAATCCTGTGGCCGCGATGCAAATCAGGGAGGCTCCCCTCTCTTGTCCCGGGGGAGGAATTGTCTCTCTCCCGGTCCTTCCATCCTCCTGGTATCTGCCACAACATTTTCTTCTCAAAAAATTAGCATATTGTGATAAAGTTCATTATTTTCTGTAATGTACTAATAAACATTAGACTTTCATATATTTTAGATTCATTACACACAACTGAAGTAGTTCAAGCCTTTTATTGTTTTAATATTGATGATTTTGGCATACAGCTCATGAAAACCCAAAATTCCTATCTCAAAAAATTAGCATAT
>JANRMT010062819.1:38534987-38764166 GCA_026402145.1 Polypterus bichir lapradei | reverse complement strand
TCAGTTGTGTGTAATGAATCTAAAATATATGAAAGTCTAATGTTTATCAGTACATTACAGAAAATAATGAACTTTATCACAATATGCTAATTTTTTGAGAAGGACCTGTGTGTATATATATATATATATCTATATATAATCTTCATTTGGATCTCGATCTTTGTTTGTCCGCGAATGAATTAGAAGAAGAAGCACTAGATGGCAGTAGAAAGACAGCTAAAACATAGGCATTGCATTAAGAATCTCCTCCAGGTTTATACTACTGAAGACTGTAGTGCTTCAGTCACACCTCAAAACACAGACATTCAAACTAAACAAATTGTTGTGCTTTAAATTAACCAAAGACATCTTCATTTAGATCTTGATCTTTGTTTGTCCGCGAATTCCACGCATGCGTAGACCACTTTCCAGTTTAGTACATTGTTATTACTCATGGATGTCAACAATGTGCCGGAATAACGAAAGGGGTGGTGGACAGTGTTACGCTGGTTAGCTCCTGAGTCCTGGTTAAAGAATGAGATTGCCAAAGATAAAAGGTACGTGCCTACGTAACATATGAATGAAAGAAAGACAGTGGGTAAAATGAATGACAACGTAACAGCATGTTCCGGAAATTATTTTTACGTTGTACCTAGCGAGTGCTGCGCGTCTCACAGTTGTACCGTGGCTTGCTCACATGTCAGTGAAGTGATCCCTATTTATGCTTTAAAGAGTCTGGATACCTACGTATGTGTCCCCCTTTTATAACCATTGCTCCGTGTATATTGCCTTACTCTTTGGATTGCCACAAAGCAACCTGATTGGAGAAAGGTTGAGAAGAGATCGTGAGAGGAAACGACAGCGTCGTGAAAACGAGACAAACTGTGAACGAACAGAAGCAGAAATGCTCCTACACCACCTGCAGGTAGAGCGACTCCCCTGTTGCGAAGCCCAATGGGAGAAGCAGGCTGGCCGCCAGGTAGAAAGAAGAAGGCACTGCGCTTTGGATTTTAAGAAACTGCTTCCTGCCATTGTTTTAACCTCGTTTATGTTGTTTTTGAAGGACTTGTTTTTTTACTTATGGATTTTAACCTCCACTAATTCAGTCGTTTTAATGGATTATTTATTTAACGAAGACTTTTGATACGCTGCAGTTTATTTAATTTGAACACTGTTTTGTTGTTTTATGGTTTTAAAATACCTCTCACCTTCCAGGAAAGAAGGAAGTGCATACATATAATATAAATAAATAATTTTTTTTTTTTTATTTTATTTTAACAGGCCGGTTATTCCGTCGGCCGGTTAATGCAAGGCCAGTTAAGACGGATTGTACTGTACATACATATATATGTATATATACACACACACACACACAATAACGATCAAATGTTTTTGAATACCTCAGTTTTTCCAGTTTTTCTTCAAATGTAACCAGTTGAAATGGAATGAATGATCTAAAATTGTGAAAAGTTAGCAGTAAACTATCATTGGTTTAAATTTAAAGTTTAGGTCAGCAAAAACTGAAAAATGGAATTTCACAATATTACAAATGAGTCTTCTTCAGGGAACAACTAATAGGTTACAACCTATAGATGTTCTGCAGCAATTAAAGTAAACTAAGCCTTGCAAGTTAAAGCAAACAATTTACACTGGTTTCCCAACTTTTGTTGATTACTTTAAAACCATCTGTCTCTTTTAAAGCAGATTTGGAACACTACACCCTTTGAAGTACGACTTGGACAATATTACACTGTAGAAAATTATAAATTTCAGTGATAATGACAAGAAAATGGCAATTACCAAATGAAATGAGACAGAGCATTAGTACCCTTAGAAGTTTAGGCCTTTCATTTAGAGAAACTGCAAAAAAAAATCAAAGTGTCAGTGAGTATAGTGTCCTACACAATTCAAAGGCAATTGGAAACTGGAAGAAATTCTTATAGGAAGAGAGCTGGCAGACTGAAAGTCACAACCCATTCAGAAGACAAGTTTCTGGGGGTCAATAGCTTGCATGACAGGCACTTCACAGCACTACAGTAAGTTTTATATCGCAGTTGTTTTGTTTGGCAGTGTACATAGCTTTTATTTGGTCATACTTCTTTATTGCAATACCTCAAGAAAAAAAATATATACTACTTTTTAATCAGAGTATAGCATCAAGTCACTGAACCTTCTGGAATATTGGTCTGGTCAGTTAAGTAGCAGAGGGGGTTATTAATCAGTTTCAGCTGCTTTGGTGTTAATGAAATGAACAACAGGTGCACTAGAGGGGCAACAATGAGACGACCCCCAAAACAGGAGTGGTTTAACAGGTGGAGGCCACTGACATTTTTCCCTCCTCATCTTTTCTGACTGTTTTTTCACTAGTTTTGCATTTGGCTACAGTCAGTGTCACTACTGGTAGCATGGAACGATACCTGGATCCTACAGAGGTTGCACAGGCAGTCCAACTTCTCCAGGATGGTGCATCAATACATGCCATTGCCAGAATGTTTGCTGTGTTTCCCAGCACAGTCTCAAGGGCATGGAGGAATTTTAGGAGACAGGCTGTTACTCTAGGAGAGTTGGACAGGGCCGTTGAAGGTCTTAATCCATCAGCAGGACTGGTATCTGTTCCTTTGGGAAAGGAGAAGCAGGATGAGTACTGCCAGAGCCCTACAAAATGACTTCCAACAGGTCACTGGTGTGAATATCTCTGACCAAACAATCAGAAACAGACTTCATGAGGGTGGCCTGAGGGCCTGACATCCTCTAGTGCTCACTGCCCAGCCCCGTGGAGCTCAATTGACATTTGCCATAGAATACCAGAATTGGCAGGTCCACCTGGCGCCCTGTGATTTTCACAGATGAGAGCAGGCTCACACTGAGCACTGTCAGATGTGAAAGGGTCTCAGTGATGGTCTGGGGAGGCATATCCATGGAGGAACGCACAGACCACTACAGGCTAGACAGTGGCATCTTGACTGCCATTAAGTGTCGAGATGAAATCCTTGGACCCATTGTCAGACCCTATGCTGGTACAGTGGGCCCTGTGTTCCTCCTGGTGCATGACAACACCCAACTTCATGTGGCGAGAGTATGTAGGCAGTTCCTGGAGGATGAAGAAATTGATATCATTGACTGGCCCCCACGCTCGCCTGACCTAAATTCAATAGACCACCTCTAGGACATTACGTTTCGGTCCATCCGACGCTGCCAGGTTGCACCTCAGGCTCTCCAGGAGCTCAGTGATGTCCTGGTCCAGATCTGGGAGAAGATCCCCCATGGCACCATCCATTGTCTCTTTAGGAGCATGCCCTGACATTGTCAGGCATGCATACTAGCACGTGGGGGCCATACAAACATCAGTATAGATATCCAGCATGATTTTTTCCCATTGAGATCTGATGTGTTTTCAAAGTGTTCCTTTAATTTTTGAACAGTTTATATATATACAGTATGTATATATATATATATATATATATACAGGTATATGTTTTTGAAGATATGTGTATTTATATCTTTATGCCAGTGATATTTGGCGTTGACCACACTTCAAACTAGACTTTACATGCTGTTGGCAATCATATGAAACTCTGTGTGAGCATAATTTTTCTCACAATGAATCAGACTTCTACAACATCTCACATCTTTAAAATCTCATACTATTATTTTACTGTGATTTCGAAGTGTGCCTATTTTTGAAATATGTGTTGAATCCAGACCTAGATTTTTTAGCTTTCCCTTTGCCATTATTTTTAGAGTTTTGTGCTATAATTCTAACTAATTTGAAAATTACTTCATGAGTTTCCTTTTTACTGTACTTGTCAGATTGTTCTATGAACTTGTGCTTGTATGATGATGTCTCTGTAATTTTCTTCTGCCCATCCCATGTTTTTGAATTTGACTGTAAATTAAGCCAGTTGAAAACCTGAGAATCTTGAAATTGCACACAACCTTTCTCCCCAAAGAGTGGGTACATGCAAATGTCTGGAAATATTTTCTTCAACAGAACTTTTTCACATTACTGCTTGAAACATGGTCATCCACAACAGATTAAAATCTGTTGTTCGTTACATTTTAAAAAATTGTTGTATTTGAAGGATGCAGAAAATTAATTCCTGTCCCTTTCATAAGTGTTATTTCTTTCCAGTTATATAGCAATTAGTGCTATATGAACATTTTAGCTTGAATATTTTTTGCTCAAGTCTAAAATCTCAAAATGAAAATTGTGATGAAGTAATTGGGAAACAGGAAATATTTAAAAAAAAAGGCATAAATAATTCCATTGCTTAAGCTTGAAAAACATTTGCATTAGCAAATTAAAAAAGATTTCTGTGGTCTTTAATAATATTAATTACAGTAATTCTTTGTTTCTGTGTTTGCATGGCCACATAGTCAGGTAGTGACTGTTGTCCCTAACAATGCTTTTACAAAATTTGAACGTGCCCTGCCAAATTGGTCAACCTTGTCATCAGAATGGTTTGCTTATACTAATCTAATATTCACCTAGTAATATTATTAATTTTGATCGCTTTAAAATTCTTATCTGTTGAAAAATATTGAAATGATAACAGTTAAGTTGTGCTTCAACAGAATTCCATAACATGAGAATGTAAACTTAAAAGTGTGCGCTGGAAGCCTACATACTACAGTTTAGCTTGAAAACACAATTAAAGATTAAAAAAGGGAAAACAAGCATTTGTCTACTATTGAGGCAGGCAAATTAAGGTCTCCAGTGAGGCTAAAGTCCTAGTAGCTCTTGGCAGGAGAGAAAACATGACCTATTCACTTTGCAAATACAATGTGACATTTGTTTTTAACACTTACTATGTGCTCAAATTGAAAACTCACCTTGGATCTACCCAGTCTTTCCATAAAGACAAATGGTTTCATGTGTTGTTCTGGTTTTACTACGGGCTAGATTCACTGCTAAATATAAAAGTAGCAGCTTGTAGTTTCTGATGTACAAGTATTTGTTAAAATGTAATTAATTGTAACCTGTGGAGGCTTCATTACTTGGAAGATCATGGTAGATAATGGGGTAGATAGAGGATACTCGGGTTTTATTCTTTACGTACCAAATTATAAAATTTGATAAGTTTGGTGGGCAAAAATTTTATGTCTGTGGTAGATATTCTAAACTTTCACTCTTTGAGGCTTATTATGCAACATACTGTAATTCTGTTTCTTTGGTATAGAGAGCAACAGTTGAAATGTTGTGCTGGAAAGAAAATATTGTAAATGCTGACCAGATGGTGACTTTACACATACTCATATAGCTGTTTGATCAATTAAACTCTATATACATCAAATTTTAAAATGTAAAGAATGCTATATTTCCAGCACAGGGCATATTTAACTGCTAAGTGTTAAAAGTTATTTTAGTGGAGAAATTGTCTGTGAAGGACCTGAGAGCCATGTTTGTCAAACACTATACAAATAACACTTTGTCATCCAGTACTGATGTTTTTGTTCTGATGTTTTACCTGGTATTTCTGACTGATAGTCCATTTGACTACATAAAAGGAGAAAAAAAAAAACAACAAATTTCTTGAAAATGTTTTGACGAGTCTCTCTAGCATAATGCTGTCACCACCATGCTTCACAGTAGGTATGGTATTTGACCAGTCACTTTGTTACCTGCATTTGCCAGACAAAATGCTTGGAGACCAGATAATCATTTTCCTCATGCTCTCATCATCTTTTAAATGCTGTTTGGCAAATTAAAAGAGGGCTGTCAAATACCTTTTTTTTGAGTGGTTTCTGTCTAGCCACTCTACCATAAGCGCCATTTTGATGTAGTGCATCTGAGGTGGTCATCCTTTTGACAGGTTTGCCAATCTCAGCAGTGGATTTCTGAAGTTTGGTTAGAGTAAACACTGGGTTTTAGTCACCTCTCTAAAAAAGATCTTTTTTTCTCGGTTTAAGAGTTTGGCTGGTTGGCCAGTTCTAGGAAGAGTTCTAATGGTTCCAAACTCCTTACATTTCACAATTATTGAGGCCATTGTCCTTGGTCTGAAATGTGCCCTATCACAGTTTTATTGTAGAGGTCTACAGAGAGTTCCCTGGACTTCATGGCTTCTAATCAATTCAGTTTGCCACAGTGTGTCTCCAGTCAAGCTCTAGACATATTGTATGTCAACGATAACCAAAGCAAACAGGATGCATCTGACCACAATTTGTAGTGTAATAATAAAGGGTCTCAATACTTATATAGTATAAATGAGAGATTTCAGTTTTTGATTTTTAATAAATTTGCAAACCTTTCTAAAAACATGTTTTCACTTTGTCAGAATGGGTTATTGAGTGCATCTTGATGGGAAAAATGGCAAATGTGTCTATTTAAATCTACAACATAATAAAATATGTAGGAAATAAAGGGGTCTGGCTCTGAATTTACTTTCTGAATCCACTGTACTGTGCATACTGTGTATACGTTTTTCAGTGTGTCCTTTGCTGTTATGGTGTTATTGTCAAGTTTTTTGATGAGGCAAGTAGGAATTTCGTTCCACCAGGTACATGACAATTAATTTGACTTCACTTGACAAGTTACTTTCTTATTCCTGTGGGATTGTTCTATGAAACTAGTTTCAGACATGGAACACAGTTACTGTTAACTGCTATATTAATAATTCTGATTCAAAACATAGTGTTTGTTTGGGATGCTCTAAATCAGTAAAATAAATTCACACTCTTGTACTCATTGATCACAAAATGTAAATTCAAAGACTGAAAACAAAACAGCAGGAGGTTTCATATAGCTTGGTTTGGTATCATTTACAGCTATTACAATATATTTGATTATATTATAAAAAAACAAAAATTTTTCTTTCTTTCTTTCTTTCTTTCTTTCTTTCTTTCTTTCTTTCTTTCTTTCTTTCTTTCTTTCTGTAAAGGTCTGGTGATGATTCTGTAGTTATTTTAAAAGAACCTACACTGCATTTGCATCAATAATATATATTATTACTAACGACTGGGAGCCCGATCGAATCGGGCTACAGATTCTACGTTTGTGAGATCCATGCTTTCTCTGCAAAGAATTATTTGTTTTTTTAAGTCGTTGAAATGATTTTGTTATTATGGCACTGATTTGTGCTTAAAATAGACCTTTTCGGCCGATGTAATGAAGAGCTTCCTGTTTAAACGGGGCTGCGAGACGTGAACTCAGCTCTTCGGTGCACCTCATTTGATTTTTTCCGGCAAACAAATTTTCAAAACAAACCGTATTTTACGACTCTAATCAGAGTCGGAGTAATAATTATGTTGCCGTGGTCATTTTAGATCTGAGATTGGCTAAAATTTAAACAATGACCATTGTTAATACCCAGCCGTCATTACTCAGTTTGCCAATAGATGTCAGAAGGATGGATGCCAAAACTGAACTGCCCAAAGATAGATTTTGACATACCAAGCAAATGGCGAAACGTTCTAAATTACTTACGGTTCCGGAGCTGTCGAAGGGTTTAAGTCAGTCGATGATGTTAGTCCTGGAAAATACGCCCCACCAAACCAACATTCCAAAAACCAACCAACACCGACTTACTGTACTCGGCCGTCCAGCGGCGTCACTGAAACATTCGAACATTCTTAGCCAATCATGCAATACTGTGTCCGTGTTTGCCGCGTTATGTTCCAACGGCAGAGGCAGAGTCCCATTGCATGGTTCTAACTTGTATTGAGTCGAGGTATTGACGGAAACACCATACATATGGTATTGACCCGAAGACCATACATACGGGGTATTGACGCGAACACCATACATACGGATAATATCAAATTAATATAATTATAATCAATATATAAGGATAGTTTAGTAATCATGTTACCTGTGGAAGACAGATAACAGAACAGTTACATTTTTTTTATATCTCTTGCCCTGCTTGTATCTTCAGCACTTTTCCTCTGTATCCATGTGTGTCTGAACCTCTCTTAACATGCATCATATCAAGTACATTCCTGTAAATACTGTTCTGTCATTATTTTTGAGGTGCCCTGCTAACATCCTGTCCACTTTTATGCTTCCTGTCTTTAAAGGCAACTGTCAGTGTTCCTCTTACGCCTGTACCCCTTCTTGTGTATCTCACACTTGCACATGCCCTTTCGATTTCTTCACCAGAATCAAACTGACCAATCACACATCAAACTGGCTGATCAGATTGCTCTGAGGGACAGGACACACACAGACCTTAGTATTGCAGATACTAGTGTCCAAACATCTTAAGCCACTTAAGAACATCATTTTTAAATCTAATGAATCTAGGCATTAAGTTTTTAGTTGCTTGTGAAAGTAATAAATAAAAAAAACCAGTAGTAAAAATTATGAAGAATTTATTTTGTTTCCAGAAAGCTTACTAGTATCTCGTGAGATTGTTAGTACAACACATATCTGGTTTGCAAATCTCTCCTCGAGGCACACCAGCAATTTATTTGTTAAATTCAACCAATGACACACCTGATTAAAATAATGGGGCAGTGATAAGCTGGATAGTGGTGCAGTTTATCAAATAAATAGATGTATTTTATGGTAATCACAAATACTGCGGAGCCTTGAGGAGAAGTTTGAAAATTCTAAGCTAACACACTTTGACAGATCTAAAAATAATAGTTTTATATCGATAACAATATAGTTTTTGAGTAGTAGCATATCAAAGTGGATTTTCATGATGTCTCATATAAGTGGTCATAAAGAAATATGAAGAAATTAGGCAAATTGAGGACAGAAAATGCCAAGAAAGGCCAAAACAGATGTCTGCGTCTGCTGGTGAACAGTACTTAAAAGTATTTTTCTTAAGGATCAAAAGAAAATCAAGTGTCATAAAACAAAGCACAGCTGTTAGTGGCAAAAAGTTGTATGGAATGATAAGTTCATATATGAAATTTTTAGTTGACAAATTATTTCAGAGTAAGAGTAACCAAAAAGTATGACTACCTATTTGCAGCCCTTTGTGAAACACAGTGGCAACTCTGTTACAAATTGGGGTGCATTTCAGCTCACATTGTAGAGAATTAGCTGAATGACTTCTGCTGAGAAATTATAAACATATATATTGCAAAACCTTAATCTTTCAGGATGATAACAAACCCAAACATTCTGCAAACAAAATGAACACCCAACACTATCATATTAGATTGGCTACTTGTACTCAGCATAACTGAATCTGTGTGGGGATCACTTGAATTGGGATAGAAAAAGTAACAGCCAATGTCAAAAGAAGAGTTATGACAAATTATGCAAGAAGCATGGAAACATTTGGAACAGGAGTGCCTGAAAAATTATATTACAGTATACCACATAATACCAGAGTACCAAAGCAGATTACTTAGGTTTTGCATTCTAAGAGATGTAACAAAAATACTAACTTGTTTCAAAAAGAAGCAACACGTTCTTACTCCTTTTTATTTTAACAATGTTTATTGGTGTAATGTTATACTGTATATCAGTGGTTCTCAGTTGTTGTTCCAATCAGCTTCTGTTTTCAATTGGACAGCTAGCCTAACTAAGCAAACTGCTAGTTCCCAGTTTCTATGTTTTATAATCTGCGTAGAAGTTACAAATCTAAAGTTGGTACATTCGCATTATAATTTAACAAGTGTTTACATATGATACATGGAGAAAATTGTCTTTTTTTAACTTGTTTTTTATGATTGTCATCATCAGTATGATTTTCATTCTGCTTTTGGAGGTGTTCTGGTTATTTACTCCATTACTTACTAATGAACATGTTAGTGGGTCTGACACTGAAGTAGTGCCAGCCATTCAGCATTCAGTGTTGTTTGTCTGGGTGTCCACTTGGCTTCTTATTGTCATTATTACAACACAATTAAGGGAGCAAACTAAAGAGACAAAAGGGAAATGAATAGGAAAAGAAGGGAATTGCACATTTAAATCTATAGCAAAATATATACCATATTTTTCACTCCATAAGACATACTTTTTGTTCCCCAAAAGAAGGGTGGAAATGTCTGTGCATCTTATGGAGTGAATATTGCATCACAGACCGTGATGTGTATTACCTGACAAAAGTCAACATCCAGGGGTAGAGGACGACAATCAGCTGTTAATGGCGACAAAACTCACCGTTATGTTACAGGCATTCCCTCTCTGCTTGGAAGAATGTTAGACTCATTGACTCGGCACCTAATCCTTGCATGTGCGTGAGTTATGAATTGTAAACAAATGTAAACAAAGGCAAGATGGCATCAACATCTCACGAGGGAGCAAAGCGGATGCATAAAACAAAATGCTCAGCAGATGATGTTTTGCGCATTATCGCTGAGTCGGACTCTGATTTTTCAGAATCTGATTTTGTTGAGAGTGATCAGGAGATCGAGCAAGAGAGTGAGGAACTGGCATCAGCTGATTGGACACCAGTCAATGCTGCCCCAGCTGAGCGCATTTGCACAGCCGATGCACCTACAGCAAGGTTCGTGTGGGAGGAATACCCAGACATTGATCCATGGGAGCCAAACTGGCTTCCGGACTTCACAAGACAGCATGACTTGCTGTTGGACTCGACAGATTACCAGCCACTGGACTACTTCAGGCTGTCTTTTCCTGAGGCTGCTTTTCAGCTACTGTCAGATGAGACAAACAGGTATGCAGAGCAATTTTTTGAACTTGCACTGCATTCTCGTTTTTCAAAGTGGAAACCCACAACAAAAGACAAGATGAAGGGCTTTGTGGCATTACAAACAGAGATGGGGGTGGCGATATAACTTCAGGGAGCATTGGTCCAAATGTGCTTTGTCCCCTAGTTGCTTTGGACAGGTTATGCCATGTGATAGGTATGTGCTCCTGCAAAGTGATTGTGAGCAATTGAGCTTCATAAATTCTGGCACTAGCAATGAAGAGTTCTTGGGGTTTCCAGAAAACTAGAAGAGTGCTTGAACCTTAAAGTCTCTCCTCATTTGTTAATGACAGTGATGATGTTTCTTAATACCACTGTTGACTTTACATGGTTGAAATATTATTCTGCTATATTTTATTAAATATATTAGTACACCATTTGGTTCAGAATTTTTTTTTCTTGTTTTCCTCCTCTAAACCTAGGTGCGTCTTAAGGAGCGAAAATTATGGTATATATTTCTAAATGTATTATAAATATAGAGTACAGAATAAGAGAAGAGAAATAAAGACCAACAAATTAAATGAGATCAACTAATTAAATGAGAACAGTTTCAGATAAAATGACTCACTGATTATGAAACTGGTTGAAACCAAAACCTATAACCATGTGGGGTCCCTGGGACTGAGCAGGCAAATAAACACTGCCCTGATGCCTAGCTTTACTTTTACACAGTATGATATACACTTTATACTATATATACCATACTATACTTTGTCTTAGATATACTGTATACTATGCATGATATACAGTACCTTTAAAATAATACAAAGAGTACACGACATGTGTTTTACCCTAACTGGGGCTCATCAGTTGTATACACTTTTGCTTCCCCAGTCACGTTGTGCCACAGAGGCTGGTTTGCTTACTTGACAGGATGTAGATCGGAATATTACATGCATAGGTCTGATTACAATCTGATATTTGGGTGTTTACCTACCTAGCTCAAAACATTAAAGGAATACTTTTTATGAGAGTGTAGCATCAAGTCAGTGAAACTTCTGAGATAATGATCAGGTCAGTTAAGTAGCAGAGGGGGTTGTTAATCAGTTTTAGCTGCTTTGGTGTTAATGAAATTAACAACAGGTGCACTAGAGGGGCAACAATGAGACGACCCCCAAAACAGGAGTGGTTTAACAGGTGGAGGCCACTGACATTTTTCCTTCCTCATCTTTTCTGACTGTTTTTTCACTAGTTTTGCATTTGACTACGGTCAGTGTCACTACTGGTAGCATGAGGCGATACCTGGACCCTACAGAGGTTGCACAAGTATTCCAACTTCTCCAGGATGGCACATCAATATGTGCCATTGCCAGAAGGTTTGCGGTGTCACCCAGCACAGTCTCGAGAGCATGGAGGAGATTCCAGGAGACAGGCAGTTAGTCTAGGAGAGCTGGACAGGGCTGTTGAAGGTTTTAACCCATCAGTAGGACTGGTATCTCCTCCTTTGGGCAAGGAGGAACTGGATGAGCACTATCAGAGCCCTATAAAATGAACTCCAGCAGGCCACTGGTGTGAATGTCTCTGATCAAACAATCAGAAACAGACTTCATGAGGGTGGCCTGAGGGCCCAATGGCCTGTAGTGGGCCCTGTGCTGGAATTTTGCTTACGCATAGTTTTATGCATCTGAATTTTTTTGTGCGTATACACATTTCTTTTTTATTCCGTATGCCATATTTTAGTGTGAATTATATGCACAACATTATACATAAGTCCCCTGGTTCCTACCTGAATGCTCCATTTACTTCACTCTTAGAGTCCAGACTTTGAGGATTCAAGTAGCGGCTTTTATTAAATATCTTTTGCACTAAAGCCTGATAGTTTTATGCTGATTCACAGAGTCATTAATTTCTTGGCTAACTTGCAATGAATACTGTTGCAATAAAAAGTCAAGTAACTTCTTGCATATATGGCCTGTGACAGGGCTATAAGTGTGAGAGCTAGGTTCGGTGGCAAGTTCTCAGGCAATTCTCAGTTTTAATTACAGTGCATTAAGATGAAATAGGTAAGATAAAACAAATTTAAGTTTTTGGTTAGGTTGCCTACTGCTGTATAGCTAATTGTGATTGTTGCCACTGCTACTGCCAGGTTATTTCTATGGTAGTTACATATTTGAACTAAAAGAAAATATTTGTGTCTTGTTAACACAAGCTGAAATATGTGTAAATATACACTCACTGGTCAATTTATTAGGTATGCCTGCATAATTGTTTGTTAACACAAATATCTGATCAGCCAATAACATGGCAAAGATTTAATGCATTTAGGCATGTAGACATTATCAAGATGACCTGCTGAAGTTCAAACTGAGCATCAGAATTGGGAAGAAAGGTGATTTAAGTGCTAGTCTGAGTATTTCAGAAACTGCTGATCTGCTGGGGTTTTCATGCAGAAACATCTCTGGGGTTTACAGAGAATGCTCTGGGTGAAAATGCCTTCTTGATGCCAGAGTTTAGTGGAGAATGCCCAGACTGGTCCAAGCTGATGGAAAGGCAACAGTAACTCAAATAACCACTTGTTACAACTGACGTATGCAAAAGAGCATCTCTGAATGCATAACACGTTGAACCTTGAAACAAATGGGCTACAGCAGCTGGAGACCACACAGTGTGCCCCTCCTTTTAGATAAGGACAGGCAACTGAGGCTACAGTTTACATGGGCACACCAAAATTAGACAGTAGAAGATTTTAGAAATGTTGCCTAGTCTCATGATTTCTGCTGTGACATTCGGATGGCAGGGTTAGAATTTGGCGTCAACAAGATAGCATGGAAAGCATGGATCCATCCAGCCTTGTGTCAATGGTTCAGTCTGGTTATGGTGGTTTAATGGTGATAGGAATATTTTCTTGGTACACTTTGAGCTTCTTAGTACTAATTGAGCACTGTTTAAATGCCATAGCCTACCTGAGTATTGTTACTGACCATGTCCATCCCTTTATGACTGCAGTGTACCCCTCTTCTGATGAGTATTTCCAGCAGGATAACATGCCATGTTACAAAGCTCAAATTATCTCAAACTGGTTTCTTGAACATGACAGTGAGTTCACTTTATTCAAGTTGCCTCCACATTCACCGGATCCCATCAAATATGCAGCAACTATGTGATGCTTTAATGTCATTATGGACCAAAATCCCAGAGGAATGTTTCCAGCACCTTGTTGAATCTATGCCATTAAAAATTACGGCAGTTCTGAAGGCAAAAGGTGTACCTAATAAAGTGGCTGGTGAGTGTATGTGTGTCTGTGTGTGTGTCTCGTTATAGCTTTTATCTGGGTTTATCAATTATTGTTACTTTCTCACAAATTAGGTTCTTTCACTTTGTATCACTTAAGTCAGTGAATTTGCATGAGCTTCATAACCTGGTTGTTCACAGAAATCTGCTTTTTAAAATGCCTTGTAAAGCTTTATTCCAATTAGAAAAACCACATTATTAATTAACAGATGTTGATTTCTCTGTGAGTAACCCAGCTATTTGGCAATGTAACTCCTTAACCAGGTTATAGTTAGGGATTTTATAGTTTGCACATTTTATCTTCCACACATGCTTTCAGCATCCACAGGTAGAAGTATCCACAAGATACATTTCCTGAGGCAAACGCTTAGCAATCACATTTCTTCTCCTGTCTGAAATAATCTGTCTCAATATTTCGGATGTTTCTAAATTTATATTGATGTGATGAATGTATGGTGCTAATCTTGGGAGCAGAATTTTTTTAACACGTTAAAAGTAACTTGCATTTTGTAGTCCAAGTACTTTTTAAAGTAGCAAGTAACTACCACAATGCTTATTTTATTGAAGTGAGAATACGTTTTACTATTATTTTTTGCAGCACTGGGTGTAATGAAAGTACCACAGGTACTGGTTGGTATACCGCTCTTTTGCAGAGCTTAGTGGCACAGCTAAGCAGAAGTGTGTACTGTGTGCATATTAATAAAGTGTCAGTTTAGTTTCAGTCTATTTATCTATTTCTTATAGATAGATATGGTGAAGCTGTGTGATCAGATGATGCAGTGACCAGTGTTACATATCGCGTATCATCAGAGGAAGAGGTCAAGGATGTAAAAAGGGTAAGATTATGATATGCATCTGAGCACATGAAGGACTAAGCGTATTTATAAAACACATGAAAATCAACACAGTTTCATGATTGTTTTTGGATACATGGTGGCCAAAGACATTTGACTCTTTTTTGGGCAGTTTAATGAAATCAGAGCATTTTGCCAAAAGGGAACTCTCAGGAGATTTTTAAGAAACCAGATTTTTGACTTAACTGGATTTTTTTTACCTTAACCGGGTTGTGTGTGTGCATCTAAATGTAATCACTGTTGCCCCTTCATTGTTATATGGATGGCAAGGACATCCTGTTGATAGGCAAACCTCGGTGGTGATCCTCATTTTTAAAAAGAGAAACAAGAGTGTATTTTTAAATAACCAAAGGATCACATTGCGGTGTAGGAATGGAGGCTTTGTCTGATTCAGGAGGAACAGTATGGATTCGTCTATGGTCACGGAACAATGGACCAACTCTTTCTCACTTGACATTGTCTTGTGAGTTTGCCAATCCTGTGATTGTGTGCTTCATTGATTTAGAAAAAAGTTTAAAAGTGTACTCTATGGTGTGGTGTGGAGGGTGATATAAAAGTATGAGGTTCCTGCTACTGTGTACAATTCATCCCCAGTATTTGCAGACCAAGAGTTGTGTTTGCATATGTAGTACTAAATGTTGACCATTCAATGTGTAAGCATTAGAATACCTTGTTATTTTTTATATTGTAAAAAAGTATACTGAATCAAGATCTTCAGGGGAAAAGAATATAAATTCAGGCTTCTGTTTTGAAAATGTTAAAACAAAAGGTTGATATACATAATCCAAATCTACCCAAAGTTTTCATTTGATTTTTTTTTATTATGTGAAAATACGTACTTCTTTTCTGTGCTTCATAGGGGTTACCAAGTATACATTAATAACAGTGCTGCAAGATGTGCAAGTAAGTGTAACTTTTTTGCTTCAAGTCATTCTTCTCATTTTTTTTTGGTGTAAAGAAGTTTCCTATCCTCAGATAAGAGGACACTGTTGACCCACCCCTGCCCCTCCCCCCCTCCCAGTGTGTCATCAGGATTTGCTGATGTGTAGCTTTGCAAATGCGGTCAGGTTGTGGGGGCAGGAAAGGAAGATGATGGATAAGGCAAGCCCTCTTGTCTCTGCAGGAAGTGGACAGTGGCATCTTTCTGCTGATGTGTAGAGGGACTTCTTTGTCAAGGCGTCACTTCGTCAGCAGCACTTCATTCAAGTTGGGCTTGTCACATGAAGAAAGAATTAAAGAAAGGTTAGAAATTGATGACATCAGGTTATTGTCTAGGTTTTATCTCCAGTGAGGCTTAAATTATGCCAAAATACAGGAGACCTCTGCAGTTAGTATTTCAATTACAATGAAAGAGTGTAAGACCAAACAGGCAAGAAGAAAATACAAGAGTTTTTTTTTCCAGAGATCCATTATCAGCACCATGACTATTTGTGGAGCCTGTTAACATTTCAAAAAAATGCACATTAAAATTACTATACAGCATTACATTAGGCATAAATGCCATATTTAAGCTGTTATGCTATAAGCAATCCTGATGAACTTTTGAACACGTAACACAATAAAAGAAAATAAAAATGCTTTGAGTACTAGAAGACACTATATTTATATTTGGACAATATAAATGAGTTCTGACTTAACACCAGACAGGAAAAAATAGAAATGAAAAAAAAAAAAAAGAATTATATAAAAGGAAATAAATGTAATAAATGGAACAGCTAAAAGGACGGTAATAATCAAGAAATGCATCTTTGAGGATGAAGATATATAAAATCTAGAGACAGCTCTGAAATTTACATATATTCACTATAATAAAACCAAAAATATAGGCAACTCCATAGTCAAATACTTATTTATATATATATATATATATATATATATATATATAAATAGATACAGTATATATAGATCAGAACAAAAGGAAATCAGCTGAAGAAAATATGTAGCTAATAAGCAGTCAATTTCAGCTGACAGTGATAATAAATAAGAGCAATGATATGAATTCATTTTATGTAATGTTAATTACAAATTGAAAGGTTAGATCTCATCGATTTAGTGCTATACCTTATTGGATTTTTCCATTACCTGAGTAAATACTAAGGAGAATCATCTATGTACTTAAAGTTGGACTGTTTCGGTATTAGAAACTACTGAAGACAGCTCTTTTGTTTGCCTTCATGAATGAAGCATTGTCACAGACAACTCACTGCTCCTGCTTACCATGTCCTACATGTGCATTCAAGGACAACCATTTGTTTTCTTATAAGAATTTAATGATGTCCATGTCAATCTACCTCCCTTTAGAACAGCCTCCAGTACAGACATTGTCTCTTTTTATATAGGGTTCCAAAATGGACCAACAGGTTGTGTTCAGACATTGAAGTCCTGCCATGTTTAGCTGCGCATATTAAAAACATCAGAAAAATAATAGAAAGGACAAACAATCATAAACCAGTTATTGTTTATGATTTGACTCATCATATGATTATGATGAGTTATTGAAGCTGTTGTACGTTCTGTGTCTGTTTCTGCATTATAGGGTTATTTTTAAATATTGTTATATGTTCAGTAACCAGATTTTTTCATATTTTGAGGTAGAAGGCTAAACCTGATCTTAGTTAATTAACAGAAGCATTTTGTTCTCCCTCAGCAGCTCTATTTGTTATTTCCATTTCCTGTTTAATGAAGGGAGGGAATGTTAAGACAGGTGTTTCAAAAATACCCAAATATTTCATAGTAATAGCAAAAAGTTGTTACCTCTTATTAGTGTTGGATTGATACTAAAATTTTGGCTTTGGTAACACGCCTCAGTACCAGTACCAAAACAATACCAAAGCAAATATAGATAACTTGGAATTTTGCAAAATTCCCATCACTTTACACTTCCTGCCCTTGGTCTAGTGTTCTTTCATTGTTTTTATGAATAATCTGTAGTTGCTCATTTTCTCTGTCACTTAGAAAAGCACAGCCCATAATGCCAAGGCCCTTCAAGGGCAAAACTGATGGCTGGTTTTTCTGCTTCAGTTTCTTCTGATAATAAGTATCATGACAAGATCAAAACGTCATCCATCTGGTAAGAAAAGGCAGCTACATGACAGTGCTTATACTTGCTGCAGAGGACCTGTAGTCAACAGGTAAAGGCAACATAAAATAAAGCAAAATCCTAAAATTGCTCTTTATTATAAGCTGTGGTGGAAAACTCCAGGGATTTGGTGAAAATGTTGATTCATTCCTTACACTTTCTCCTCTAATTAGGTAAACACCCTTGATAAAAATATTCTAAACATTTGGTGGATACTTTATCATGACTCATGGGTCTTTGAGGCTACTTTCCCAAAACAACATGGTGCTATGAGAGAGGAGAAGGTATGTTTAGAGACAACAAAACTTTGCATCACAAAGTTTGTAAGATAATGTAACATTCTCAAATGCATGTTATATAACATCACATTGTCAAACTCACTACATCCATTTATATATTGTGGGGCAGTGAGGCTGTCCTGGGTAGCATTTAGTTCAATTAGTAACACATCCAGGGTGGGATACCATTCCATAGCACGGCTTGCTCAGGCACATGTCAAAAAAGGGCCAATATAAAATAAGACTGGAGTACCAGAGAACCTGAAGAAAGATATATACAGCTATGGGTAGATTCTGAAACTCGACACAGACAGACACAGGATTGAAATCCAAGATACTGGGTTTGGAAGGTAGTAGCAGCACTATACATTATTCCATTTTGCCATTAATATATTGTAAATTACTGCGGTGGGCTGGCGCCCTGCCCGGGGTTTGTTTCCTGCCTTGTGCCCTGTGTTGGCTGGGATTGGCTCCAGCAGACCCCCGTGACCCTGTGTTAGGATATAGCGGGTTGGATAATGGATGGATGGATGGATGGATATGGTAAATTACTTTTTTTTTTTAATAGTGAACAGAGCAAACCTCAAATGTATACCAAAAACGAGCATGGGAATTTAATCTCTCATAGTTATTTTCTAATCGGACACACAGTTACAGCTTCAGTAAAAAGGAAACATTTGCTAATAGAGCATAGAGTTCGTCAAAACATAGAGGAAATCCTGAAATCCTAGTCAAAAGTCAGAAAAAATATGTAGATCTTTTAAAGGCAGAAAATTTAAAATGGTGTGTCATGATTGAAGCTTCTGGCTTGTTATATTTTTAAAGTCTCCCTGAATGCTTTCCAAACTGTCTGTGCTGATGCTTTGCACTTTTTCTTCTATCAAAAAGATTGCAAAGTCTTGTAAATAGTAATAAATCTTTCGTTATTATTATTTTTATTATTATTTCATAGAGTCTCCTGTGTTTGTTATGGGCAATCAGACTCCATCAAGGTTTTTTTTCACTCTTCACGTGGCTAATTATACATGCATAGGGCATGTGCCTCCTTCTCTTATATTGATGTGGAATTTGAAAATCAACCTACACATTTGGCGACTAACAGAAATAACTCATTATTTACTGTATGCTGTATTTGCTTCATAAAAATAACATTTTGAGAACCCACATTATTTACTTATCTGTTATGCTCCTTAAATTTAGTTCATCTGCAGTATTAATGTGCCTTCATGGCTTAACATTTTATAGCATTTGTTTTTATGGAAAATATAAAAAAATGGTATGAATACTGATGCTATATTAGATTACCTGCTGCCTTAACACCTTTGGTTTCCATGACGTCTGCATGTACAGTTTGTATCTGCATGTGTTTTCTCTGCTAAGCCTGAGATTCTCCCATTGTTCAAATCTGCGGTGTGACATCCAATAGACCAGTGATACTAACTGTGAGTACTATCGTGTGCTCTTCAAAATGCCAGCCACTGCACGACTGTGCCTTTGTGAGATCAAAGAAGAAAGAAATTACTGAGAGATATGCAAGCTTCGTAACCAGAAAGCAATCCTATGTTTAATCAAACCAAAGAGAAAATGCTGAATTGGAGTATTAAGTCAGAAGTTATGAGATCTCTAAAACCAGGAAATTCAAAGAAACAATTGCCAAAGAGAATACTTCCATCCATCCATCCATTATCCAACCCGCTGGCGGTGACTGGTGCTATTGCCACACTGTATCAACTGGGTCATTGAGGCTGGAAAAAGTCTTTCCACCATCATGCTGCTGTCAGCTTTCTGATGGACATGTGGTGGGATAGCGGGTAGGTGAGGGTCTGGGTATGCCTCAAGCAGCTTGCTGGTCAGGATAAAACAGAGGTGGCTAATCCACCATTTCTGCTGGCTCATCTCCATAAACTCCCCCATCTTGGCTTTGTACTGGGGCCCCCTCCTAAGGCATTGCAGCATATGAGCACCCATGTTGTAGACGTGCCCCCTGCCCACCAATTCCTGACTATTTTCTTCTTCCTCCTCCTCCTCCTCCTCCCTCCTCCTTGTCCTGCTGGTCAGTGTACCCCCACCACCTGACAATAGGCACTACTCTCTGCGACTGCTGTGACTGCTGTTAGCCCCATGCCTCTTCCTGCCTCCTCTGCCTCCCGGAATTTGCCTGCCCTTCTGGGCCGCCTGCTGATCATGCTCTCCTTCTCCTCGGCCAGCAGAAACATTAGTTGGAGTGCATTCTAGCCAGCGTTCCCCCAGCTAACAAATTTAGTGTCCTGTTTGAAAAGAGCCTGCGCATTACAGAGCTGCTGCTGCATCTGCTGCCACTAGTCCCCAGTAAAATATTCCAGTCATAGTCCTTGTTCCCAGATACAATACTCCATCATGCAGTGGTTCAGTGCCCTGCACTGTTCTCACAGCCACAGGTTGGATTTTCAGCGTGTAATAAACCATCCTGTGGGGGGTGGCGGTTGGGTTTATGAAGGGGCAGTAGAATGTTTGCAAGCAAAAATGGCTGCACACCCACAGTGGCTTGCTCAGAAACTCACCCAACCCCAGGTAAGTTCAGAGGAACCTCTTCACCATGAGCTTGAGCAACATGAGCAAAACATGGCATGTGGGTCTATTTGCCGAGCTGCAGGGAAGCCAGGAGGTTGGTACCATTGACTGACACCACACTGCCCGTCTGGTGCTGCCGGGGAGTCATCCACCTCAAGACCTGACCCTGGAAGGCACCCAGGATTGCAGAGCAGGGGCCCGATCTCTTAGGGTGGCACCATGGACTCTAATGGTGCCCTCTAATGGCACCCTCCCCATCCCCTAGCAGGGTGACCCAGTGGGCAGTAAATAATATATACCACCCCTACTCATGATTTCTTGGCTATGTGTCGAAGGTAAAATGGACCCTTCTGCCCACAGCATGATTGAGTGACAGACCTAAATTCTTTGCCATGTGCTTGTGGAGGACTCGGACAGCAGCTGGGGATATACTAGGTGGGGATGCCGCAACTCATCATCTGGCATAAGGGGGCCGTGTCCACCAGCCAATAGGACAGGAGCTCAGTGCCAACAGTTTTGCCAGGTGCCCGTTTAGATGCTGTATTTGGGGGTGGCTGGGTAGAAGGGGCCTTCTACACTCCAGCACTTGGGTGATAGTGACTGTCGCTGTACGCTAACAGGAATGGTAGAAGAGGGCATGGAAGAGGAAGAGCAGCACACTGGCTGCCTCTTGGTGAGAGCTTCTGCAGCTAAGGACTGGCTTCCACTGGCAAATTCTGATTCGAGGGGTGCCGGGGAGTGGGGGCAGGTAATGCATACTGAAGATGGACTGGTGGTGGCCTGCCAGCCCTACTGTATGCTGTCCTGATACTGATTTCGCAGCAGGCTGTTGTGTATCTTTATGTGGTTAATGAGGGGGTAGTGCCCATATGGGAGCCAGACTACCCACTGCGTACCTTCTGCCATCAGAGGTTGCAGACTGCAGTGGCCTGATCCTTTGTTAGTTTGCTAAAATAGGCCCAGACGGGTGACATATGCAGCACCACCCTGGCTGCCTTGGTAGAGGCAACAGGGGGCAGATCATGGATCTGGATGTAGGCTGCTGCCTTCCAGTGGCACTACCTACCAAAACAGGAGAGTGTCTAGCACTGGGCTCTGTGGCGGCCCTGCACCCCTCTCATGGCCTGTTTCGCTGGTGCCTCTCCACCTCTCTGCCGGAGCTGCTGCTCTATGACTGGGTAGGTGGCACCCAGGGTCTGTCACTTTCACCATCCTCCTCTTCCACTGAGTCCAGGTCAACAAAGACAGCTATAAGAGGAACATGCAACTGCTCCTCACTTGCTGCCAGGGTCTGGTCCTTAGCAGGTGATACACTGCCTCTGCCCACTGAGTTGCTATAGCTGGTGGAAGCTCAGAGTCTTCACTGTTTTCCTCCTCTGTCAGTTTCCAGGTCTATCTTTGCCTCCTTTTGGACTTCTTCCCAGAGATCCCCCAAGGTGTGATCAAAGAGCAAGGGGATTCTTCATCAGGGACACCTGTTAAGGATCTGTAGTCCTGGCCACAGCTTGTTTGCTGCAAACCAGTCGTCTGCAAGACTGACAGGTGTTGCTGCAGGTGGCGAAGAGGACGTGGATGGGTTAGTGGTACCGCGTCTTTGATCAAATCCAAGGCTACGGCCACAACCAGCTCTCCTTCTTCCAGCCTTCATGAAAATTAAATAGTTTTTCTGGGGGAAAAAACCAAAATATACAAAACACACAATACAACTGGAACACAAATAATAGGGTTTTTTTTGTCCCTTTAGTGCCACGCAGAAAGCCGCTACCCTCACAAACATATGTGCATGCCTTTAACAACAAAGGATGTAGATGGAACCATAAAACGCAACAAATTGTCACAAATTAGCTATAAGTAAAAAAAAAACTTTCACAACAGCACTGAACACTTAAGAAAAACAAAATCCCAACAACAATTAAGTCCTTTAATTTCTTTCTTAAGCCTCTTTCTCTCTCTTACTCACTCTTATCTCTACCACTAAGTCCCACAGTGCCTCTAATGCAAATAATCACAAAGCATTATGAGGCGCCAGGAAATAAAAAGTTCTTCTAAACAGGCCGAATGATCAGTAAATAATTTGATGAATAAAGGTAAATGCAAATGCAGCAAATTCGTTGCAAGTAACAATTCGTTGATCAGCACTTTTAGTAATAGTAATGATTATTACTATTAAAGCGTGGTTTGAGCTACTACCTCACATTACTAGAGAACTGTGCTTCATTTTTAAATCAGTCATTGTGTGTTTGAACTGTTCATGCTCTCCTCGTTATCTGTGCTCATATGTTTTCCAGGTTGTCCTGTGTCTTCCTTCATCTTTTACATACAACAAAAAAGGCAAGTTTGAATAAGTGCAATTACCCTGAAATGGAGTGGTATCTCATTCTAGGTTATTTCCCACCTTACACCTGATGCTGCTAGGATAGGCTTCAGCTTCTTCTGACTCTGATGTAAAGCAAAGGTTAAGAAAATGGATGCATTGATAGCTAATCATAATTATTATATTGAGAGTGGGATAAACAAGTATACTGATCAAGATGTGCTTTGGAGGTAAGCTCTGGCTTACCGGTTATGCCAAAGGGAGTTTAAAAAGTTTGGAAAATAGGTAGAAAGAAATATGTCTTATGTTATATGGTGTATGTACGATATTACGTACTGTGTGATATTAAATAAAAACTTTAGGAAAAAAATTGCATTGATAAAGCAGACTCTGAACTGTCATACATTTTGACACCAAACTATCATTATCAGAATTGAAGCTCCTCAGAAGGACACATTTCCACATATGGTTGCAGTCACTAACCTAAAAAAATTGAGAGGAAAATTGAGAGGGTATATACTTGTTATTGATAGCAACTTGTCAGGATATTATGTTTCATTTTCTGTCAATTAAACCTAAATATTTCAAGCTGTGTCAGATTTGTCCAGGACCTACATCCAGGATGTTCTTTAGACTCAGTGGGATATTGGTTTGGACTTCTGCAATGGCTCAGAAATAAAGGAGCAACTATGTTAAAACTTTGTGGCTGACCTTGACCCCAAATTGCTCTTGTCATCAGATAAGAGTGATGTTTTGTTATGTTCTGTGTCACATTATACATGGCTTTTAATGCTCACATTTACAAACCATGACTAATAAGCCAGCTTAAACTTGATTTAAAATCCATTGGTCTTAAGGAAGTGCTTATATAAGTAAAAAGTGATATTGTAATGAAAACCTGTAAAAGGCTACCATTTTCAAAGTTCTTTCTATACCGACACTCTAACTTAGGTTGTAACACACTACTTCTATACCAGACACTAGACTATATTTTAAGAAATTAGGGGGCTTTGCCCCCTGCTTGCTTCGCTCGCCAACCCCCATTTTTGTTTTTCCGGATACACAATTTTAAGATTTTTTTTTCTTTGAATTGTTGCTATTTCATTGGTTTTACTTTTATTTCAGAACTTCTGTAAAAACAATATTTGGAATCTTTCGAGTCCCAATGTACTGAATCTTTTTAATGAGGTCAGTGAGACATATGTTAAATGACTTTGTACCATAATTTAGGATAGGTTTCTCTGTTTGCAATTTCAGCACAGACAAAACGATCTACATCATCAGCAGTTAATAATTTTTTTTGCGAAATAACCAATAAATAAACGTGAGGTAAACTCTGTTTTTGAAATTCTTGTGACTTAAACTTCAAAGACTTACAGTATTTACATACTTCTGACATATCACCTTTTCGTTATTTCTCCGAATAATAGTTTCTCTTTATTTGCACTAATGCGATATTTACTTTCTTTTTTTTGACACTGTTGTTGTTTGCTGCTTTCATATTCTGTATCTTACTCTGCATGTGTTTCGCACCTACGTTTTTTTTTGAGTCTTTTGAATACCAGTTTTCATTATCTCTAACCTGCTCTGCATGTGTTTAGCCCCCTTGTTTTTTAACCTCTTTATGACGTTTTACTTTGTTTTCTACTCTGTCTTTTATTTCTGTCCTCACTTTATCCTGCTTTTGTTTCAGTGACACCTGGTCCGTGGTGACTATTTTCCCTTTTTCGAGAAATAATTTCTGTTTGTTTGCGCTACTGCGATCTTTACTTTCTTGTTTTTATACTTTCTAGTTTTCCTACTTTCATATTCTTTAACTTTCTTCACATGTGTATCACGCCAACGTTTTTTTTTTGAGCCTTTCGAATTCCACTGCTTTCATAATCTCTAACCTGCTCTGCATGTGTATAGGGCCAATGTCCGGATTGGATGTGCTTTTATTTTCAGTTCCACTTGTTCCGGGCTGATAATTACTTTCCTTATTTTTTGAATTTGCACCTAGATTATTCCTTTTCTTTTTTGTCTCTCCAATGCTTTTGAGTCTCTTTTCTCCACGCTGCTTTCTTCTTCGCTTAGTCGTCTACGTTTTATTTATAATGTATTGTCCTTGTATGCTTTATATGCGCTGTGAGCCCTGGATCTGTGTGTGCCCAAAGCCAAAACACGACTGAGTGTGTTGCTGCCTGTGCTCTTATTTGGTTATAAGTAGGGCGTGTCTTGCAAGAATCTCATATTCTACATCATCACGAGACAGTCCTTGGTCAATCTCTTGGCACAAAGTCTCATGTTTAAGGTCCCCGCGAGATGCTCCGTGGCCAATCTCTTTAGTCTCACGGGTCTTTTAAATGTCTTCCGTGATCTTAACGTGAAGATTATGTCTCGTCACCCTACTGTTTCTCTCCAGGATTTTTTTTATAATAGAGAGACTTGATTACTCACATTATCACAGTAGTAACAGTACACTGCAACAGATGAATAGCACAGTCACTTTCTATGGATTTTTGTACATTAGTTTTTTCTTAAACTGTATTAAGATTTTTATGCTTTAAACATTTGGTCAGTTACTATGTTAAATTCATCTACTATATCTTTATTTTATATTGATCCATTCAAAGAAAAATTATCTGAAAACTCTTTAAAAAGTATGCAACAATACAGTCCAATCAAGATGAGACAGGACATATAATGACTCCAATACGGCCAGAGATGTAGTGATTGTGATTTTATGACTGATTTCAGGAGGCAGTTTTTAGTATATAATTAATCTGATTTTATTTTGCTTGCCAGTTTTATGACACACCAAAACTGAGTGTTTTACCAAACTAAACTTTCAGATGCAGAGCATTAAGTGTAGAATTCCTTTGGTTATAATAAGGAATTAAAAAGTTGTAAGATTTGTTAATGTTGCTGAAAAAAATTATACTACTTTATGTAATTGAATGTGGTCAGAATAAAAGGATTATGGACGTGGTGGTTATATCTTAAGAACTCACTGTTCAGAAAAGTTTAAATATTATGCCATATTCTAAGGAGTTTTCATGTAGATTTAGCACATTTCATTATACATAGTGGCAGCACTGGTGCCTCATGGATCTAATGGCCTTGATTCAAATCCTGCTTTGTGATTATTATGTTTGGGATTTGCACATTCAACCCCTTGTCTGTGTCATATGACAATTTAAGGTTAATTGGCAACTCTATATTGGCTTCAGAGTACCATCCTGCCAGAATAGTCTCAGTCTAACTCACCCAACCAGCCTCGCCCACATGATTCTAATTAGGATTGTTTTGATAATGTTATGTTTGATTTTTTTAAAGTAGAGAACAAAAGAGTTGTGGACTAGAGTTGCTGTTGTTGTAGCAAACTACTTATACTGTTGATGCTAGAGTCACTGGCTACAAAAATGCGGGAATTGAATCCTCAAATTGCTACATTTACTTGGCAATGACGACACCATTTCAGTATCACTGAGAAAACGTCATTAGCAACCACTTCATATATGTTTTTATTTAAAAAGCCAGATTTCTTCACAATGAAATTATTAGAAAGTGAGCTATACTGTGGGGTTTATTGCCAAAAGAACACATTTATAGATATACTGGGAGAAAAAACAACAATGTCACTTTTGAGGAATGTTCTGGCTCAAAATCCTATTGGAAATTACCCCATGTGCACAGCTGCTTTGCAGCCATCTGATATACTCAGTTCGTTTATATGTGGTTTATTGTTGTGCCCAGTGACTGCAATGAATTTTGCATTGTTGATCCATGACTGTACTGCTTATCATGTTTTGGGGCTTGCACCTGAAACTATGTACTTTAGAATCTTCTTAAATGTCTTTTAATTTTTACATGCCTTTTCTTTCATCTAGTTTTGAGATGATTTGCTTCTGGTTTTCTACCTAATGGAGGTTTCCACTTGAACATACTAACCTTAAGGCAGAAAGCAGAGATATGTTCTCCTAGTCAGTGACTCATTATTTTTGGGTGAACTTTCTCAAACTAGGTGTACTTATTAGGTTGATTTGCAAAATAACATTTTTCATGCTTTCCCCATCCTTAGCCCTTATATCTTTTTTTTGGATGTGTATATATGTGCTAGTGGATTGAAGATGTTTATTACATTAATGTATACTTCAGAGAGGAGGTTGCAAAGTGTTATATTCGAATTATATGCTTTCTTAACATAAATGTTAAAATACAGCTGAGTGCAGGTCGTTGATCATACTACATTGATGTTTAATCTAAGTAAGCAAAGTGTTTGGAATCCTGTGAGATGGAATTAGGAAGCATGTTAAGGAATCAATAATATAGTTGCAAGCAGCATCGGGTAATCTGCTTATATTAAAGAACTAAGATAATAATGTAATCTGATTAAAAAGGTAGAAAAAATGTATATAAAATGGACTATTTTGCAGTCCTTAAAGAAGTCAGTGAATATGTAGTATATATAAACCTTAACAAATTTTTAAGAGGTTGTTATAGAGCAGAATAATTCTTAGGAGTGGAAAATCATGCAGATTATGGTACTTACAGATTTGTTGTGGCCAGCTGGGGGTATCTTAGACCCCAAACCTCAGGCACCACTACACAATACACAAGTCCTGAATTCAAAAAGACTTTACAAAAAATACTTTTCCAGTCTTCTTTATAACAAAATACAATCATAAGCATACATCTCCATATCATTCATCTGCCATCCCCAGGCGAGTGATGTCCACCTTTTCCTCCAGCTGTCCACTATCTGAGTAAGGCGAGGTGGCTTTTTTAATGTCTGACCCAAGAGTACTTAAAATTTCCTTGATATTACACTAAACAGATAAACACACTCTCAGAAGAGCCCATTGGCAGCATCAATGGCTGCCAGCAGAACTGTCATATTGGTCTACAATACCTAGGTCGCCCTTCGGGTGTGCGCATGAGTGATCCAGTCAAGGAATGTCACCACCTAACATGTTGGGAAGGTACACTGCCTTGATAAGCACTCTGTCCCTGTCCTTACATTATTCAGTCCCATCTGGGAAAGAAAACTAAAACTATTCCACTGTCTGCCTTCCTTTACAGTATATATCATAAATTAAACCTATAAGAAGTGCATTTACATGTCAAGTTTGAAAGCAGTTGTTCCATAGATGTAAATTAGTGGACTCTCAGTAAATAAGAAATCACATTATACTAATATAGTATCCTTTGGTAAGACATCACAAAAGCATTCAGAGTTATAGAGCAGGTCATGCTTTCAGCTGTCTATTAATTAATCATACATGTAACGAGTTTCTACTCCTGCTAATTCCAGTTCAGATTATAGCCTATCCTGATAGCACTTGATGGAAAACAGCAACCAACACCTGGACAGGGCACTTGCAGGAAACACTTAAGAAACACACACATTCACTAGTATGAATTTGTGCCTGGAATTCTATATGTAGTTTTAGTCTCAATATTTATTATAAGAATTTCAAATCATTTATTGATCCCTTTTGTAAACCCACTATTTACATTTTATTTTTGCAGCGAGCTCAGGATTATCACAGCATTATTAGAAACAATGCACAGACTAACCCTGGATTGGATATTGATCAATTGCAAGATGAACTTACAGCCACACTCACTGCAGTCCAGTTTATACTCGCCACTTAAACTAACATGCATGTGTTCAGGTGGAATCTAAGTGCCCATAATGTGTAAATTCCATGTGTACAGTGACCAAACGCATGCACACCCAATAAGGACATCACAGTGCTTGAGAACTGCACAAAATGGTGCATTGAAACACAAGGATTTTAAAGTTCAAGGTGTGCTTGAGAGTTTTTGTTCTAATTTCAGTCATTCTCCTACATATAATCTCAACGTTGTAATAATTTATTTGTGAAGCTAACAGAAAAAGATGCAGCCCTATTGCAGAAAGAGAATTGTGGTTCTTGAAATCATTTTGAATACCCATTTACAGTGATTATTACAAATGTAGCAACTCCATGTGCACTGTATGTAAAGAGGACTGCCAAACAAGATAAAAAATAACTGGAAATAGTCTAAAGGGCAAAAATGTAGACAGAGAAGGTTTTACTGCCCACCCTGTTCTCAGTGGGGATCTTCCATAGTGTGATTCTTGAAAGTCTTTTGTTAAGGGAAGCTGATGACCTTTGTTTGAAAAGCAACTTCAGTTTAAGGTTAAATGCCTTGGCCTTACAGCTAAACACATTATCAGGGTGTACTGGGAGGTCAGCAATCAGCTGTGCACAAATGACAAAAGCCTCTGGCCTCCTAATGAATTGACTGCAATCCCTAGTGATATACATACCTCCTTCTCATTAACATCCATGGCCCCTTTTACATCTCTTGATTTTAAAAATAACTTTTATAACTGGACAATAAATGTCCAACAGCTTAATGATGATGACTTCTTCATCTAGTCAAATGTGCCTTTTGTGTTTCCCTACCCCCGACCTAGGCTGCTCTTCTGCTTTGCCTGTTGAAAATTCCCGTAGCTAATCTGCCTTTGGCTTATTCACTGGGGCTCCTCTGATGCTGACTTCAGCAATGGCATTCAACTGGAATTCTGCCTTTTGTCTCTATCTCTCCTTGGCTGAAGGCTCTTCTTTGCTCTGTTTTCCTTGCTGGTGTGATTTTCACGGCAGTCACAACTTGCTATTTATGAGGGCATTTGACTGCCACCATGCTAGTAAGTAACACTTGAATAAAAAGAAGACAAAAAAACAGAGAAAAATATGAAGGGATTGGTTTTATATCCTGCGATTACTGTTAAAAAGTACAGAACAATTACTAATCCTAAAGAAAAAAAAATAGAAGTTTGCAAACTTCAAGGAAGAAGCAGACATTTTAAATACCTCATCCAAGTAAAATGGACTTTGTTGATCTAAGAAGAATTTTCTTACAATTTTATTAGTCAAATTTTATTTTATATAGTGCTGTTAGAAGTACACGTCACTTCAAGTGCTCAAGAATACAATTCATATCATCAAGATATTGAGTGATACAGGATATTTCAAATATGATAAGCAAATAGAAGAAAAACAGAAGAGCTTACACAAGCAAAGTGCAAAGTGATATTATGTAGGAACAGTGTAATAATAAGGATGAAAAACAGCAGAGTCGTTCCATTTGTTTGCCTTAAGGAGAATGCAGTTATGTTTTCAAATATTAGATAATTACTGCTAATGTGTCCTAGGTGGAAACAATTTCTGTAAATTAAATCCTCTGAAATTTTGGAGAAAAAATTAGTATGACTTCATATGAATGTGAAAAGACACAAGCTTTTGATTTATTTACTGTATGTCTTCTTTCAATTTGGAGGCCTGTCCCACTTGGAAATTTTGTCATAAAAAGACGCGTGAGTTTCCTATTGTGAATATGGGTTAATTTCTCTCCATAATCTGGTTATGAACTTTTGCCAATGTTTCCATTGCCTGTTCAATTCATCCTCAACTTTCCCTCACTTCCTGTGACTTGAAATAAATATATTATAGTTGTTTATTTAAGAAATCAATAGCAAAAAAACATAAAATTCTGTGATTTTCAAACATTTCTAACCACTAGGGGGCACTTAGCTGACAAAAAAGTCTGGATGGAAAAGGTAGTTTAGTGTCCCAACACTTTTCTCTACTTTTATCTACAATTACATACCAGTATTTTTTATAAAGCCACCTTTAGTTTATATATCAGTATTTTTGGTAAAAGTCTTCTTTAGTAGAGGGCATATAAGAAATTTAATTTCTGGCTGTGCTTGTGAAGTTCCACCCCTTTTTTAGGTGCAAAATTACTTGTCTCTCCAAGGTCCTGGTTTCCTGTTATAATTATAGCCTAAAAAAGACGGTTCTGTTGTAGGCATGTTGCTTTTCTTTGAAGGTATTAGGTTCCATGTACTTCCAGTGGAGGTATGCCCTGGATTTTAGGCCACTTGTTCCATCCTAAGGATTTAGCAGGATTTTAGACCCTAAGCAGTCCTAAGTTTCTATTAGGAAGTAAGACCAGAGAAAGCAAACTGTGACAAAATCCTGAATCACCATTGCCATGTTAATATTTTGACACAAATATATGTAGCACTTTTATTTCATTATTTATTTTAACATAACCATAATTTTAGATTAGTAACTTGAAGCCTAACACCAGTACAAAATTTTAAAATTCAGCTAATGTCCCATTAAAACTGTAGAGGATGACATCTATCAGTCTCTCTATCCATTCATCCATCCATTCATAAATCAAACTGCGTTAATCCAGTTTATGGTTGTTGGAGGCAGAGCCTATCTCAGAAACATCAGGTGCAGAAAATGGAAAGAATATACCATAAAGATGAATACTTCTTAAAATCTAAAGAATACACTTTCTGTTTATGTTCATTTTCTTTACTTGAACTGTGCACTACTATATGTTCATTAAAACAGCTTATTAATTACAGGAGTTTTAACTTCATGTTTATGCAATGATTTGTTGATCTTCATTTGGATTAGCAAAAATTCATATAGTGTACATTTAAAACATAGCAACCTTCATTGGGTTGGTGAACAATATTTATTTTTTCTCATATAATTCAATCGCAGACTTGATGTTTTGCTGAAGTAAGACTGAAGTAAAATTTCTATTGACGAATTAGTTGGCCTGTTTTGTTCAAGTGACATTGGTTTCTGTGAATCCATGTCAACACAGTCAGCGAATCGGAGACATTGCTTTATTTAAGGGACAACAATTCAATGAATGCAACAACAAAAGGTAGGTTCTGTTCTACAGCGCATTGAGAGAAAATGACTGCTACGCTTACATCTGTGACCTGCTAAAGTGCTGTTGAGAGGGTCACTGCTATTATCAAGGATGGCCTGTATCTTCCTCTCAATGCACCTTTCCATCACAATTCCCAGTGAGTCCACAGTTTTACCTAGCACCAAACCAGCCTTCTTCACCAACTTGTCTAGCCTCTATGTGTTCTTATCTGTCATACTGCCTTCCCAACACACGGCAGCAAAGAAGAGGGCACTGGCAACAACTGTCCGTTAGAGCACAGACAACATTTTGCAACATACATTGATTGATCTAAGTCTTCTGTGAAAAAACAGCCTTCTGTGCACTTTCTTGTAGAGGACATCTGTGTTCACAGTCCAGTCTGTCATCAAGGTGGACACCTAGATAGTTATAAGGTTGCACCATCTTAGTGTCCTCTCCTTAGATGTTAACAGACTGAAGAGGGAGTTTTGACTTGCGGAAATTCACAAGCATCTCCTTCATCTTTGTTGTGTTCAGAACCAGGCAGTTCTTAGTGCTCCAGTCACTGAAAGCTCCAATAAGATCCATATATTCCCCTTCCTGCACATTCCTTTTATACGCCACAATAGCTGTATTATCAGTTTACTTCTGAATATGGAAAAAATCTGACTTATATTTAAAGTGTGCTGTGTATAATGTGAACAGGAAAAGGGCCAGAAGAGTCCCTTGTGGGTCCCCAACATTGCACATTACCATACCAGAGACACAGCCAGCTATAGTCCTCATTTCCCTCCACACCTCTTTGATGTTATGTTGTAGCCTCACCTCCAACTTTTCTTTATAGTTAATTTTGCCTAATTTAATCTCTTTTTCAGGTTTTGCTGTACCAGCTTAAGCTTCTCCCAGTCACCAGCCCTGAAAACCACGTGTTTTGAGTTGAGGAGTTTCTTGATGTTACTGGTAATCCAAGATTTATTTAGCACCGAACTGTTTTTGCTGGTATAATAATATCCCTGCAGAAATTTATGTAGTCTGATGTGCAAACAGCCACCCTGTCAATATACATGTCTGTACTATTCTCCTGTGACTCCAGCAGAATATTCCTATTCTACACTCAAAGCAGTCCCTAAAAGACTCTCTGGCCTCAGGAGTCCACTTCCTGAATGATTGGATAGTTACAGGCTGCCAAATTACATAGGGTTCGTATAGTGGCCTCAGACAAATCAGATTGTGGTCTGATTTACCAAGTAATGGTAATGCAGAAGCACTGTAAATTTTCTTAATGTTGGCATAACACAAGTGCAGTGTTTTATTTTCTCTCGTGAGACAGTCAACATACTGTGTAAAACCAGTCAAGTGGGAGGAAATGCTGACATGACTGAAAACCCCAGATATAACAACAAAAGTGTCTGGGTGTTGGGTCTGCAATCTCGCAACAGTCTCGTGCGTGATGTTACATGCCACTCTGGCCTCTGCCCTCTGCCCACTGAGGAATTTAAACAATAAAGGCAACAATGTGAGAAAATTCCCTCAGTACATAATAAGGTCTCAGACCAGCTGCCAAGAGTTCAGTATCTCCACAGCAAATCTTCTCCTTCACAGCTGTGTCCAGGGTTACACCATTTATTGTTCACAAAGACTAGCAGTCCTCCATCTCTTTCATTTCCACTCTTGCATCTCTGTCTGCTCATACCATGGTGAAGTCGGTTTGATTCAGTCAAGTTTCCATAAAACACATTAGACTGCACTCACGAAACATGCTCTGGTTCTTTTCAAGTGCCCCTAGCTCCTCTCACTTGTTAAACAAAGAGTTGACATTCCCCATGAGAATGAATGGAAGAAAATGCTTGTGCCTCAATCTCCTAGCCTTTATCTTCGCCCCAGCTTGATGGCTATGGCATGACTTCTTCAGCTCCAGAAGAATAGGGTGTATAACACCATGTGTTTTCCATCGTGATGAAAGAAGGTACTTTGTCTTGTGAAATATTTTACTAGTTGTACTAGAAGCTAGGTGATCTTTACTACAAGCAGTTTAACTTAGGTATTTTACAAGCTGTGGTGCATGTAAAAAAAAAAAACAGCATATTGTAATGGTGGCAGCATCCAGGAAGCAAAATACATTAAAATATACTGGCTTCCAATAAAGGTAAATAGATGTGCTTTTTAGGTGATTGGCAACCCTGAATTCAGTCAGAATGAGTGAGTGGGAAGGTGCATTTGAGCTTGGCTTAATGTTTTGTCCATGACTCCTATTCTGCAATCCTTGAGGGAGTCTCCACGGGTCAGATATGTAAAAATTATGTAAGCACAAAAAGAGGCCTGAAATGTGCTTTTTATGCAAAAGTTTGGGTTTGTAAAAGAAACCTTGATGGAAGAATGTGCTTTTATGTAGAGCAACTCTGACCCATTCTTGTACAATATTTCAGGCAAACTGGTAAATGACAACACCCTTGATCAAGCCAAACCAACACCCTTGATCAAGCCAAACCAAATAATGATAACACACATGTCTAATAATTCATATTACAGCTGATATAATAATGTGCTTTGATGTGATAAACATAATAAACTTACAATGATGTGCATACTCTATTTTAGTTGCCTTTTAAGAGGGCCAATGCTGCGTATTTGCACTGAAGATCTTTTTTGGTTTTTCATACAGTTTATATCAGCTACCTGTTGTCACTTCTAAAGGAACTGGCCTGAGACAGATCTGGAATATTTCAGCCAAGATTCATCTTTATTGCTTCTGCTGTGCTGGAAGCCAATAACCGACCGACAAGGCACTATATTCAGTTTCTGCATGGTGTAGGTAAACATACAGTGCATAAAGCGTAGTATGCTTTTGCCAACACAGAAAGGCAATTTGCAATAGTGTCTAGTTTTCCTAACATAGTCAGGACAATTGACTGCACTGATATAGCAAGCAGAGTACCAAGTGAAAATGAGGCTGCTTTTGTTAACCGTAAGCAATAACGTTCTATTAATACACAAGTCATATGTGATGCCAAGATAAGACTGACATATGTCATGGCTCTGTGGCCTGGGACAAAACATGAATTATTTGGCTGGCTTGTTGGTAAGGTAACTGGTTGAATCCACAGTTTTTCATATGGCCTATACCAGTGTTTCTCACCCTTTACCATATCTTGACAAAGTTTTACCTTTTTAATTGTATGGTGGTGGGACAAGTGCAAATGTAAGAGTGGGGGCAATTCCTATTTGGAGAGTCAGTGACGAAAGTAAGAGACGAGGGGGTTCCCCTATTGTGAATTGAACATGTCAATGAAAAAGCAGGTGGGGCATGCATTTGCAGATAAAAATGGGGATACATACTGTGTAGTGCTATTGACCGCTTAGGCAACCCACTAAGACTCAATTGCTAAACCAGTGGCAGCCACCAGCAACCCTTTAGTTAAGAAACACTAGCCTATACTTCATTGTAACAACAATTATGTCATTACATGTGCCAGGTGATAGTGACTACCTGCTGACTACTTTAGACTATTCCCAGCCCTCACAATGCAGAGGAGAGATGTTGTAATGCAGTGCATGCTGTTGCACACTCAGTTGCGGAGTGCACCATGGGACTCAAATCCAGGTGGCAGTGTTTTGATGTGTCACATGGGAGGCTGCTCTTCCAGCAAGTGATGGTCTGTAGCATTGTGATTGGATATGTAAAGTACAGTGTTGATTAGAGTGATCCATATATGCTTGTTTCAGAATGGTATCTGAACGGTTTTCAGGTGCATTAATGTACACATGTTTACAAGATGAATGTGATTTATAAAGTTTAACTTGCACAGAAATGTGTGTATAGCAGGTTTTATAAATCAGATTTTTTTTTGATATACACATTTTCTTTTATTTTTTGGTGTATGCATACTTTCACGTTTTAATCCATGCAAATTTTAAAATGAGAGCTCCTCACACTAAACCCCCCAAAAAAGGTTGTGCTCCAGTTGGTTTTATATTAGTAAACCTTTGCTCTGCATTTTGATCTGTAGGTAGTAAGCATTACATGTACTAATAGTTGCCATCTGAAGACTATATTTTACTTAAGTCAGACAAACAGCTCTGAATTTGCGCTCCCTCCCCCCACCTCAAGCTAAGACCAAGTGTGCACACTTTTTGTGATGTTTGGTGACATACTTTGCATTCCATTAGTTGAAAAGGTATTGTCATCAGTATCCCTCTCGGTAGAAAGCCACATGTCAGGGCAAACAGGCTTGGTAGTAGAAAGTGCTTTCAGATTCTATGGGTTGGGAGTAGTAGAGGAGCAAACAATTAAAAAAAATGGAAAGCCTTTGACTTTGTTTTTTCAAAGGACTTGTTTTGGGTTATTTTTAAATGATACTGCAATATAACATTTTTTTGGTAGTTGTTTTTTGTAGTATATGTACTGCATATTTTCATATTCCACCATCCATTTTTCATGCCATTCGCGCTACCAGCTTGCTAAAATCAGGATTATACTTTACTGTATATTACGGAGAATATTCTTTGCATATGTGGTTGTAGTGACCCTATTTTATTTTACTGCATGGAATTTTAGAAAACATTAGACAAAAAAGATGGTTTATTACATAATGGTCAGTTATAAATCAAATATAAGCAATCAGATAGAAATAAATAGAAAATGTATCTTAGTCTTGGTCCAAATCTGGGCTTCTTAAATTGGGAATTTCTTTGGTCACATTACACAATATAAATCTTGATAGCAGATACAGCTATACGGAGTTGCAGAAAGAGGTATATTCATTTTGTTTAGCTAAAAATATAAAAATACTAGTAAAATGTGGTAATAAATCTATGTTGTGATAAAAACCCTGGTAGGAAGTCCTGTATCTGTCACAACATTCAGTTTTGACCACTTGAAGATTCATGCATGGTTTGAAACATGCAAATGTCTAATATCTCTCTATTATAAAAAAAAAGTCCTGTGGGAGGGAATGACTAGGAGACAATATGTGATCTTCACGTTAAGATCACGGAAGACACTTGAAAGACCCGCGAGACTAAACAGATTGGCCACGGAGCATCTCGTGGGGACCTTAAACATGAAACTTTGTGCCAAGAGATTGACCCAGGACCGTCTCGTGATGACGTAGAACATGAGATTCTTGCAAGACATACCCTACTTACAATCAAATAAGAGCACGGGCAATAACACACTCAGTCTTGTTTTGGCTTTGATCACACACAGATCCAGGGCTCACAGTGCATATAAAGCATATAAGGATAATATGTTATAAATGAAATGTAGACGACTAAGCGAAGAAGAAAGCAGCGCAGAGAATAAGAGACTCAAAAGCGTTGGAGACACAAAAAAGAAAAAGAATAATCGAGGTGCAAATTCAGAAAATAAGGAAAGTAATTATCAGCCCGGAACAAGTGGAATTGAAAAAAAGCACTTCCAATCTGGACGTTGGCCCTATACACATGCAGAGCAGGTTATAGATTATGAAAGTAATGATAAGTAATTATCAGCCCAGAATAAATGGAATTGAAAAAAAAGCACGTCCAATCCAGACATTTGCGCTATTCACCTGCAGAACAGGTTAGAGATTATGAAAGCAGTGGAATTCGAAAGACTCAAAAAAAAAAAAAAGACTGGCGCGATACACATGTGGAGAAATTTAAAGAATATGAAAGTAGGAAAATTAGAAAGTATAAAAAAAAGAAAGTAAAGATTGCAGTAGCACAAACAAATGGAAATTATTACTTGAAAAAGGGAAAATAATCACTATGGAACAGGTGTCATTGAAACAAAAGCAGGATAAAGCGAGGACAGAAATAAAAGACAGAGCAGAAAACAAAGTAAAACGTCATAAAGAGTCGAAAAAACAAGGGGCCAAACACATGCAGGGCAGGCTAGAGATAATGAAAACTAGAATTCAAAAGACTCGTAGAAACACATGCAGAGCAAGATAGAGAATGTGAAAGCAGAAAAAAACGACAGTGTCAAAACAAAGAAAGTAAACATTGCATTAGCGCAAACAAAGAGAAATTATTACTCGGAGAAATAACGAAAAGGCGAATAGAGATCGAATATATGGACATAGGTGATATGTCAGAAGTATGTAAATATATTGTAAGGCTTTGAAATTTAAGTCAAGAGAATTTCAAAAACGGAGTTTACTTCACATGCATTTATTGGTTACTTTACAAAAAAAATGATTAACTGCTGATGATGTAGATCGTTTTGTCTGTGCTTGAAATTGCAAACAGAGAAACCTATCCTGAATTATGGTACAAAGTCATTAAACACGTCTCACTGACCTCATTAAAAAGATTCAGTACATTGGGACTCGAAAGTTTCCAAATATTGTTTTTACAGAAGTTCTGAAATAAAAGTGAAACTAATGAAATAGCAACAATTCAAACAAAAAAAGTGTGTATCCGGAAAATGTTTCCATGGGTTTTTCTTTGAGTATTCTTATTTTCTCCCACATCCTCAAAACACATGCAATAAATATAAATATAATAAATATAAAGGCTGTTTATGAAGTACACAAGAAGGGGATATTGTATTGATCGATGGATGGATGGATGGATGGATGGATGGATGGATAGATAGATGCTTTATTAATCCCAAGGGGAAATTCACATACTCCAGCAGCAGCATACTGATAAAAAACAATATTAAATTAAATAGTGATAAAAATGCAGGTAAAACAGACAATAACTTTGTATAATGTTAATGGTTACCCCCGTGGGTAGAATTGAAGAGTCGCATAGTGTGGGGGAGGAACGATCTCCTCAGTCTGTCAATGGAGCAGGACAGTGACAGCAGTCTGTCGCTGAAGCTGCTCTTCTGTCTGGAGATGATCCTGTTCAGTGTATGCAGTAGATTCTCCATGATTTACAGGAGCCTGCTCAGCGCCCGTCGCTCTGCCACAGATGTCAAACTGTCCAGCTCCATGCCTACAATAGAGTCTGCCTTCCTCACTAGTTTGTCCAGGCATGAGGCATCCTTCTTCTTTATGCTGCCTCCCCAGCACACCTCCACGTAGAAGAGGGCACTCACCACAACCGTCTGATAGAACATCTTTAGCATCTTATTGCAGATGTTGAAGGATGCCAGTCTTCTAAGCAAGTAAGTATGAGTTAGGTTACAGGGATATGTGCTATTATCATTAAGGAGCTCAGTCAATTGTATTAATTAATAATTGACCAGGGCAGCTTGGTGATTCAGAGGTTAGTCTTGGATTCAGGTCCAAGCTTGGCCATTGTCTGTGGGAGAGTACAGGTTCCCCATATGTTTTCTCCCTTTATTTCAGTTTCCTCCCACATCCCAAAGATGTGCAGGTACAGCTGGTAATTAAATCCAAACCTGATGTGATCGGGGTTTGGTTATGTGAATGTGTTAAAATGAATTAGTGTTCTTCCTAGGGATGGTTCATGCCAAACATCCAGACGTGCTAGGAAGTGATTTAGTTCCTTGCTTAAGAGCATTGAGTTATATAGGTTTGAAAAATGAATGAATATTAATGACTATAAAGTTCTTCAAAATCCATTAGTACATTTTTACACAAACTGTTTTAATCAAATGGGCATGGGTCAATGCTGAAAGAATTTGATGTATGGCATGAATTGACTAGAGAAAATATTACAAGCATAGGGTACTTTCCCAACACAGGAACTTTTTCAGAAACCAGGGACTTTTTAGAAATTCAGGAATTTCTGCAGTACTCCCAAAAAAGAAACTCGTAAACTGCCTATTGCAGGCACTGCCCTTCACACAGCATTACACTTCTTTGCATGTCACATATTTTGCATAAAGATTGCAATTTCTTTTTAGTGGTGGGAATGCAACACACAAGAGTGACCAGGGACCACGAGTTGCCTAGCGTCTACACCGCACTGGAAATAATTGGTTCCTAAAAACAAAGTTCCTGCAGTGGGAAAGTGCCTATACATGTTTATTTGTTCCTTAGATATATCTTTTTCAAACTCATGTCATCATAAACAAAAATTTTAGATTTATTTATGTATGTAAGTGATCACCTAAGCCATATTTCTGCAAAAATTGATAATATATGATAAAAAAGGGGTAGTTTGTCAATATATGTGAAAACATTTACATTATGTATAATAATGGTGTAACCAAAAAAGACTATTGGTTTTATAAAGAGTGCAAATGTAAAAGTGTACATTTCCAAAAGCTGAAAAGCTGAATAAGGAGCAATTTATATATTGTGAACGCTGGCCCCGGCACAGACAGACGGACAACATGGTTTCACCACACACTGTTTATTTTCTATTTAGTGCACTCACAAAACCCCAGTGCCTCCAGCACCGATTTCCCCACAGTCCAGGGCTCACAGTCCTTTTGCCTTCCTGGCCGCCTCCCGTCCTCTCTCTCCAGCTCAGTCTGCTTCCTCCCAACTTCCACCTCCTGACTGGAGAGAGGCGGCCCCTTTTATGGGGACCCGGATGAGCTCCAGCTGCTTCCCGGCACCTGACGTTGGCCACACCCCTGTGTGGCGGAAGTGCCGGCTGCGCACCCGGAAGCCGTCCGTGCATCCCCAGTCGTCTTCCCCCCGGCACTTCCTGGTGTGGCGGAAGTGCCGGGCTCTTGGGATAATTAGGCATTGGGGCGCCGCCTGGCGGTGGCCACGGGTCCCTGCAGGGCTGGGCTTCCAAGCCCTGTACCCAAGGCCCCCTGCATAACCAGGACGGACGCCCCCACTCGGTCTGGAGGAGGCACACGCCCTCCTCCGGTCCTCCAAGGCGTCCCGACCGGGCTCCAGCCCCGGCCGAGGACCAGATGGGATAAACCGGCATCGGGGCGCCGCCTGGCGGTGACCACGGGCCCCTACAGGGTAGGGCTTCCATGCCCTCGACTCGTGGTCCCCAACAGAACCAGGACGGACGCCCCCTCGCGGTCTGGAGGAGGCACAAGCCCTCCTCACGTCCTCCTGGGCGTCCCGGCCGGGCTCCAGCCCCGGCCGGGGACCACAATATGTATATTACATTTTTTGTTTCATTGATTTCAGTGCAGTGTATAGCACTACAGTACATATATTACAGGCTATAAAGAGATTAGATTAGTTGTATGTTAAAAGTTTTATCTGTCAGTCACATTTAGATCTTTCTTCCTCACCATATGAAACTAAAGGAAAAGCTATGTAAGCTGTTAAAAATATCTTTGGGAGGACTGTTTTGTTGGGCATACTGTGTGTAACAAAATATAGTGTACTATTTGAAGTAGCTTCTTGAAAATGAATATTTGTGTATTTATTTAGGAGAGTGAGCAACTTTAAATTTCTTGGGGTGACCATCATAATTTAACCGAAGTGGGCACAACATATTTCAGTCATTATGAAGAAGGTTGACCTATATCACTACTTCCTTAGATGTCTAAGGAAAGCTCAGATTTCTCGATTTGTTGTCATTAACTTCTACAAGTGGACAGTAGAATCCATCCGAATTGACTGTGTAACATCTTGTGATGACACCTGTTTGACTCAGCATCGTGAAGACCTGCTCGGGATGGAGAAGGCAACACAGAATATTATTGGTACCCAGCTGCCTTCTGTTCAAGACTTGCGGTATACAACATGTACTGCCTTAGAAAAGCAAACATTATTAAAGACCCCAGCCATACTGTGCATTCTTTTTTCTCACTTCTTCCTTCTGATAAACGGTACAGGACCATATTTACTTGCACCAGTAGACAATAAGGTTACTTGAACAGCCAGTCATAATAATAAATATTGTAACATACAAAACATTATTTGTAGAGTTGTCACAATACAAAAATTTCAAACTTCGATACGTTACTGAGAAAAGTCATGAAATTGAATTTCATTTTTGATACCGAATACAGTTTATAATATAACACAAAAAAATTCTGTATGCCTTAAAAGCTTTGCATTGATGAAAACAAATAATAGAAAATGTAGTAATTAAATGCACATACTTCAAGTAATGCAATCTTTTGAAAAAAGAGTAAAATTCTCTAAACAAAAAAAGGGAAAAAGTTTAAATCCTGTCAACAGTATTTTTACATTGATATAAGCAAATACTGTTGCTGAGGTAGTACAATAAAATGCTACAAATGTCACTAAATGTTAATTGAATATGTATTACAACCTTTTGTAAACAATGTATATAAACATTTTCAAACAAACATGAACTAAACATTCAAGTAAAAGGAACATTAATGTGGTCTTTTGTAAACAATTTTTCAGAAAAGAAATGTACAAACAGACCAGTAACATATTTAAGGGCTTTGCATAAAATCAAATAGTGCACATTGCATTTCTGTATAAATAAACTCCAATGTCTTTGTAAACTACACATTTTTTCCAAGAAAGACTAGCATGTCGATGTGCTCTCCCATGGGGCGTGCTTTTGTTGGGTCACAAATGAGCCCTCCAATAATAAATACATACTCTGAAGCACATCTACCTGGAATTAAATGAGCACATGGAGGAGTACTGCCACTGTTTATGCAATTGATCACTGAACAGTTATAGCGTCTTACATTATTCTTACATTATATAATTATATAATGTGATGAAATATAATTTTAAAATCACACTTAATAAAATAAAAGAAAGTAAAATACTATGGCAGCATACATCAAAAGGTTAAGATTTGATGGAGCAACAGAACCCCATTACCAAAGAGTGTTACACCTAATGAACAGTGCATAATTAAATTGACCTTGCAGGTAAAAATGATTTCAGACCCCTGTCTTAATTAATTTAATTAAATGTTAGACTGACAACAAAAAAACATTTTAACCTGTAGGAAAAAAATAGCATCGCATACCTATTTCAGATGCAACAGTTTAAGGTTTATACTTAATTAATTGTTCTGTAATGTAGAAATAAGATATTTCTCAAAATTAATTTGCATGTCTGTCCTTTAAGCAGAGCCATTGAACCTATTAGGTGACATAGGTGGCCATCAAAGGTACAGATTACCTGAGTGGCCCCATTTAGGTAAGTTAAGGGGCCTATGCCCCGGACACCGAGGGGGAACACTCCCTCCTGCTGCGTAGTGTTTCATTGTGCATGCTCTGGACGCAGAGCGGCTCCGGAGCTGCTGAAGTTTACATATGTTTAAACCTGTGAATGGGTAGAAACTGGGCAGTAACTCTAACGATAGCAAACCAGAAGTACATTTGTAATGCAGGCTGCAGAATCGATGCCATGAAGAATGAGTGGGGAAGAAAATTTTAAATGTTAATATAGATATTTATCGATATTTTGGTACTTTTCACAACCCTAATTATGTGTGTGCATAAGAGTGGATAAATTTAAATATCTAGGATCAGTGGTAGCCCAAGATGGAAAATTAGATTCAGAGATAACCCAGAGTGCAGTGTGGATGGAACAACTGGAAGAAGGTGTCTGGAGTTTTATGTGATCAAGGAATTAAGGTGAAGGTTAAATGTAAGGTTTTTAAGATAGTGGTAAGACCAGCAATAGTGTATAGAGCTGAGACATTGGCAGTAAAGGGAGCACAGGACTAGAAGTTAAATGTAGCAGAAATAAGAATGTTGAGATGGATGTGTGGCGTTACAGAAAAAAGACATAATAAGACATGACGCAATGACAGGTGCAACAAATGTTAAATAGATATCTAAGAAAGTACAGGAAAGTAGATTGAAGCGGTATGGACATTTGATGAGGAGAGACAATGAATATTTGGGCAAAAGAGTTATGGAAATGGAAAGAACAGAGGAAGAGAAGGCAAGGTAGGCCAAAGTGGAGGTGGATGAATAAAGTAAAGGAAGATCTGAAAGAAAGGGGCCTGAATGGGGAATGTGTATAGGTCTAAGCTGTGTGGAGAAAGTAGGAGTAAAAAAAAAGGTAGGAGTAATCAAGTGCATTAATCCCATAGAAGTAAAAAAAAAGATGAAGAGAAAAAAGAAAATAATGACACCATTTTGGCTGCATTCTTTTTACCAGTGTCATCCATTTTTGATCATATGTCTAAGCAGTATTGCTACATGCAATTCTATTACAGTAGGAGAGCTTGAAATGTGGCACAGGATTGCGGCAGTTGCACCAATTATTTAAAAATCTGTCACATGTTAAGTTAATAAAACTGGAAAATCTCAGTGCTGCTTCAAGGAAAAGAATGCTTTTGTTACTGGCACTTGTATTCCACTTTAGAATTAGGTCAGAAATAAATATCCATGAATCTTGTATGATTTGAGAGAGCAATTGATGTGACCAATTAGCTGTGACTTGCTGTAATTTTTATATGTAGTGTAATGTATTTGAATGAAGAAGATAGAAATGACGTGAGAATCCATTTACATTCATCTTCTTAATGTAGTAGAAGGTACAGTTATCCACACAACAAACCATCTATTTTCTAATCAACTTATCCACTTAAGTGTTGTGGCAAGCTGGTACCTATCGCTGCTGCTTTGTCTATACCCTGGCTTTGTCTATACCTGTTGCTAGGCTACAGGTTAATTCCAAAATAAAATTTTAAGCATTTAGTGGTTCACAACCTTTATTTTGGCCATATATGTATATATCTGAGCGCTTACTTAAAGTATTAGGCAGATCTAGTGATTTGACATGTAGTGTACAAGGAGAAGCACATAATCACATACGTAATTGCTAAAAATGAATCAGCAGAGAGCTGTTTAGACCTAAAGGAATGTAATTGAAGTAACAACTAAAATGTGATGAGTGTAGTGATCTCATATACCACATATATTTGAATGGTATCCGAGCAAATGAGATGCTGTTTTCAGTTATGAATTATTACTGCAGATAAGGTCAGTTTAACTACACAGTCTTAAACAATAAGGTTGATCACTTCTATGATGCACCTTGAAAACAACAGAACAAAGATGGTTTTACAGGAGTTCTTAAATATTTGATTAAACTTCACTTGACAGATTTGATATCATAAAGGTAGCCTTAAAAATGGGATATATTTAAAAAAGGAGGGAGAGATTTCAAAAATTAAAAAAAAATGTGAATTCTGAATTTGACTTCAATTAAACATTAATCTTCAATATGTGTTGATAACCAACTAATTTGTCCTGCATGTGCTGATTCAAACATATATCTTATAACAACAAATGCCACAAACCTGACTAAGTGACTTGCTGACAAAACTGATTTTAAAATTACTAGGGGGCTACACTCCCCGGTCTATGTTACACACCAGCCACTTCGCGTCTCTGCCACTCGCATATGTGAATTTCACTTTTACCAAACAACAAATCTTTTAATTCTCGTGGATACGCCTCTTCATTAGGAAGAAACACTACTTTTCCCTGATGGCAACACAAATTAGACGATCTACAAGTTTCTTGACTTAAAATATAAATCCGAACAATATATTCAACCTCTTTTCACTGTTTCACTGTAATAATTTCTGTTTGTTTGTGCTAATGCGATCTTTACTACCATTTTTTAAGACTTTCGAATTTTAGTACTTTCATTTTCTCTAACCTGCTCTGCATGTGTATCGCGCCAGCATTTTTTAATTCTTTGTTCTGCTTTGTCTTTTATTTTATTTTATTTGTCTTTGTTTTGCTTTGTCTTTTATTTCCAGCCCTGGGCGTGGTTAAATCTCTTGGCACAAAGTCTTGTCTCGTGGGACATGAAAGTATCTTTCTGAAAAAGTCACATCTTGTCCCAGGATGTTTTTTATTATAATAGAGAGATGTTGTTACAAAAGCATCTTTAAAGGGTTTGTGTAAATGTAAATATTCGGAATAATATGATATTCAGTAATTCATTTGGTGTTAATATAATAATGTTTGAACTTGGATTATTTAGTATTGCTTTTAAGTAATTTTTTTTCTGAGTTACTGAAATGAGAATGTCAGTGAATAAATTTAGTATGTACACATGTTCAAATAAATGATTGTAGTCCATGATAATCATATCAGTTTCTATAAACCATACATTGAAATCACCCTAAGCCAATACAGTCTTCACAATGTAGTCTTCAATTTATGAGGAGCTGGGGCCTGTTGCAGCTATTATTTAGTATTATTTTATTATTTAGTGTCTCTTTGGAGAATTCTTGGGTACCATTGGTTTGACTTTGTGTCGAATGAGGGGTTGCTCATGGAGTCCCGAATGAGGCACATTACCTGCATTGCGACAGAGCGTCAGCTCGCAGAATCCTCATTGTTGAGGACCCAAATGGCTGGGCCAGGCCAAGGGGATGCACCTGTAACACACTAACTGTGGCAAATAGAGGGTAATTTCTGGAGGGTGGGACTGGACTGCATGTCTGCCTGAGGGTTGTCAACCAGGATCCTGAGGTTTCTTCGTGTGATGGGTGCGGAATTTGTGCTGTACCAGTGCATGCTCCCTAACCTGACCTGACCTGCAATGCTGTACAAGCATCCAAATTTTGGATTAAAAACTCAAAACCTAATAACTAGCTGTTTAAGAAAAGGATGCAGATAATCACTTTGTTCTTTGACTATGATTTCTGCCTCATGTTTGAAACTTTGATGATTGGTCTTGGGCAGCATGGTGGCGCAGTGGTAGCGCTGCTGCCTCGCAGTTAGGAGACCTGGGTCCTCCCTGCATGGAGTTTGCATGTTCTCCCCATGTCTGCGTGGGTTTCCTCCGGGCGCTCCGGTTTCCTCCCACAGTCCAAAGACATGCAGGTTAGGTGGATTGGTGATTCTAAATTGGCCCTAGTGTGTGCTTGGTGTGTGGGTGTGTTTGTGTGTGTCCTGTGGTGAGTTGGAACCCTGCCCGGGATTGGTTCCTGCCTTGTGCCCTGGGATTGGCTCCAGCAGACCCCCATGACCCTGTGTTCAGATTCAGCGGGTTAGAAAGTGGATGGATGGATGGATGGATGGATGGATGATTGGTCTTTTGGGTATCTTCCTGGTGTTGGCTTTTCACTATTCTCCGGACCATTCTCTGGCTTTTTCTCCTTACATTTTGTCTTAATTTCCTGGCAATAAAACAGCAAATTCCAGTTTTTGAGATGATCATAATACATCATAACATGTATAGTACAATTAAATAGAACATTGATGCATTTTTTACTATGTATCAATGGATGTATAGGATCTCCTTGATTGTATATTTTAAATTGAAAGAAACTCTTAAATGATAGTGGAAATTTATAAATAACCACACAGGCTAGTTCTGATCACAGTATCTGTAACATATATCGACTTTCTGTATTTTCTTTCCTGGAGAACATATTCAAGTTAATTTTTTTTACATACATAGAGACATGTACAAGTATCAGTCTAGTAATTTCTTGAGGAAATTTGAGTAAATAGATGGAGGATTACAGAGAGTCATAAGGTTTAAAGGATGATTTTTGCTGAAGGATTTTAGACTATGTATCAGCAATTAAAGTTCCACAGATTTTGGAATAAAATACTCTTTGACACTCTTTCTTGAATTTAGGAAAAATAATGAAGTCACTCTCACACTAACACTCCAACCCTGAATATAATTATTGATGAGCACAGGCAATCATGTATTTCAATATTCATTTGTAAAATGTAATCAATTCTTTAATGAAAATTTGGTAGAAGGGAAGCAAAAACATGAGTACAGTCTACAATTTAACATAATTTTGCTTTCCTGTGATAAAAGCTGAGTTTTAAAAAGGCAACCTATAGCCATTACTACATGTCTATTTTTACACTGGAAAGAATGAAGGACATCTTTTCTAACTTGTTAGGAAAAAATGTTAGAGTGGTGACTTGAGCACATTTGTTTGGGAGATTTGCATACAAAGGACGCACTATTAAAAAGGCTAACTAAATTTGTCTAAAGAGTTGCATTAGTGGTGAAAAAATTATGCTTTATAAAAACTTTGATTTACTCAAACATTCTGATGAATATAGTGCAGGCTAAACTGCCTTGTGATAGTGTACTTTTCAAAAGGCACAATACAAAATAAAGATTTATAGAATGCTAATGGGAGTGGGGGTCAAAGGTCTGTGTTAGCAGAGCCGAGTGGAATCAAAACTTACAGCAGTGCTTTTACTGGATGTGATGTGGGAAATTGGCAAACTCTGCGTTTCTTATTTTCAAATTTCTTATGACATTTTGTTGAAGCTCAGCAACAATTCCTTTTTTAAAAATGTGCAGTCACTAGTCAAGATGCAAAGATAATTATGAAAACATAGTGCTTGTCATAAAGCAAAAACACAAATGTAATGATTAAAAGGAAAGAAAGATGGTTTACTTTAAAATTTAACAGAAAACAACTGTGATTTGCAGCACTACTCTGTTCTGTATCCCTTCCTAGTGCACTATACATAGAATTATACATAGAATAATCCTAATTGCTCCATTAACAAGTCAAGTCAAGTTGGGGAGCATACACTGGTAACAGTGCGTTGTTGCACCCACTACACAATGAAAAAATTCGGGATCCTGGTTTGCAACCCCCCAGGCAGACACGCGGTCCAGTCCCACCCTCCGAAAATGACCCTCTATCTGCCACAGCCAGGTGTTACGTGGGTGACCCCATGGCCTGGTCCAGCCACTCGGGTCCCCAACAATGAGGACCCTACGAGCTGGATCACCCTTGGGGAAACGCGCCACATGGCTGTAGTGCCGTAACTGATATTTCCTCACAATGGAGGTAATGTGCCTCATTCGGGACTCCATGAGCAAGCGCTCATTCGACACAAAGTCAAACCAATGGTACCCAAGGATTTTCCGGAGAGACACAGAACCAAAGGAGTCCAGTCTTCGTCTCAGGTCACTGGATAGTGTCCATGTCTCGCAACCATATAGCAAGACAGGAAGCAAGGGACTCTAAAGACTTGGACCTTCGTCCTTTTGCATAGATATCAGGAGCGCCACACACCCCTTTTCAGCGACTTCATGAACCCCATGCTCTCCCAATCCGTCTACTGACTTCATAGGAAGAGTCACCAGAGACATGAATGTCACTGCCAAGGTAAGTAAACCTCTCGACAAGGTCGACACTCTCCGCAAACAGATACACTGCTGATGGCTGTGCCCAAGAGGTTATTAAAGGCCTGGATCTTGGTTTTTATCCAGGACACTTACAAGCCCAGACACTCAGACTCCTCGCTCAGTCTCTCAAACCCCTCAATCAGAGCCTCCATTAACTCCGCGAAGATCACAGCATCGTCAGCAAAGTCAAGATCCGTGAATCTTTCTTCACCAACAGATGCCCCACAGCCACTGGACCCCACGACCTTGCCCAACACCCAGTCCATACAAGCATTAAACAGATTAGGAGCAAGAACACACCCCTGACGAATCCTAGAATCAACTGGGAAAAACGCAGAATTCCTGCCTCCACTCTGCACAGCACTCACAGTACCAGTGTACAAGCCGGCCTTGATATCTAGCAACCTTAAGGGGATCCCACAAACCCTCAGGATGTCCCACAGGGCAGCTCGATCAGCTGAGTGAAATGATTTGCGAAAATGCGATATTCGCGTTTCTGCTCCATGAGAACCCTCAGTGCCAGGATGCGGTTGATGGTAGACTTCTTAGGTGTAAAACCAGACTGTTCCGGTCGCTGGTAGGTGAGCAAGTGATCATGGATCCTATTGAGGACAAACCCTAACAAGGACCTTACCCAGCACCGAGAGCAGTGTTATCCCCCTGTAGTGTCTGCAATCCAGGCGATCACCCTTCCCTTTCCAGATTGGGACGACAAGTCCCATTCTCCAGTCAGTAGGGATGATACCAGTCTCCCTAATGGAAGCAAAGATTGCTTGCAATGCCAGGAGGACAGCCTTACCACCAGCCTGGAGAAGTTCACCCTGGATACCACAGATCCCTGCAGTCCCCCCCCCCCCCCCCCAGCAGGTTCACTACCTGTGCAATCCCAGTGAGATTGGGTGGTTCACAGCTAATTGGAGGATCAGCCACAAGGACCGTGGACCCAGAGATATCCAACGTCCTAGCCGGAGGATCAGCTTTGAACAACTGCTCAAAATAGCCAGCCCAGCGGGTCACAGCTGCAGTGTCATCCGTAAGGACTGTTCCATCAGCTGCCCTGACTGCGACTCTCCAAGGAACAGGTTCGGATGTGCGTAATGCTTCAATTCCTCTGTAAGCAGGACGTGGGTTGTTAGACCACAGATGGTGTGTCACTTGCTCACAGATTCCTCTAACAAACGCCTCTTCATCTGCCTTCAGAGCCCTTGTAGCCATTGTGACAGATTTAGGGTTTTTCTCGCCCCTTGTACCCTCAGACCACACGTCAGACACCAGATAAAAGTCCAAATAATTATTTATTATAATAATAACGTGCACAAAGCACGCTCCACTCCCAAATACTCCAATAATAAATCACAAAAATACAATAAACAATCCTCCAGCTCCCAGACGCGTTGCCACCCTTCCACCCAGCTCAGCTCGCCATCTGGGAGCTCCCACAGTCCTTTTATATCCCCCGACCCGGAAGTGTTCCCAATCCAACAGTCCACAAATCCTTATTCCTTCCGGGTCAGGGTAAACAATGTTTTTTCTCACCCCGGAAGCCCGTCGCTCTTCCTATGACGAACTTCCGGGTCATAGGGCACGAAGAACTCTTCGGTCCTCCCTGCAGCTCCCTCTCGTGGCCCCCATGGTATCCAGCAGGGCGGTGCATAAAAACTCCATTGTCCATGATGCCCTGCTGGTCTTCTGGGAACCTCCATGCTGCAAGGAGGGCTCCACCTGGCGGCTTGGGGGTATTGGCCGGGGTACATAGCCGGCCATATCTTACACCATCCTTCTCAGTTCCCAGTACAGACCAGAGTTGCCATTGAGCTGTGCGCTGCGACTCCTCTCGATGATATTCAGGGTGCCCTGTGAGATGAAACACCTCCTTCTGGGAACACCGGTAACACCAACACAACCCTCAGCAACCTTCAGGGTCTTGTCACAGAAGTTCTCCCACGTCACATTAGGATCGGCAGTTGTACCCAAATCTGAAATTAACCACATTAACTTATGATCAAGATAGTTTTTTTTCTTTTAAAATTGCTAAATTTGCAAATATTATACTACATTAGTAATAGTGTTCAACTGTATCTAATAGTACCACACATTTCAGGGACAAATAGCAATGATAACAAACATGTCAGTATTACCATTGAGGATCATAAAGGTAAAAAGGGCACAAGAGGTGCATTGTTTCCATTTTTAATTTGCAGTCAAATTTTGTGAAACACATCCAAAGCAAATTAGCTGCTTTGCAGTATTTCAACCAAATTATTCCTGAAATTCCCTTTCCTGGAATTTATAGTCTCTGTAATTATTCCAGTGCAAGCTGAAGTTGCTTATGAGTATCTCTCTTTTTGCTCCTTGCAACCACGGAAAAATTGTATACTTGTTCAGGGCAAGCTCTTCTCTTATTCTTCATACATTCAGTTTCTAACCCACTTTGCCTTTTTAGAATTTCAGGGCGCCCAAAGCCTATCCAAACATGTAATTCTGGAGGTGACCAGACTGTCACAGGGCATGCCACTCTCACACGCAGACTAACTCATGCTGGGTCAATTTAAAGTTCACAACAAACCAACTAAACCAATTATGCATGTCTTTGGGATGTGAGAGGTAAAGTGGAGCACCCTGAGAGAAGCAAGGAGACATATATATATATAGTAATGAATCCAAAATGCTCCTTTTTTGATCAATCTTGGAATCTCCATGCAATTAATTTCATATGCACATTTTAACAACAAAGTTAAAATTCAATTTTCTTCCATACTTTCAGCCTTTTATATATTGTACATTAATGCAGATTGGTTAAATTTAGCAAATTTACATCACCTAACATTAAATTCCCAAACCTACTTGGACAGTCCAAGTCAGTGATGTAAGAGCACATAGCCTGTCCTAGCAGGAGTGGAACAAAAATGGAAACAACCCTGGATAAGGTGACAGTCTGTCACAGGACCCAGTCATGCACACTCCCACCCTCACACAAGGCCAATTTGGAACCACAGGATAACCTAGCGTGCATATATTTGACTATTGTTATGTTTATTATCTGGTTTATTCTGTTTACTGAAAGACATTTTTAGCTGAATATGTTAATCTCAGGCAGCATCACAGTCCATTAGTATTTTACTCACCTGCAAATATATTTTAAGTGGTTTGGTCACGATGCATTGTGTGGTTAATCAAAGAATGTTTTGTTTAGCAGTATAAAATTCCCTTTTGTATATACATCATTCAGTATTATAGGAAATATTGAAAATTAGTGTTTTGGTGCAGCCCTGTTATATAGTTCTGGGGAAGTTAATGAATGTGTCATACAACACCAAAAAGCCATGGTCCATTAATTAGTTTAAAGTGACACCTGTTTTGAAGTAATAATCTACTAAGAGAATAATGAAAGTGGGTGAGTAGAAAATAATTTGTGCAAGGCACACTTAAACTTACACATAATCTTAGGATTCAGTAGTGTGTGTGTGTGTGTGGAAAGTTTGACAGTTACTGACAAAGCGTAAGAACACACTGTTTCACATTTTGAAGCCAGCACAGTGTACTCGTACTGTTGCAAAAATGAAATCAACCGATTATTATGTAAAATGTATACTGCATCTATGCATCTTTTATAAGCTGGTTTGGCAACCCTTAGCAATAAGAATATGAACTAACCTAACAAATTCTAAAATTAAATAATCAAATTATTGGTTTGCAGCAGACATCTGCTTTAAAAAAACAGTTCAGAAAGAAGGTCAACTCAGTTTTGTCAGATAATAGCCATCCTCTTTTTCCTAAATTTCAGTTGTTGCCATCAGGCTGCAGATTTAGGTTCGCAAGGGTGAAGACCAACAGATTTAAGAACTCTTTTATTCCTATAATTTTAAGCAATTTGAATTCTGTTATTTGTAGAGATGCAGTAGAATTTTGAAATTTATTATGTTGTGTACTGTTCATGGTAATTATTATTTTTTGTACAATTCTAGAGTTTGTACACATATGATAATATGGATTGTCAGTTGTGTTTTTGGTATATTGTTCTTGTATTCTATAACAGTGCCTTATGTTTTGTATTTTCTTGCTGCAAAGTAATTTCTCTCTGGGATAGTAAAAGTCTACCTAACCTAACACCTTTATAAGCATTATGATAAACCAACAAGAGAGGTAAACTAAATGTCTGTTCGTTTGACCTTTTTCTTTGCATAGTTTTATTGGTTAAACCATTGTGAAGGGATTCCCTTTAATGTCTTTCTGTGAATATCCTAAATGATCCTGAGAGTACATTGGTGCATCAGCAAGCCATGTATGCTATTCACCAGGTCTGAACACAATGAAAGACAACATTCCATCATAAGTTTTCTAATATTCCAAGGTGCACCAAATGGTGTAGAGAGAGAGGGAGAATGGGAGAAAGAGTGAGATAGACTAGTGTTTTTCTTAGATTTATGACCTGCAGACTCAGCAAATAGATGCCTTTCAGTTTGAGATGAGGGTCTCGTTTCGTTGCTCTCACTATCTCCTTGGAGTTTTTGGAGACATTGTCTTTTGTTCATTCAGCAGTACAGTCCTCCTAAGAGCATCTGTCACTTCAGGAAGAGTCTGGCAAGATGGATGAGTCCCATGTGAGTTGCTGTTTGGGAGCAAATGGTATAAATGAAAAAGAGGGGGAAGGGAATAATAAGTGTTGGGGGGGTATTGGGGGGTATTAGTTAGGAGAAATGTGGAATAAGAAATCTGTTTTAGAGCAAACCACCCTCTTGTATGGAGTGAGATGTTACATGGAGAGAACAGTGGCCTTGCCTTGGGGAGATAGCCTGGAAAGTCACCAAGCTGCTTTTAGGGATTCAGTGTCCAGACCAGCTGGTCAGCAACATCTCAATTTTTATTTTCTTGTCGTGGGATGGCTTCATTTTTGGGGTGGTTACTGAAGGGAGACATTATTAAGGTCTTAGGAGGTAAACTGAAACCCTGAGGCACCAGGAGGTGCTAATGAATGGGAATGGTGGCTTGGATCCTGCTGTGCCGAGTACCTTGAAAGTGAGTGAGGGGGGTGGGGGGGATTTGTTTGGCCAGGCAGCTGGGCCTCAAACAGATCAGCCCAAAACACATTTAACAAAGTACAGCTTCTTTAACTGAAATCTTGAATTATATTTGTTTGCTTGGTTTTGTATGTGTTTATGTGTTGCATATGAGCACTGAAAAACTGAATAGACTGTCCACTAGTAAGTCTGAAGATGACATATTTGTTATTAACTAATGAAAAAAATTAACACTACCAACTCATCATCTACTTAGTCTTACCATTTTAAAAATATTGACATTGTATTTGCTTTCATATGAAAACACTAAACTGTATTAATATGTTTTTATTTCTTAAGGTGCTTTTTCATTTCGGGTAGGTTTAGATGATTAAAAGATGTCTATTTAAATACTGTTTGCTGCTGTCTTTATAAGGTGGAGGTAATTATGTAAATGCAGGACACAACAAAGGGGTTTATGTGAGCATGTGTGATTGTGTGTGTGTGTGTGAGAGAGAGAGAGAGAGAGAGAGAGAGAAAGAGGTGGGGGTGCAGTTGAAGAGAATGTGTGCTGATTGAATGGATATTCCACAGCCTGAGGGCAAAGGTCTTCTCTTGCATTACAATCTTGACTAAAATGTTCCCTGAATGTCATTATTACCCAGGAACACATAGCGTGTGGCTCTGAGAGATACCCTGAGAGATCAGAGTGGATAGCTATTGGGATTGGGTTACTGCTGTTTCACTGATTCATTCATTACAGCTACGGTGGTTGCTTTGTGAGGTTCTGTTGGAAGAGTGCTGAAGCTTGACCTTACTGACCATCTGCACGGGCCAGGCTTGTGGCATGCAACCCAGTTCAGTAGGGCATGTGGATACGGATGTACCTAGGGTTTATCTGTCTACAAATTGAATGGATGATAAAGTATTTTTGAAGGTTTGTCTCACATGGCCATGAGCAGATTTAAATCCCACCACACTAGTGAGTTGTGAGGAAGATTCTATTCCCATTTACGGGTAAGTAATACTGTTACATTGTTCTGCTTGGGCCTTCCTTGTAGAGCTAATAAACTGTAATTTCTTATTTTTTTCTGATCTTCAGATTTTATAATTTGCAGAGACTCGGAGCAATTAATTTAATTTTAGTGGTACTTTGACATAAACTTTTACTTCTTAATACTGATGCTATACAAAGTAAATGTAACATCTTAGTATTTATTTTATAATTTGAATTTTAAATGTTTGAAGGTTTTCCAGTAACAGGAATTTGAATTCTGGAGCTATGTTGTACAGTAGCAGTATCAACTTTTCTAATAAGATTTTACAGTTAGTTCTAGGGTGATGGCTCAACAGCCAAGTATTGGCTTTCGAAATTATTGTTAATTATTATTATTATTTAATCTTCTCCACCCATACACTATTCAGTGGAAACAAATCCCACACTCATAAAGATTTCTTCAGGAAACCCTATTCTCTTATATACAATAACATGTATTAAAAACATACACATTCATATATAACTGGAATGCTCTCTCTCTCACTATCTGTCTCTCTTTCTTTCTCCGTAAATGCTGAATATTTACAGCATGTTGTGCAGTAGTAGCACTGCTGCCTTGCAGTGAGGAGACCAAGGTTCTCGTTCCAGGTCCTTCCTGTGTGGAGTTTACATGTTCTCCCCAAGTCTGCATGGGTTTTTCTTTGGGTACTCTGGTCTCCTCCCACAGTCCAAAGATGTGCAAGTTAGGTGGATAGGCAATGGTAAATTGGCCAAGGCATGTGTATGAGTGTGTTCACCCTGCGATGAGCTGGTAGCTTGTCAAGTGGATTTTTCCTACTTTGTTCCATGTGCTTGCTGAGATAGGCTCCAGCCCATCCTGAGCCTGCTCAGGATTAAATGGGTTGAGAAAAAGACTTGTTGTGTGTGTATGTGTGTGTGCTCTCTAGTGAATATTTAAATGTATTTGATATCTGAGATTGTTGCATAGCCTCAAAATAGTCTGCTTACTGTGACGCTGTCACCAATTTTTATTTAGCTGTTATTCAAATATTATAGTTAAATTTAATAACCTGGGACCATATAGTAATTTTTATAAAGCTGAAATGACCCAATCATATTTATTAATTTATTTTATACACTGTGCTTTATTTCAAAGGCCAATTAGTTCAGGAATATCTCTGGAAACCTAATGTGACAGCCATGGGCTATAGATGGGTGCTCTGTAAAGTACAAGAAACAATTCAATTATCTTTTGATTATGAACAATTTTTATTACTTATGTCACTGCAATTTATAAGCAAAAAAAGATTAAAGGACTGTATGAATAAAAAAAGGATGGAAGTATAGTAAAGCCATGTTACCTTAAAATGCAATTTTTTGCAGGTGCTTTTTCAAAATGATTTTGAGAGGTAGTATAATATCATGGCCAGTGAATTTGAATTGATGACCTAAGGTCAGTCACAAGCTTAAATTTCACTACTTTGTTTCTCTGTGACCATAAGCAAATCAATTCCTTTGTCTCATAATTGTCCCTAACATTTCTGGCAGGTAGCATATTTTAACTTTTTTTAAATATTTACTGTATCTTTGTAGTAAGTAACTAATCCAAGTTTTCTGATAGAGATGCAATCAGTACTTTGAGGCATCCAGGTGTTTATTCCCTGAAGTGAACCTTGAAAGATACATTGATAAAGCTTGTGCTGGGACAAATATTTTACTGAATATGGTGGCCAAGATGAACTCCTAAAACACTACTAAGTTGTATTCACTATTCAAACAGTTTGTGCACCCTTAAGAAGCTACGAACATTTAAGTTGATGAATTCACTAACAAGAGTTCCACCGATGGTAATCCTGAGCGGCTACAAGTTTTAGAAGTTGGACGGACAAGTTCTATAAGAGCGGTCATGCTTCAAGTTGGGATCTAGGTTAGACCCTGACTACTCTATTATAAAACATTAATTAAAAAAAATAAAGAAGAACAAATGTTGTATTATGAAAAACAAACAAATAAGGCCTGTAGATAATACACATGTTTAGAAATTAATAAAAAAAGTTATGGAGGTTTATGACTTTTATTTTTGAGGAAACTTTTTTTAAGAGAGTTTCCATCTTTGTCAACTCCAAGGCCATCAGGTTCCAGTTGTATTGGAATATCTTTTGGTGTTGCAGAGGAAGTGAGGATTGTAGAGGAGTGGTTATATAGAGTATACAAGACTATGAATGTTTTCACGGGCTTATTATTTAAGCTCAATGTGTTACTTTTAAATTCATTGTTTACTTACCTTTCATTATAAATTAATAGTTTTTTATTTTGATTACTTTTTAGAGGTGACATGTGATTTAGTACAAGGTCCTTTAATATTTTCAATTAAAACATTCTGTTTCAAAGAGCTAACACTCATTTTGAGCCAGCAGAAGTCATGGTTTAGTTCCCTTACTATGCTGTTTCTATGATACACATTCTGCCTGACATTGAAAAGAGAAGTCATTGCCAGAATAGAAGGTGCTGCACAAGTGAATAAGTAGGTTATAGTAGCAGGTCTGTCTGTAGAAGTGACTAAATTGCAAGATGGGCAAAGGTAAAATACAGGTTAAAAAAGAAGTTTGTTGAGTTATTATTTATTGTCAGATCTTTGGGGTATCAGCATTAGGTTGAATCAGTAAAATAGTAGGTCAGTGTATCTTTTCAGTTTAAAGAGGAGTGGAAAAAAGAGGTAGAGTGCAAAGTCTCTATACTGACTTCTTTTTCATTTTCACAGGTGCTGAATTCTACCTTGCAGAAAGGGTTTGACATGTCAGTGAGCCAGCTGTGAATTTATGCAATGACCCAGAGGTGATCATGTTCCAAGAAAATTAACATCCTGGAGCAAGGCAAGTGAATTTTTCTATTGGAGGCTTTTGGCTGTTTTGTACAAGTATACAAACTTCATATCCTCCACCCTACTCTGCATAAACGGTAACACTAATAACAATTCCATTATTAAGCACCATGTTTGCCATGAACAAAAAAAGCAGTTTGTTTTGTTGAAGCTACTTTAAATTAACACTGCCTCTTGTTCTTCTGCTCCTTTTTCCCATAGCTGGTTGGGTGGGGGCAGGTGGTGGTAGTGATAGGAGCAGTTGTTTTTTTTGGAATTTCTTATCTTAATATTGAGTCAAAATTCACCACAATTTGATTGTGTTGATCTTTATACACAAAGTGTTTGCTTTATGAACAATGCTGTGAACTAAGTTACAAAATTATTTCGAAACTAGCTATAAAAGGCCATCTTCTTCCAGTACATTTCCCTGCTCACAGGTAAGGTACAATCAAATTACATATGGTATACAACAAAACAAAATTCTCAAGGCAGTTACAACAAGTGCTCTCTGTGTTGTTTAATATTGGGTGATGAATAACAAGTTAGGAGGTAACCTGCATACTCGCTGTAACCTTATCATTCTGCTTGGGCTACCAGCATAGTCCATAAGTAGTGGTGGCATTTATCCTTGTGGGAATAGAGAGGGGCTATAAGTGTTGGGGTATTGATTCTTCTTTGAGAAATATAAAATATTTGAAAGCACTGTATTCAACCAGAGGAACAACCAAAAAAGTTGTTATCCATAAGCAACAAATAATGTAGCAAATTGTGTATCAAGCAATACTGTGAATAAGAATGATTTTACAATGTATGATAGTTATTGCTTCTGTTTATTTCGTACATATGAATGTTATTGCTGCAAATCTCAAATGAAGAGTTATGAAGTTGCAAGGTGACAGTTTGTGCCTGGTGGCATAAGAGAAATGAGAATGGCTGGGGAAAAATTGTAAACTGGCATTTCTCACAGTTAAAACAATAAATTGTTTATGTCTAGTTTTTAAAGAGTCCAGCCTTTACAAAATCTGAAATACTATATACATCGTTGTTGTAACAGCTGTGTGTCAGTTAGAGACATGAGCTTTTCTAATTTGCATGTGGAGAATTTGAGAAACTCCATTTAATTTCATAGCATCAGCACTGCCTAGTCTTTCAAACTTTGGACAATTCATCTTTTTTACACTGCCTTTCAAGTCCCAATTTATTAGCAATATAAGAATATAATATATAAGAATTTTCACCTAGATCTATTGTTACATTCGAGTACACAGCAGCCTCACAGCTTGGGCTAAAGTTGAAATCCATTCATTGCCTGTTTTATATTTACTGTACATGGTTTTTCTCAGGCTACTCTGACTTCCACTAACATCGTAAAGATGTGTAGATTATATTGTAAAAAAATCAAAATTGGGTTGGTGTGCATAAATATCAGTGTGTGCATACTATGATTGTGCTGTGTTATGGACTAAGATCCCTTTCAGGATAAGCCTTGTTCCTGATCCAGGCCCAGCTCATTTTGAACCAGTATGTGAAGAAGTGGATTTCTAGTATGAGTTAATAGAGAAACAAGAATTTTAATTTAAGATTTTGTGCAATAATGAGAAAAGCAGTAAGTCCACCTAATACATATTATCATCAGCATAAAAGCTTTCCACTAGGCACATCAGAGAAAAAAATGTTTAAATCTAAGGATGATGAGCACACTTCACATCTCATGCATCCCTGTTCATGGAATGTGTTACTACTCCAAGATCATGTTTTCTTTTCGTTACAAATAAAAGTTGTGATGGATGAAGTGCTAAGAATTGCAGGTTGGCATTTACAATGCATTAAAAATTCCAGTAATTTTTCTACAGAACTCTGTGTTTGTAAGGAATGTCAGATTACACAGGCTTTGGTGGATTGTGTGCAGTTGGTCTGTGCTGACAAACAGGAGTAGAAATTTAAGTTTTTAGACTTTATGCTGGGACTTAGATTTCAAGATTTACATATAAACACATTACACATGGCCCCCTAAAAACAAATTAACATGTAAAATAGAATTATTGTAGGCACATTGTGGAAAGCACCTTATCTACTGTGGAATTGCCCTGAAACAAGTAGATCGTGTTAATCTCTTCCTTTTTGTCTAAAGATTGAGTTTTATTTTCTACACTCCTCCTTGCATTTATTATTGATTCATTTGAGAATGTATAAATGAGGAAAGGAGGAAAGAAACACAGAAAAATTGAAAAAAAAAAAGATTATTGCTGGTTGTAAAGTTTTTTTTTGCAATACTGTTGTGCATGCTGCAGATTCTGTCAGTTGTCCAAAGTACAAATGTCAGAGCTAGGCATTTGTCAGAAATATTGCTGGAGATGACACTTTGTACTGCTAATTAGTTTCCACTATTTTGTGAACTCTTGGTTTTTCAATGTTTTTTCAAAGGCATAATATAGTACTTAGTTGTATTTTAGCTTTTACTCAGCTGGCTTATAAGAGTTTATTTTATATAATGCATTATATTGTAATATCTTTAGTGTAATAGAGCTACAGATACAGAGGGTCAAGCCAACATAGAAAAATAACTTGACAAGATGGATCAAAGATATTGAAGTTAGTTTTGCATATAATATCTTGATCAAATAATGAAGCTAAAGAACTGCAAAAGTGGGGAGATTGTGTACAGAGACATTAGTGGTCATTCATGCTCAATTTATGTTAAGTAGAAAATAAAACTTAAACGTCACTCTTCACTGAAAAAAAGAAAAAAACCTTATGATGTGAAACTAATGTCTTTTCTGAATAATTAGGAATGCTGAATAAAGAGATGCACGAGCACAACTTAAATAAATATCTTATATATATATATGAAAAGAAATTTCAGTATTTAACATTGGACAGCATAAATTGATTCTCAGTGGTTGAGCCTCCCTGGGAATGTGCCAGAAGACGCAGGAGAAAATTTTGATAAGAATGTGAATTTTAACATTAACATAAGAAGATAGTCAATGATGGCATCTGTTATTCAGTAGAATTTATGCAGAGCACATACTTGAGGTAAATAAGTACAGTTCATTTGAAGTGTTCAGTAGTTTTGATAAATTTTAACTTTTACTCTGGATTTTGTTAATTTATTTTTTGCTCTGTTTAATACTTTTGATGATGAGGATGAGGAACATCCATTTGTACAATAAGATATCATTTGCATTGCTTATAAAGTAGATACTATTATTAAATGTAATGTATGTGTTTCAAAACCCACCACAACATGCTGTGTTATCAAAATCAATATTTTTTGTGTTTATCTCTAGGGATTTGCTTAAATGTGTATTTAGTTTGGGGTCTCTCAAGTGGAACATTATGTTTTTAGCAATCGATATGCAAGATTAAAAGACTGATATTCTTGGAGGTTTGAACTTTCAGCAGATTAATTGTGGGACTTCCCACATCCATGCCTCCTTCCCCATACAGTTGGCTTTTGTTGGGACATATTTTTTTCACATTGTAGTTTTCATTAAACTTATAGTGCTTGACAAAATATTTTCTGGGCTTCTACTCATTTTTATATATTTCAGGTGTTAAATTGATCAATATTGAGACACTGTTTTGCATAACATTTTAGTTTTTTCAGGTGAGACTTTTTTGAATTTTTCTCTTTTTAAAAACTGAAGTAAAAAGATTTGATATTAATTGTACCTTTAAATTAAAGGAGGACGAGGGAAAAAGGGGGGCAGCCTCAGAGGGCAGTTCCTCTTAACAGAGTGACAAAAGGTCAGGCGCTTGGGGATCAGGCACGTGCCAGAGTGAACCTTTCTGCTTCACAGCACATGGCCCTGGGCTTTGTAGACACTGACCCCGAGAACTGAGCCAGCTAATCGCAGGCACACTAGAGAGCCATTAAACAAAATGCCAATCTGTCTTCCTATTGCAGAAAAGGTATTAGAGACTGCCATGCAGCAGCCGTTCTTGCTGTGAGGTGAGCAGTAAGTTATTTTTGAATGAACTGTGAAGGGTGAGATGGAGGTTTCACATATCTGCCAGGTTAATTGACAAAAGTGGATATGCCATCAAAGAGTACACCATGTATTTTGTGGAAACTACTTTAAAGTGTTTCACCTCCTAAGGCCTTTCAGGTGGCTATCAGGCATTGTTGCACTGTCATTGTGAGATATGTGGAGCACAGGTTGCACAGGTTTACTTGAATTGCAGCAGACTCTGGGCTAGTGATACAGAGAAATTATAAAATAAATGCATACCATGAGATGATGCCTGACAGCAAATATATTACATGAAGATCTTATAGTATTGCTCCTGCACACAGTGTTGCCAATAAAGAGTTTATCTCATACAATACAAAGGTCTCTCAATTTATAAGTTTAACTCTGGGGTATTGGATTTTATATATGGATTATGCATTTTCACACTTTCCTCTTCTAAAGGATCGCTCTTTTGAAAGACACACTCGGACATAGGTTTTCCATTTGTGTGTGAAGAAACAGAACACTTGCTGTAGTTTCATCTGGAACTTTGAACTTGCAAATAATCACTTAATTTGAACCATTTACCATTAATAGGCTTTTTTATCTGTAGAATACAGTTGGATAAATAACGTTTCTTTTGTTTTCTAATTTTTGAAAACCATTTGGAATATTTAAAGCTTTAAATCTTCTGTAATGCATTCATGTCCATCTTTCTTTTATGATATTTATTCACGTTTCCAAGAGTCTTAGTCACTTTTTCCTCACAGTGTCTCTGAATTGTTGTGCATGCTTTTCACTTAGTAAACCATTTTTAAAGTGCATTTAATTGTGAATGCTTTTGGGAAACAACTTTAGAAAAACTTGTTAAATATGACAAATTAAGAGGAAGGAAATATTTCTTTTGATATTCACTGAAAGAATAAAATATAGGCATTAAAAGACAATAATAATAATAAAAATATCAACACTAATAATAATAGTGTCACAGTAATTAATGTTGCTTTCTAAGGCTCCAAGATCTTTTATGTTTGTAGTCTGGGTTTTGTTTAGAGTTTTCAAGTTCTTCCTTTCAGTTGCCTTTCTGTGAACTTGCCTGTTTTCTCTACATTCCAAAGAAGTATTTGCAAAATTAATTGTTGATAAGTGAGTTTTGATCTACACACAATTATGTTGGTGAGTAGTTTGGTATTCCAGCTAGGGTTGGCTCTTACCTTGCAATTGACGCTTCTGGAATAGCCTGCAATGAACTAGTGAGTACATTAGCATAAAGTCCTGAGAAACTGTAGCAAAAAGCCCAGCCCCCTTCAATACGAATGACCGTCAACCTTCTGCATAAAGTGTAAAGGGCAGACAGAGATTATTTATAGAAAAAAAATGATTTCACCAAAATGCTGTTTGTGACAAAAAGCTCCCAAGAGCTCAAAAGGTACAGCAGGAATTGCCTGAAAAGACAATGTAAAATGTAAAATGTAAAATCCAGTACAGAGGTCAAAAATAGAGCAGAATGATCAAAACATCCAAGAAATACACAAAAGCACAATAAATCATTATAACTCACAAGAACCACTAAGTGTATTCAAATGAACTGCAAGGGTCTCCATCTCAGTCTTTATAGGTCTGAGGGCGACCTCTTGATGGTGAGAAGAAGGTAGTCCTGCCTCTTGGGGAACTACCCACAAGACACACGGAACACAGAAGAAGATATATAGTCACATAGACACTAAATGATTAAAAAGGACATAAAAAATAAATGTGAACCCCACCCAGTTGGGAACAGTGGCTGAAACATAGCACACTGGGCATCTAGTACCTCTGTAATAGAAAAATTCCTTTCAGAAAATAGATGGGAATAATATAATAAAAAATTAAATAGTTGAAGTAAAGTAGAAGTGTGTATGTTGTGTAAGCAAAGGTAAATATAGTCCAGAATAATACAGTAGGACATATGGCTGGGGTGATCAGTCTGCTATTTGATTGAAATTAGACATGTTAGGTTTTAAATCTATATTTAAATTTCGGAACAGAAGGAGTGCTATAGTCGTGGTATTGACTGAATCTTCAGAGATAATTAGAAGCTTGTGCATAAAAAAGAGAGCTGTTATACTTGGTTTTATTATACTTAACATATGTATAATAGTTGTCTGTCAAATGGGTATTCTTTGTCATTAATCAGACCTATGTGCTATAGTAGGTGACTGGCCGCCTCCTATTTTTGTTCACTGTGTTGTATTTAGAAAGTAGTGCGAAGCAAATTATATTTTTTGAGAAGTCATTGCCTTTACTGCGGTGTCAAATTACGGGTATTTGTATGTGGGCCCTTCTCTCCTCTTGACCTTTGTTTGTCTTGTGAGGATCAACTTTTCAATAGAGCACATGGGGCTGCAAGGCTCTCATTTTACATCATTGTTGTTTTCAACCTCTAGTCTCACAAAAGAGTATTGAACTCTACTTGTCAAAATATGTGATGTTCTACTGGAAAGGTGGCCTTAGGTGTGTGGTAAAAGAATGAGTAGGACTCACGTGCCTCTCATTATTAACTGTCAGTCATATGCAGATGACTTAACTTTTATATAAAAAAGAGAGTTTTCCTATAAAATTGATACTCTGTTAGTTTTATCATAAGAATATATTTTTTATTACATGGAAAGTTAATATTAAATGGAGTTAAAGTATCTTAGAGGCTATTATATGTTTCACCTATTTACAAAAACATTTTTAGCCTTAACCTTCAGGTAACATCTACTATCAGAACAGACAACATACAGTATCCCCTTTGATTGGAATCATTTCTCTTTTTGCTCACCTTTGCCTGCATTGGAGACAGAGCCCTTTTATAACTATTGAAGACTCAAGGTGTAGGAACAGCAGTAGTTGCTAGATGCAGTTTTAGTCTGTTGTCATTGTAATGAAACCCTAACCATGGAAGTTATTAATTTCTTGGAAATTGAGGTTTAAAGTCCCCATACAACAGAACCTTAAAAATGCTAGAGTGTAGAGGAGAGTCTGGGGCAAAGGCTCAATGCCAGGCGAAAGTTCATGGTCATGAGATAGAGACCAGGAAGGAGAGAGGGTTAATACAATGGTCTATACGGTAAGTGGGCAAGTGGATAAGCTATTCAAGCTGGCAGAGTGATACAGCCAAGCCCATTGGAATATATAGTTGTTTTCTTTCTTTTGCTTGATTTGATACTTAAGTTTGTTCCTTTGTGTAATCCTGTTGTATTAATCTTGATAAATGCACCCTTTTGATAAATCCTGTGTTCACATAAATTTTGCATTTGGAGTTTTATTTTCTTTCTTTTTTTATATGCTTGAGGGTGATGTCACCACAGTGAGACTTCCTGTTTCTTTGTTGCAACCATTTTTTTGAAAATCAATATGTAGATCATTTGTGTCTCTACTTTTTTGTCTTTTCTAAAATGGAAAGTTTTGTTAGGACAAGAAGTTTAGATTCTTACACACTTTCATTTGTAGTCAGATTTTCTTTTGGTTTTGATGTCTTGCCTGCTTCTTAGGATTTCTTCTTACCCCTTATGGTTCTTTACCCCTTTTGGTTCCTACCACATTAGTGACTTTAGTGTTTAATGACCTATTCTGTTCAACTTTTTAATAGTACCCCATGAAAAGCTATTTAAATACTGGTCCACACTGCTTTTAATTTACAGAGGTTTTAGCTCAGTCTTCCTTAATAAATTGTAATAGGACATGTACTGTGCCCAAGAATTATTGTGAGCAAGGAGATGAAAAGGGTGTTAAAAGATGAAGTCAATCTGTAAAGCTAAGTGTCCAAATCAGGATGACAATCAAAGGACAAAGCAATTGTCAAAGCCAGAAACAAGACAAAGACAAAAATCAATCCTGCCTCTAGGGCTTACTTGAATAAGAAACTAACTGCTGTTATAGTTCATGAGGATGTTGAATCCACAGAGGAATAATGCAGTATATGGGCACTGCCATATTTACAGCACAATGTCCTGTGATGACAGGCAATTGATGCACGTGGACACGTAACTGAACTCAAAATGACGTAGTGTAAATAGAATCTAATAGTAATTAAAATAACTTTTAAATTATAAAACCAATTGTAAGCAGATGTTGAAAAAAATAAGTTCATGTATAAAAATTTCAAAAAGAAACAAAACTACACGTAAAACAGATGCATATTATTACATAAATGTAAAGTATACTTGTTATGTTTTGAAGGTAAGGGTATTGGCCCACAATACAAAGAAGATGTTTATTTTTGAGTTCTGCATTAATGTGTCAGTAGAATAGAGACAATTAGATTACCAAATATGTGTTTTCCAAATAATTAAATGTTACAGAGAAATGTTTGTAGTTTATTAAAGAAATATATTAAGTAATAGGTATCTTTTCAAATAAAAATATGTTTACTTTGTATGTACTGTCTCAGTGCACAATTAAACAAACATAACAAACAGTTGCTAATGACTAGTGACATAATGAGTTGATTAAAACAAACTGACTTACTGAAACTAAAACGGGTATAAGAGGAATCAAACTAGGTGAAGGACAACTGAACTAAAAGGTGAGTATGAAGCATATGTGACAATTTAACCTTCAAGTTATCAGTTCTTTACAAAATGGCAAGTGTGAGCCTAGCAACAAGACAAAAGGTAGTTATCCTGCATCAGCAAGGACACAAGGAAGGAGAAATTTCATGTCAGACAGGAGTTTCAAGATGCGCTTACCAAACATTTCTGAAGAGGAATGATACAGGCAAGGCTGAAGGCCAGAAACGTAGTGTTCAGCCAGGGAAAATAAGTGCTGCATATTAGAGATAGATCAAAGTTTTGAAATCAGAAGAAGTTCATCACTACTATCAGAGCTGAAGTCACAGACACCACCGGGGCCCAATCACTCTACGGTTTGAAAACATCTTGTCAGAAGTGGTCTGCATGAAGTTTCCTGTTTACTTCTAAAAAGTTATTCCTCTAAAGTGGAAATAAAGCCAACAGACTCATCTGTACACAAAAACACAAGAACTGGAGTGCTGAACAATGGTAACAAAAGCTCCAAAATTTATTTTTTTTGTTTCAGACAAAAGACACCTTGTCCATTGAAGAGCTGGAGATTGCTACATGAATAAGTGTCTGCAACTCCAGCAGCAAAATTCAGCTGAGGTTCCTTGCAGGGTTGGGGCTGCATTTCTGTAAATTAATTTGTTGTCTGGTCAACTTTAATGGAATCTTCTGGGGGTTTGAAGTATAATCAGATTCTCATCCACTATGCAATATTATTAGTGAGGCATCTAATAGGACCCAGCTTAATTCTGTAGCAAGGCACTGGCCCCAACCAGACGATCAAGATCATAAAGAACTATTTTCAACAAAAAGAAGAACAAGGAGTTCAGCAAAGGATGGTATGGCCTCCACAGAGCTTTGATCTCAACATTATCAAGGCTGTCTGGGATTACCTGGAGAGACAGAAAATAAGCAAGACAGCCAAACTCTACAGGAAAACTGGTACAAGTTTTTTAAGATGTCTTGAACAATCTACCTGCAGTTATTCTTATAAGTGTACTGCCTATTTCCAGTGAGTGAAAAATACAGGTTATACGTTTTCCATTCTTTGTATTTCCAGTACTTCCTGTCTTTTTATTTTCACTTTCTTGATGTGTTGCATGTAACATCAGTATAGTCTAACTATAGGTAAGGTTCAACAACCTAATATTTTATCACTGCCACTTGTGTAGTCTGATATATTATAGTATAAGTGATAACATGTTTATATAAATGCCTTGAAGATGTAAACAAAAACATCTTAAAAGGCTACAGGAAAGCCTAGAACTTATAGAAATTTAAGTTTATAATTTCAGCTCTCAGGAAACTATCAGCTTACTGGTGTTGTATCTAATAACTCAATATAACTTTGTTCAGTAAAACAGGTCCGAGGCAAACAAGAACACTCCACTAATATTGATTGAATAAAAAAAAAAAACAAATTTAGTTAATGGAAGCTTCAAGAGTCATTTTGAGTGAAATCTGAACCTGTCTTTTAACTTGCAATGTTAAGGTACTTTACTGTTTAAAAAGCACTGTGGCAATTTGTGGTTATGATTGTTGGCTCAGACACAAAGGATCTGTAGTGCATTTCTAACCTGGTCGTGTTCTAAACATTGTCAGCAGGGGTTTTACCCCGTAGGTTTTCATATATGTCCTATGTACATAGTAGATTAACTAGAAAATCTCAGCTGGGCCATTTTTTGTGGGGAATCACATGTTTATTAATGTCATCATAAAGAACATAACATACCACAGCAAAAAATTATATATCGGCATAAGGAATTAAGCTGACCTGTTAGGAGTTTACCTTACAGTGTATTAGATTGTGTTCTACATCTGATCTTGCTAGGATATCCTATAGCGTCCTGCTATCTTTTCAAATAAAAGGAAAATTCAGGAGGGATAGAGGAACAATGTAGAGAATGACTTCAATATTTAGTAAATACCATTAACTTTCAAGGCTTCCTATTCTTTACAAAGAGCAATAAGAAAATGTGAGTTTTGGCAAGACAATACGCCTTCTTTAAGATTCCCATGCTTGATCTATGTAGACCTCTAATGTAATGTCTTAATTTTTGGAATCTGATTTTTCATGTACAGGGTAGAGGGAGGCAACTCAAGATGGATTGTTAGTCTATCACAAGGTATATGCATAAATATTTCCACACTCACTCAAACCTTAAAGGATGTCTTTGTGCAGTGAGAGATCATCAGACACTCTCAGCAGGAAATGACATCATCAGACATTCTCTGCCAGCGGCAAGGTGGCGCAGTGGTAGTGCTGCTGCCTCACAGTAAGGAGATCTGGGTTTGCTTCCCTTGTCCTTCCTGCGTAGAGTTTGCATGTTCTCCCCATGTCTACGTGGGTTTTCTCCGGGTGCTCCAGTTTCCTCCCACAGTCCAAAGATATGCAGGTTAGGTGCATTGGCGATCCTAAATTGTCCCTAGTTTGTGCTTGGTGTGTTGGTGTATGTGTGCTTGTGCCCTGCGGTTCGCTGGCGCCCTGCCTGGGATTGGCTCCAGCACACCCCCTGTGACCCTGTGTTAGAATATAGCGAGTTGGATGATGGATGGATGGATAATGACTGACTGAGTGAATGACATTCTCTGCACAAAATTAATGTGAACATTGGAAGAACATGCAAACTCTGTGCAAAAAGAAACAAAGCTAGTGAGTCAGCTGCATTTTTTTATATCATACTCTAAAAAGAACACTTTTGGTTGGCTGGTATTGTTAAGAAATATATGGCAGTGATATAAAAAAAAAGATCTTGAAAACTGATGATTCACTGTCATATAAGAGAATATTTTGTTAAAGTTTCAGATTTTTCTTAAGCAGTAAGGTGTAGTAGCAAAGTAGCTGAACTGTAAATTACATGCTTGCTAGTTTAACCCACACTACCAACTCCAACTGTGACTTTAAGCAAATCATTTAATATGACCCCTAATAAGAAAATGTGCACTGTTTATGCTGTTTTGAATTGTAAATTACTTTTGATAAATACTCGTTCAAAAAAGGAGTTTGATATAAATCAGTGAAACGTTTTTGAATTTTGAATTCAAGAATTCATATGAAATTATTTTATTACTAAAAAAGAAGGTACAGTGGCTCATTAAGCTGCTGAAATACCGAATTATAGTGACCTCTAAAGCTTTCTATGAAATGCAGTAGTGCATAAACAGGGATGTGGAAGATTGCCTCTTAAACTACTTCTGCATAACAAAGAGCTAAAGATTTTTGAGTCAGTGTGGGTTAACACAGTCCTAGGAGCATTGTGCTGTAATGTGGAGTGACGTAAAAATGCAAGATCTGAAGAAGAGGATCTCAGTATTGACAGATTGTGACCCTCTGAGCCCTCTCTATACCAGCTGTTGACCTGCTGCTCTCTCACTAATACTTTACTGGGTCTGCTGTATTCAAGTCTTTACTACAGGATTTTGCAGGATCTGATTTGTAGAGACAGTCCACTTTTTTAAGTTATACTCTTTTTAATATTATTCATATTGTATGAACTACAAGAGTAAGACAGAATCTAGTACCATGCCACAAACCCAACAACAAAAGAAAGACTGATATTTGTGGCTCCTTTGGCAGTTAGGTCATTAGGGACCAGTTTTCTGCAGCTAATTTACTCATATTTCTTTAGTTTTAATTGACTTGACTCAGACCCCTTGTCTCTTTTTCCTTAATTAGCAGCCAAACAATAATGAGACACAAAACACATGACTAGCTTACTTGTGCCCATCACACAATATCTGAAAATAAAGAAAGCTGAAGGTCTCAGTAAGGCTGATCTCTTAGGTCACCAAAACATGTTGACGGTGTTCTTTCAAAAAACAGAAAAATCAACATATTTGGAAATGTCTGCTTTGGCAGAATGAGAGCAGCAACAAGCCATGGAATTAAATAACAGGCTTAATTAACAGCAAGAATCGGCTTCTCATTAAGAGGTTGGTTGGAGTTTGAAATCCCAGTTTAGCTGGTCATCTCCTGGCTCGTTTCACATCTCATTTCTGTTTGGCTATCATTTAATGAAGAAAGGAATCAATTCAGAGGACTGAATCCTTAAAAACAGGGCTATTAAAATGAAGGGAAAAGGAGTTAATTAGCAGTGAAAACTGGTCAAGGAAAAGAGTTAGAATGAAAACCTGAAGCCACTGCAGCCCACCAGGCCCAGAGTTGGACACCCCTGCATTTGACAGAACTATAAAGACTAAAAAACTTATCCATATCAAAAGAAAAAAATCTTTTTTTCATGATAATAAGGTGCAATATAAGAATATACTGTAAATAATGGCTACATAGGTTCCATCTGCTGATAAATGGTATTTATAAGATTTTTTTTAATTTAATCATTATAATATTTTTCTTTAGGTCCAATGAGTTGAATCACACCTCAGTCTTATTTTCCCTTTTGAAAACCTTGTAGTTCCCAGGGGATTGTTCAAGAGTTGTTTTCATAATTTTTATTTGTTTATATTTTTATTATATTTTCTAGTTACTTTTGTGCACAAAAATATAATTCTGAATGTTGTTGAAATTAGAACAGAACATTTTTCATAATGAAAACATATTTGATACATTTGTCAATTAACAACTGTCTTTTTTTCCACCTTTTCAGACAATGGGAAATTCATATGCAGGGCAACTGAAATCTGCCCGTTTTGAGGAAGCTCTTCACAATTCCATTGAGGCATCTCTTCGCTCCAACAATGAAGCTCCTCAGCCTGTCTTCTCTCAGCTTTACCTTATCCAGAACCAACAGCCAATTAAATTAGAAGGTATTTAATCACTACATAGCTTTAAACAAACATCAGCTTTAGCCTATTTTCATTTATAGTCAGAATGTACCTAAAGTAAAAGATATTGCTGTACTTTACAGATAATATTTGAATACATTTAAATTTCTTGATACAGTGGAATGGGTCACGAACATCTCAGACCATGTAAAAATTGGGTTACGACCAAAACGTTCACCAAACTTTTGCATCTGTTCATAACCACACACTCGGGTGACGAACAAGCCTTCCCTTCCGGTTTGTACGCGCCGATGATTTCTGCATGTGTTCAGTCTCTCCCTGTGCATTCCCTGTGCAGCGAGCAAGAGAGCAAGTGAGCGAGCGAGTAAGAGAGAGAGAGAGCGCGAAAAGGCAGTTAAAGTAGGCAGTAAGGCCGAGAAGGCAGTTAAAGAATGCACCAGGCTTGTTTTTAAAGATTAGTTTTCTCTGTTCAAGGTTTTCTCAGTGTTATTCAATGTTTTTACATTTAGTTTACTATTACACTTTGCATTCTATGGTATAATTAACTATTTTTGTGCTTAAAAATAAAAAAAATAAAAAATATTTACATACAGCGCGTATGGTCTGGAACAGATTAATTGTATTTACCTACAATCCTATGGGGGGAAATTACTTCGGGTCACGACCAAATCGGGTTGCGACCAGAGTTTTGGAACAAATTACAGTTGTGACCCGAGGTTCCACTGTACTACACATTAACCTGAAAAAAAATATAAATTTACAATAGAATCAGATTTTCCTGTTAACACAGTGTACTCTTTGTTTTTATGTCAACAGTATAGGTAGTATTGCTCAAAGGTGAAGATTTGGACTTGAATTTATGTGGTTCAAGGTCTGAGTTAGACCGTTGGGTATAGAGAAGTACTGTGCTCTGTGGACATGTTGGACCTGGACACCGATAGGCTGACACAGAAAGTCTTCAAATACACACATTTATTCACAACCCGTAACCCTAAACAGGACACAATGTACCAATCACCATAAAGCTCAGTCTCTCTTGACTCCTCTCTGCTTCTTCGTCCGCCTCCAACTCGTCACTGGCAAGCTCCGTCCTTCTTCCACCCGACTCCGGCTTCCTGACTGGAGTGTGGCGGGCCCTTTTATTCAGTCCTCGGATGTGTCACAGGTGGCCCCTGATTAACATCCGGCAGCACTTCTGGGTATGTCGGAAGTGCTGCAAGGGAATTCAGTCCTCCTTCCGGCAGCACTCCCAAGTGTGGCGGGAAGTGCTGCATATTCAAGTTCAGGGGCTATCCAGGCGCCCCCTGGCGGTGTCCACAGTGGAGCATAGGGTTGGATCCCCCATCTCAGTGGCCCCCGTACAACCCGGGACGCTGCCCCCTTGTGGCCCTGGGAAAACACTGCATTCCTTCCGGTATTTCCGTATGTCCGGCATCCTGGTGGGGCAAGGTCCCTGGACATCTGTCACAGCTCCTGTTATGAAAGAGGAATGTTAAACATTCTAGAGTTTTCATCATATAGAGTGAAATTTAAGGATTCTGGATAAAGCGTAATTCAATTTATTGTGAAGAAAATGTGTGAAAAGTACATTCAAGAATATAGATATAGTAATGTGCCTGAAGAGCATACATAATCTATATTGTAAAGTTCATCAAGTTGTATTGTATCTGTAGGCATACACATAATAAAAACAATGATCATTATATGGTAATGATAATGATATTGGTGGTAAAGGTAACTCGAATTAATGTTGTTGCCTTACAGTGCTTATAACTAAAGTTCTATTCCTGGCACACTCACTGCTTGTGTAAAATCAGCGCTTTCTCCCTATGTTCATACTGGTTTATTCTGGGTTCATTAGTTTTCTCCTACATTCCAAAGATGTGTAGTTTACATTCATTTTCACAATATGGTAAGAAAGGTGTACAGGTACAGAATAAAGTGATGAGTAAATTCTTAAAATAAAGCAATATTAATTGGAAATGTTTGTGGGTTTGCACCTGACTATGCTAGACACAGGATAGACTCCAGTTGCCCCGTGACCCTTCCCTGGATAAACAGTTTGGAAAAATGGGTGGAATGTGTATTGGAAGCATAGATGCTATATGGTCTGAGTAAGTGACATACTGTAAATAGAAGAACTGTTGCTGCAGCATCTTTGAGCAGTAAGAGAAATACATAAAACCCTTGTTGCAGTGTCTTTGAGAATTTAAAGCTGTACAAGAAAAAGTTTTGTGAGAACTTCTAACTCTCTAAATAGTTATTTTGGTAGCTGCATGATTCCTCTGCAGAAAATAAGTGATGAGTGGTGAAAGTACATAATTATTTACAAATGCAAAAACATGAGCGCTTTTTTGTACTTGAAGCATGTAACTTTTTAAATTTTGGGCAGCATTGCTGTGTAACTGTTATTGAGGAAAAAAGAATGCTGATTCTAAGAATAAACATCAAGTAAAAGGGAAGGCAGGATAAACTTACAGTTAATGTCAGAAATATGAAAAGTGCCTCTGTTTTCTCTTACAATTATGGAGGTTGCAGAATCAGAAGATTATCTGAGGAATAAGCTAGAAATTCCTTACTCTTTTTGACTATATTCCCTTTAAACACATCCATATAAGGTACATTCCTGACAACATAAACATCCATTTATTTATTTTATGTATTTTGTTAACACTTTTAATCCATAGATATATAACTAATTATTAAAAGTTACATTAATCACAAAAATAATTGAATCACCATAAAAAAGGTTAAGTATAGAAATCTATACTAATAAAAGGCAAAGCCCTCACTGACTCACTCACTCACTCACTCACTCACTCACTCACTCACTCACTCACTCACTCACTCACTCATCACTAATTTTCCAACTTCCTGTGTAGGTGGAAGGCTGAAATTTGGCAGGTTCATTCCTTACAGCTTCCTTACAAAAGTTGGGCAGGTTTCATTTCGAAATTCTACGCATAATGGTCATAACTGGAAGCTGTTTTTCTCCATTTACTATAATGGAAATGAGCTTGAAAGCCGTGGGGGCGGAGTTTCGTGTGACATCATCACGCCTCCCACGTAATCACGCAGTACGTATAAAACCAGGAAGAGCCCCAAAAAGCGCTCAAGAAAACATGCATTATATAATTGAGAAGGCAGCGAAACAATAAGAAGCGAGCGAGTGACATATACAACCATATTCATGAGTTCTGCTACTTCGGAAACAAAGCACGATGTAAACCTAAACTTTAAATTAAGTTCATAGACAGGCTGCCACTGTAATTTAGTGCCTGCCCATATAAGGCCGTCCGTCAGCGGCAATCCAATAGAAACACTGCCACGGGTAAATATTCACGGGTGAAGGACTGTGCTTATGCAGAGGAAGATGAGATGGTCATGGTGGTGTTTGGCACAAACTCAGCGAAACTGCGAGAGAAAGTTTTAACTACCGGGACTTAGGTAACATTAGATACAGCCATGGACATAGCATGACATGGCACCAGCACAGCTGGGAAACTTTGATGCATGTACATCGAGCGGCTCACGTGAACTGACGCAGTGCACAGACAAAAAGCAACAGTTCCAAAGAGCGCTGAACAAAAACTGAATTACACAATTGAAAAGGCAGCAAAAAAATATGAAGTGTCTGATACATACAAGCATATTATTCATAACTGCAGCTACTGCAGAAACAAAGCACACGGTGGAAAAAGTGAATGTCCCGCTAAAGGAAGACAGTGTTAAAAAAAAATCCCATACATGCAGTGTGTCAGGTCTCAGATAAAGAAGAAGACGAGCTGTTTATTGATGCAGTAAGAAACAAATCTTTTTCATAGCTTCTTTAACACACTATGTCTCCGCTGCGATACGCGGGTATATATATATATGTATATATATACCCCGATCTACATACTCGAATAATGAATACTTTATTCGCAATCAATGATTGTTTTGGTAAAGCCATACTCAGTGTATTCATTAGATGAACGGTAAAAAAGTAAGAGCGAGGGGAGGGTGACTTATTGAGGCATGCAGGCAAAACCACAATAGCACGCGGGCTCGATGTACGAAAAAATATATCTTTTCAAGTTCTATTTAGTCCATATGTGTCAAACTCAAGGGCCACGGGCCACATCCAGCCCGGCGTGTAATTATATCCGGCCCGCGAGATCATTTTATATACTGTATTATTGTTATTAATGGCCCGGGTATATGAAGCGCTGGTAACACAATAAACTACAGATCCCTTAATGCAGCGCTTCAGCTGCCTTGCCGAACACTTACCGCGTTAATCAAGTCTAGCTTATGAAGGTGCAAGTTATTGTGAAGCTAGCCCACACGATGCCGAAGAGAAAAGGTGATTCTGGACATAGAGCCTTTAAAAACCGATGGGAGGCTGAGTATATGTTTACTGACATTGCCGGTAAACCCGTGTGTCTCATTTGTGGAGCTAATGTGGGTGTAATTACAGAATTTAATCTAAGACGGCACAATGAGACAAAACATCAAGATAACCTGAAAGACCTGAATGCAATGCAGAAGATACAGAAAGCAGAAGAATTAAATAAGAATCTGACACTTCAGCGGACGTTTTTACCCGTGCACAATCACAAAGTGATTTCAAGTGAAGCTGCTTTTATGGGAGACACAAATGCACCAGTGCAACTTGCCCCACTTTCCCTGTTGCCAAGTAATGTTGAACCAAGTCGTCACTACGGTGTTCCCAAATACGCACTTTGCTGATAAACTGAGCGCACTGAGTTTGCACGGCGCTTTGGTGACTTTGAAGAACAAAAAAAGTCCGTCTACATGCAGCTCGAACCTTGTGCATGTTTGGTAGCATATATCTGTGTGAGAAGCTCTTCTCAGTGATAAAGACTAACAAAACAGCACACAGGAGTCGCCTCACTGATGAGCACCTGCAGTCCATCCTGAGAATCTCCACAACACAGAACCTCACACCAAACATAAACGAACTTGTTGCCAAAAAAAGATGCCAGGCATCCAGCTCTAAAATGACATATGAGCAAAGACAACTGAATGATTTGATTTGTTATTGCTGAAAGGAACACATTTTATTTATATTTCCAGGTTTTGTTATGCAGCATGTTCATATTTGAATTTGTATAATTTTGACAGGATATATTTTTATGGAGAGCAAAATCTTTTGGGATATTTAAAATCTAAGTTTATTTTTTATATAAAATTACATAAGAGTAAAGAAATTTGAATGTTTGTTCTTTTAACGTTTACTTTATTTCTAACTTGTATAATTTAGACAGGATATATTTTTATGGAGAGCAAAATATTATAAGTTGTTTAAGGTTTGAGTTGATTTATTCAGGAATAATATTCCTGTCTGTTTTTACCATTCCTACCAAAGATATTTCTGTCGACTAAATAAAAATTCCTTCTATTTAAAATTTAAATAGAACTTGAACAAATACGATAGTTCATAATATCCACGCAGACTTGCACGTAAGAGCGGGAGTTATCCGTTTTAACAAGCAGCGTATTGCACTGATACGAAATAGCTGTGTGTGTATATATGTAGATATGTATGTATATGTATATATATGTTTATATATGTGTGTGTGTATGTGTATATATATATGTATTTGTGTATATATATGTGTGTGTATGTATGTATGTATGTATGTGTGTATGTATATGTATGTGTATATATGTAGATATATATGTATGTATATATGTGTGTGTGTATATATGTGTATATGTATAGATATGTATATATATATGTTTATGTGTGTGTGTGTAAATATATATTTATATATATATATGACAGCAACACTCATCACTCACAACAGTGACAAAACAATTACATTGACAATCATGTTACGTTATTTTCAAAATGTTTCCTTTTCTTTTTCATTGCTTCTTTAACACACTACTTCTCCGCTGCGAAGCGCGGGTATTTTGCTAGTGTGTTATAAACAGTGCATTACTTTTCCTTCTTTTGTATAAAAAAAGTATAAAAAAATTATGCGTTTGACTGTATTAGTTATTAAATACCAAGCCTATATATGAACCTTCATGAAACTGACCAGAAACACAGACGTGTAATAGTTTTCTTGTGTTTTATAAATATTTTTTTAGCCTTTCATGTGCTGTAAAGTAAATAACATCCATCCCCTTTTTATACCTTCAACTCAAGCCCCTATTCCGTAGATTCGTAGTATGAACACAGGCCATTATGCAGCTTATCACAATGTTTCAACATAAAGATTATAACTGGAAATCAGCTAAACTGAGACTTCATTAATTGTTTTCTGTTACTGGATTGCACACAGCACACTCTTTTCTGCTTGGCCGTGCTATTGAGTCCTGCAAATGAGCGGAATAATAATAATACAGGTATTTGTACTTCAGTAAAATAAGGATTGCATTATTGCATAAAAAAAGTAATTGGACTAAGTAACGCATATTAGTTTAGCATGTTACCCTCAACACTTCTCTTGAGATGGTGCTTAAAAGATTATCACTGTATATTCATCTCATCAACATAAACATAGCGATTTCTGAATTATTGAGACAGATCATTTCAACCTAGAGAAGGAATAATGCAATCTACCAAGCATTTGCCACAGTTAATTTACCTCTGTAGATGATCTACCATTTTCTATTGGTGGCTGCTGGATATGAGGGGCCAAACAGGCCATAAATCATATATTTTTGTGCGTAATCTATTGGTTTACATGTGAACACTATTGGTTTATGAATATTTACTATCGGTTCGCGTGCATACTTAATTGGTTTGTGTGTGTACAATACGGTTTCATTCATATGAATTATATTGGTTCATGTGCATATATTATCAGCGTGTGTGTGAACTATATCCATTTGTATATACATGAAACTGGTTTGCATATGAACTATATTGATTTACGTGTGTATATCACTGTTTTCAGTACATTTGATATTGGTTTGTTAATGAACTCCATTGGTTTACACTTGCATGTTATCGGTTTGTGTATGGACTATATTGGCTTGCGGTCTATGCCAGTCGAACAATGGATTTTTTATGCACTATATTGATTTCATGCACATCTTGTACAGGTTTCTTGTGGGTAACCTGTCAGTTTTGCATTTGAACTCTGTTGGTTGTATGTGTGTACTATGTTGGTTTTGTGTACGAAACATACTGGCCACAAAGCTTTTCAAAGAATGTACACGTTTAAATTATGTCAAATAATATACACGTTGTAGATGTGCAAGCATTGGCGCATTGTGGTTAGGGCTTTGCATGTTCAACTCTGCATTTGTAGGATCAAGTCCCGATACTGACACTGTGTGACCATTAGCAAGTTACTTTACCTGTCTGTGTGGTGCGATGCAGGGCATAAAAAATGTAACCATTAGTAACTAAATGTTGAATGTTGGATAAAGGCATCACTCATAAATGTGGAATATTTTGCCAAGGGTAGATTCTGTTAAATAGCAATAATTACCACCAAATCCTTTTGCAAACGTGTTGTGTGACAAAGAAAATACTGCACTGTTTTAACGCAGATCTGTCTCCTGTCTGCTTCTCTTCACACTCCATATCTCTGCCGGCCCTTGAGTTTCTGTTTCTTGCCCCTCCCATTTGCGCTGAAGATCACATGAAGAGCCAACATAGTTTGCACGCAAAACCAATATAGTTTATACACAAAGTTGTGATAGGGTGCGTACGCATAACCAGTATGTTTTGTACGTGAAACCAACATAGTACACAAATACAACCAATAGAGTTCAAGCGCAAAACCGACAGGTTACCCACATGAAACCAGTATAAGATGTGCATGAAATCAATATGGTGCATATACAAATCCATTGTTAGACTGGCACAGAACACAAGCCAATATAGTCCATATGCAAACCGATAACATGCAAGTGTAAACCGATGCATTTCACTCTCAACCCAATTACAAATGTACTGGAACCAGTGATGTACACATGCAAGTCAATATAGTTTATATGCAAACCAGTGGTATGCATATACAAACGGATATAGTTCACGCACACACCGATATTATACGGACACAAACCAATATAGTTCATATGAATGAAACCAGTATTGTACACACACAAAACAATTAATTATGTACGCAAGCCATAGTAAATATTCATAAACTAATAGTGTTCACTTTTTTATCGATTGTTTACCCAGTGTTGTTTGTATTGAAGGTAGGGAGAAGATTTTAATCGGATGTTTTCATGGAATGTGGTGATATCAAAGTTTCTCATATATAATGTCTACGAAAAAAAATCTCAAGTTACTTGTGTCATGTAATACAAATTTATTTTTCACTAAAATATTGTTAATTAAATACATTAAATTCAAAAAGTATTTAGTCCCTTTCGCTTTCTGTACACTTTATTATTTTGTATATTTAATTTTAAATTGATAAATTTGTCAATTGTGCCCAGCAAACTACACTCAATAGCCAATAATAACAAACTGAAAACATGTTTTCAGGAAGGTTTGCAAATTTGATTTTGAAAATCAAAAACTGAAATCTCTAATTTATACAAGTTTTCGGACCCTTTGCTATAGCAATTCAGATTGTGGTCAGGTGCATCCTAATTAGAATCCACCTGTGTCAAACTTAATTGATTAAACATGGCTTAGAAAGCCACACACCTGTTTATGTAAGGTTTTCTAATTCACAAGGGATGTTAGGGCACAATCCAAGGCATGAAGTCCAGGTGACTCTCTGTAGACCTCCACAATAACATTTTTCTATGGCATAGATCAGGGTATTATACCATTTGTAAAGCTTTGAGTATTCCCAGTGTCCTCAATAATTGTGAAATGGATAAAATACAGACTTAAGCCCAGACATAAATTCCATAGAACATGTGTGAAGAGACCTGAAGATGACAGTTTACAGATGGCGTTTGAGAGAATCTGCCATGAGAATGGGATAACCTGCCCAAATCCATGTGTACAAAACTTGTAGACACAAGAAGACTCAAAGCTGTAATTGCTATAAAGGGGGCTTCTACAAAGCACTGAATTAAGGTTCTGAATTCATATATGAATAAAAGATTTCAGTTTTTGATTCTTAGTAAATTTGCAAACCTTTCTAAAAACTTTTTCTCATTTTGCCATTATGAGTTATTGAGTGTAGTTTGGTAAGCATAAATAACAAATAATAATACATTTTATTTATATAGCGCCTTTCCCATGCTCAAGGCACTTACAGAATATAAGAAAGAACGGCAGGGTATACAGTATATAGCATTGTACAAACCAAATAAATAAGTAAAGAAGATTACGACAGTGAATTCAGAGAAAAAAAGCCTAACAGACAACATAATTGATGGTCAAGCACACACACATACAGGTTACATAAACATCTTCACATGGATGTAAATAGAGAAGGGTAATAAAGTCAAGTAGAGCTAAAAACCTTCCTGAACAGATGAGTTTTGAGTTGTTTTTTAAAAGAATTCATGGAGTCAGCTGATCTGATTAATTTCGGTAGGTCATTCCAGAGTCTGGGCGCTGTACAGCTCAAGGCCCTGTCACCCATGGAGTGTATATTAGTGTGGGGCACAACAAGATTGCCAGAATCAGAGGACCTTAGTGGGAGGGCAGGCACATAGTGATAGAGAAGGTCACTGATGTAGTTTGGTGCAAGGTTGTTTAAGGCTTTGTAAGTTATTAGTAGGATTTTATATTCGATTCTGTAAGACACAGGGAGCCAGTAAAGATGGAGCAGGATGGGTGTGATGTGCTCGCTGCTGCTGGTTCGAGTAAGGGCTCTTGCAGCTGAGTTTTGAATAAGCTGGAGTTGTGATATAAGATTAGAAGGGGCACCTGCCAGCAGCTAGTTACAATAATTGATGCGGGATGTGATAAAAGCATGGAAAAGTTTCTCAGCATTAGAAAAGGAGAGGAAGGAGCGAACATGGGATATGTTACGGAGGTGAAAGTAAGAAAGTTTCTTAATGTGAGTTATGTGGGCGGAATAAGAAAAGGAGGAATCAAAAATGACACCAAGATTCTTTGCAGTAGAGGCAGGTCTGATGAGATCACCGCCAAGATTGACTGGGAAGGAGCTCATTTTATTAAGTTGCACTTTAGTCCCAATTTGCAGGAGTTCAGTTTTGTTGCAATTTAATTTTAAAGAGTTCTGCTCCATCCAGGTTTTAATTTCACTAAGGCAGGTTGTGAGCTGTGAAAGCTCTGATGAAGTCCCACTTTTATCATTGAAGTAGAGTATCATCTGCATAAAAATGATAGCCCAGTCCATAGTTACGAATAATATGGCCAAGGGGAAGCATATAAATACAGAAGAGAAGAGGGCCGAGGACAGAGCCCTGAGGAACTCCTTGTGTGACTGGCGCCGAGCGGGATCTGCTGTTGCCAAGACTAACAAACTCTTGCCTGTGGTTCAAGTCCTATCAATCAGATAGGACTTGAACCACAGGAGGGCAGTGCCAGAGATACCCAGCATGTTCTCCATTCTGGACAGTAGAATGTCATGTCTGACAGTGTCAGATGCTGCACTGAGGTCTAATAGAATTAATATGCTGGTTTGTCCAAAGTCTGCTGCCATAAGCAAATCATTGGTTACATGTAGCAGAGCAGTTTCACAGCTGTGCCGCGCCCTGAAACCAGATTGAAAGGGTTCCATCAAGTTATTAGTGGTTTAGTAATTGGTGAGTTGGGAGGCTGCAACACGCTCAAGAACTTTTGACAGGAAAGGTAATTGGGAAATAGGCCGGAAATTGTTAAGATTGTCAGCATCAAGACCAGACTTTTTTAACATTGGGGTTACAGAAGCGATTTTAAAAGTGAGCGGCACAGAGCCAGTGTCAAGGGATGAGTTTATTATTGTTATAATAGTTGGGATTATAGCATGAAGGCTGGATTTAAGTAGTGTGCTGGGGATCGGGTCCAGTACACAAGTAGCCGGCCTCATTTTACAAAGCAGGTTATTAACAAACACAGATGTGACTGGTGAGAACTTAGAGAAGGAGCTGGATAGAGTGGGAAAACAGGAAGAGATATAAAGAGATGATGTATTTATGTTAGTTGAATTATTTAGATCTTTAATTTTGTTATGGAAAAAGTGGAGGAATTCCTCACAGACTTCAGTAGAAGAGGTAGTTGGGCCAGATGTGGGTTCGAGTAGTTTATTAACTACAGAAAACAAAATCCTTGGGTTATCGTGGCCACTTTCTATTATTCTGCCATAGTGGGTGTCCTTAGCAGCAGTTAGTGCTTCTCTGTAAGCTCTTTGGTGGTCAGAGAAAGCCTGGATGTGCACGGTGAGGCCAGTCTTACGTGACATTCTGTCAAGGCGTCAGCCAGCGGCTTTCATAGATCGCAATTCTGAATTATACCAAGGAGCTGAATGGTTTAAAGAAACCTCCTTATGTTTTAAAGGAGCTGTTTTATTTAATGCAGAACGAAGGGCTGAGTTATAGTGGTCAACACGACTATCTAGTGTTGACGGAATAGGTGCAAACAGTAAAAGATCAGAAATGAATCCAGAAAGGATAGAGGGACAGATATTTTTAAGGTTTCTGTAAGAAATTTGTCGTTTACAGGTAAGAGAAGGGAAAGGCAGTGAGATAGTGAAAAATACTGCTTTATGGTCAGAGAGTCCCAAATCAGTGCTGTAAATGTTGGCAACAGATAGTCCAGAAGTGCAGATCAGATCCAGTATATGACCACCAGAATGGGTGGGAAAATCAACACCCAAATGGCAAACGTATCTATATAAAATTAAGTCTAAAACACAGTGAAGTGTAGAGAAAGTGAATTCACTGTACATCAAGAAAAATAAAAGTTTTGCACGAAACTGAAGTGCATCAAAATGAATTTGAGCTTTTCAGTTAAGACCAGTGGTTAAGGAGGGAAGCGATTCTTCACTTCAAAAGCTTGACCTCAATGGAACTGATAAACAGTTATAGTCCATTGATATTTCTGGGGTTCCTTTTGTGAACAACTCCCTTCAGGTCACACTACAGAGTCTCAGTTGGGCTGAGTTCTGAACCTCTGACATGGTCATTCTGGAACACAGTTTTTTTCTGTTTAGCCAATTATATTCATTTACTGTTGTGTTTCAAGTCATTTTCTTGTTCCATCATCCAACTTCAATTAAGCTTCAAATGACAAATCGCTACCCTGACAGTTTTCTGTAAAATTACTTAATGCAAGCTGTCCAGACCCTAAGGCAACAAAGCAGTACTAAACAATGATTCTCCCTCCATAATTCTTCACAGCTAGGATGAGACTTTGGTATTAGTATACAGGTGCCGGTCATAAAATTAGAATATCATGATAAAGTTGATTTATTTCAGTAATTCCATTCAAAAAGTGTAACTTGTATATTACATTCATTCATTACACACAGACTGATGTATTTCAAATGTTTATTTCTTTTAATTTTGATGATTATAACTGACAACTAATGAAAGTCCCAAATTCAGTATCTCAGAAAATTAGAATATTGTGAAAAGGTTCAATATTGAAGACACCTGGTGCCACACTCTAATCAGCTAATTAACTCAAAACACCTGCAAAAGCCTTTAAATGGTCTCTCAGTCTAGTTTTGTAGGCTACGCAATCATGGGGAAGACTGCTGACTTGACAGTTGTCCATAAGATGACCATTGACACCTTGTACAAGGAGGGCAAGGCACAAAAGGTCATTGCTAAAGAGGCTGGCTGTTCACAGAGCTCTGTGTTTCCAAGTACATTAATAGAGAGGTGAAGGGAAGGACAAGATGTGGTAGAAAAAAGTGTACAAGCAATAGGGAAAACCGCACCCTGGAAAGGATTGTGAAACAAAACCCATTCAAAACTGTGGGGGAGATTCACAAAGAGTGGACTGCAGCTGGAGTCAGTGCTACAAGAACCACCACGCACAGACGTATGCAAGACATGGGTTTAAGCTGTCGCATTCCTTGTGTCAAGCCACTCTTGAACAACAGACAGCATGAGAAGCGTCTCGCCTGGGCTAAAGACAAAACTGCTGCTGAGTGGTCCAAAGTTATGTTCTCTGATGAAAGTAAATTTTGCATTTCCTTTGGAAATCAAGGTACCAGAGTCTGGAGGAAGAGAGGAGAGGCACAGAACCCACGTTGCTTGAGGTCCAGTGTAAAGTTTCCACAGTCAGTGATGGTTTGGGGTGCCATGTCATCTGCTGGTGTTGGTCCATTGTGTTTTCTGAGGTCCAAGGTCAATGCAGCCGTCTACCAGGAAGTTTTAGAGCACTTCATGCTTCCTGCTGCTGACGAACTTTATGGAGATGCAGATTTCATTTTCCAACAGGACCTGGCACCTGCACACAGTGCCAAAGCTACCAGTACCTGGTTTAAGGACCATGGTATCCCTGTTCTTGATTGGCCAGCAAACTTGCCTGACCTTAACCGAATAGAAAATCTATGGGGTATTGTGAAGAGGAAGATGCAATACGCCAGACCCAACAATTCAGAAGAGCTGAAGGCCACTATCAGAGCAACATGGGCTCTCATAACACCTGAGCAGTGCCACAGACTGATCGACTCCATGCCACGCCGCATTGCTGCAGTAATCCAGGCCAAAGGAGCCCCAACTAAATATTGAGTCCTGTACATGCTCATACTTTTCATGTTCATACCTTTCAGTTGGCCAACATTTCTAAAAATCCTTTTTTTGCATTGGTCTTAATTGATATTCTAATTTTCCGAGATACTGAATTTGGGATTTTCATTAGTTGTCAGTTATAATCATCAAAATTAAAAGAAATAAACATTTGAAATACATCAGTCTGTGTGTAACAAATGAATCTAATAAACAAGTTTCACTTTTTGAATGGAATTACTGAAATAAATCAACTTTGTCATGATATTCTAATTTTATGACCGGCATCTGTACAGTGCAGTTTTTGCTCTAAACATAGTGTTGCATGTCTTTTTTTTCAAAAGATTTTAACATTCGTTCCATCTGTCCACAGAAAATTGATCCAGAATCACTGTGAAACATCCAGGTGGACATTGCAAACTTCAGGTGCACAGCAATGCTTCTTTTGGATAGCAGTGGGTGCTTCTGTGGTGTTTATTCTTGAACACAATTTTTATTCAGTATTTTCTTATAGTGAAAACAGAGGCATAAAATTTTACAAACGTTTAATTAAGGACAGGTCATTCATCCTAAACAAACCTAGTCGATCCTAATCACTTAATTTTTCCAAAAAACATCAAGTTAAGTTTTTGAAGGTCTCTTAAGTTTATTTTGTTTACCATACTCATTGGTATCTTATTACACATGTTTCTGTGTGAAAGAAAAACTTTCAAACATTTGTATATTTGCCCCCAACAAGTTTTCATCTGTGTCTCTGCATTCTTATTGGAGAACGCACCATAACAACTTGGATCCGCTCCACTAAATCCCTTCATAATTTCAGACACTTCCATCTTGTCACCTCTTAATCTTTCTTTGCATAAACTGAACGGTTTCAGCTCATTGCAGTCTGTCATCAATAGCAGAATGAAAACACTAGCAAGCCATTAAAATTAAATAAGATCTGTTATTATCAAGGACTGGTTTCTAATTACGTAATCAACCTGGAACAAAAATCAGCAGCCACTACAGACATCAAGGGCCAATCTTGCAGACCCCTCCATACTCTCTTGTCAGCCCCCCCCCGCCCCCGAAAAAAAAAAAAACAAACTACACAACTACATTTTAGATTAATGTCCTCAGTGCTTCTATTCAGGTAATATCCTGGGTGTAAAGTGGAACAATCCTTGGTTTTTCAGTGTTTTAGGACCTTTTTTTATAATGTACAGGTTTCAAGTTGAGTTTCTCCATTCCTGACTCTTGGAAGTGAACTGAAGTCTACATTAGATTCTGATTTCTCTTATCCTATCACTGAGTCATTTAGTCAGAAGAGGCAGTTCAGTGTTCTTAATGGGGTCCCTTTCTAGTGATGTTTTTGGGCTGTCTTCTTTGTAAGGCTTCCAGTCCTACTTCCATATGAGATGAGCACATTCTGACTTAGCAGTTAAACTGCAACAAGATCAATAATTTAAGGGATACTGTAGTTATTTTCAACTTAACCCCTAAGTAAACTTGTATGCTAGGTGGAGATGGTATACGGTCTCACGGTTCTCTGCTGTGTTTGAGATTCCATTCAGTTCACTATTTTCTTGGCAATTATTACAACACTTTCTGAAAGTTTGAAACTAATGATTTTGCAGGTTTTTGAATTTGAGGGGTTCTGGTATTGATTCACTTTGTCATTAGTTTATACATATATAAAATATTACAGTATAAACAAAATTATTTATGGCCACCTACTTGAGAGATATGTGAGATTGCAGCTAAGGTATGATAAGCAAATGCCAGTTCATTGAACGAACTGTGTTGTATACAATTATACTGGAAAACGGTTCACCTATATATTTCTGTTTTTCTACAACAAAGAACACAATTGATCTTTTTTACAAGTTTTCATTTGTATTGTTGTAAAAGATGTCCATCCTTATGACGGGAGTTCATTACGTGGAATGTGACCATTGAGACTTCATTTTAAAGCACATCTTCTTGAGTAATCTCTATTTCAGCATCCCAATGGCCAGAATTACTTGTTCCATGTGTAGTTTTCTATTTGCCACAGGATGTTTAAGGGCAGCATGGTGGTGCAGTAGTAGTGCTGCTGCATTGTAGTAAGGAAACCTATGTTCATGTCCTGGGACATCCCTGTGCAGAGTTTACATTTTCTCTCTGTGTCGGTGTGGGTTTCCTCCAATTGTCGAAAGTAATGCATATTAGATGAATTGAACAATGCTATATTGTCTCTGGTGTGCATGTGTGTTTTTTTTTGCAACTGTGATGGACTGGTGCCCTGTTTTGTACACTTTGCTTGTTAGGATAGAGTCCACCCTGTGACTCTGGTCTGGATTTATCATAATAGAAAATAATATGACAGGAAATTTAACTCACCTATTTATCTGTTTTTTTGTGTTACTAAGAAAATAAGTATGTCATGTTTTGAAAAGATGTGTCCTTGGTACAGATTCATAATTTAATGGCAGATTGTAGCTACTGTAGACCTGGGTATGCATTTTTCCTGTACCATAAAAAAACTTTTTCTTGCTGGCCTACAAAACATATCCACCCAAAACCAGGACACACATTCTACTAGTGATGTATAGTTCTGCTTTTATTCCAAATACTACCTTCCCTTAGGACAGTCAGCTCTATTGCTTCTTATAGAAAACATTTACACACAAACACAAGTTAGAAAATAAACAGTTGTGATCCTCACTAGAAGAACAACAAAGATAACATGATGAGAACAAACTTAAGAATACTGAACAATTAGAATTAGTGTTAAAAAGGTTGAATAACATATTTTGTACAATCTTGAAAACACTGAAAAAAAGATCTAAAAACAGAATGCAAAAAATAAACTTTACTGAACCTTAAGAACATTGAATAATTAGATGTAACATCAAAAACATAAATAAGAGAATACCCCATAATACTATCTACCTTGGTAATAAATATTTAATATGCATTCTTAAGAGACCTCAAAAAAGTACAGTATGAAAGATTCAGTAATGGTACCAAAAGTTTAAGGTGCTTTTGAAACCAATAAGACTTTTTAATAGCAAATAAGACTTACCACTTTTTGTGCTGACTTGATAACTGAACTGTGTAGATGGGAAATGTGGTTAGGATGAGAATTGATGGCAGGAAAAGATGGCCCTGAACAAAGGCATTGCCTTACAAAGCATTAACAAAATCTAGGGAATATCAATGTAAGCTGTCAGTGTGAGAAGTTGAGCACCCTATGGATTTGGGGTGGCAGTAAGCCACCTCTGTTACCTAGTTACCTTTGAAGGACTATTAAAGAGTGAGACATAAGACCTAGAACAAATGTAAGTCTGCATAGACCTAGAGCAATTGTAGGTCTGCATTTTCAGAAGTAACCTTGAGACAATGTTTAATCCCACTATAACCTAACAAAATGTTTCAATGTAGAGTTGGGAGGAGAGGAGGGGTAAGTGTTCAACTGGAAGGATGAAAAGATGTCAAAAGTTTAGGGAGAGATAATGAGAGGAACATATGAAATGGATTAATTGTTGGAGGTAATGGAAGGTCAACAAGTGGGTGATTTTCCTTACCTGGCAGACAAGGATTTGAACCTTTATACAGTAGATATAATCAAAAAATAAGTATTGTTTGCCTTGTGTTCCATATTACTTTTGTGTTTATTCTTTTGCACTTTCCTTCATCTTTGCTTATTAATATAATAATAGCTTTGTCCTCCTTGGTGTCATTCTAATATGAAAGACTATGAGAATGGACCTTTATCATTTACAGGTTTAACTCTGCAAATACACAAATAAACTAGAAATTACAATATAAACATGTTCAACATCTGAGGAAGTGTTATTATTATTATAGTAAAGTGAATGGTGGTGAATTAGAAATAAACAAAAATAAAACTTCAGGAGTGACTCACAGACCACATAGACAGAAAGGAGCAGAATTCAGAGTTCTACTAGATTTTTTGGCGACCAGGGTTGAAAAGGAAGAAATATATAATAATACCCATGCATTTTCTGAACTGATTTTTTCCATTACAAAGTAGCAGAAAGGATATTGAAAAGAATAAAATGGGTATGGAAAGTTAATTGTCTATGATGAATGTCAAGTAGATTTGATGTGCTGTGGATTGATTGAAACATCAATCCACTGTTCTTGTTTAGTTGTTTATTAATTTACAAGCTGTCTTGTAATAAAAAAGAGAAGGCATTAAAAACCTTTACAAGATGTTATTGTCCACCGTACCAATTAAAAAAGCATTACTTCAGGTAATGATTTTCTGAAAAACATAATATTGTTGCTGTTTGGTAATTTGTAAAGAAGAGAAAAACATGTGTCTTCTTAGGTTTAAGGCTGTTAGAGTAATACATTTTTTAAATGTGTGGTGATGAGAAACTAATTACCCAGACTGGAAAGTATTCAGGCTGACATTGATTTGGTACAATCTGGACTTAAGTGCTGGTGTGAAATTGGCTTTTATCTTAATCTCTATCAACATGCTTTCTAAATTCAGAGCCCTTGTTAATTATGTAGATGTGACACCAAAGATAGAGGACCTGGACAAAGAAGTCTCCCCACTTCATCCACAAAGAGGTCTGCAGGAGGGAGTCAATGGACAAGTAACAAATGGAGTGGACCATGAGGAGGAAGAGGATGAAGAAGACCTGTCAGAAACCAGTAGTCCTCCAACTCCTTACATGCAGAAACCAGCCCCTGAAGGCTCTTGCACTTTGGATGGTAACTGCTGAAAATTCTGTGTTATGTTGCATAATGAAACTTTTCTGTCTTTATGATTAAATATTAAAAACAGTTTTCTGTTTAAATTGGGAAATGTTATGATCGGTTATGAACAATCTAAATTTTAAATGAAGATAACAATGTTGTTCCTTTTTGAAAACATTTCTTTGCTTTCTTTGTTTTCTTTCTCCATTTTAATTTTCTAAATTCAAAATATTTAGTTTAATACATTGACCCTTATGTACTGTAGCCTTAAAAAGACACTTAACCTGCCAGTGCTTAAATTGAAAAAATATACAAATATTTTAAATATGTTTATTTTTGAATATGAAATTTTAATTTGGAAGTTTATTTGTAAAGCTTTGCCACAATAAAGGTAACTGCAGAAAGGAATGAACATAGACTACAAAGTACAACATTATTATTAGTTTGTTCTCATTACGTTACACTGTCCAGAAAAAAAATGAGATCAGATTTTTGCATGTCTGTTCTAACAAACATTTTTTGAAGTGTTAATGAAAAATGCTGCACAAAAATACTAACGTAAATGATTAGTATCTGTAAAAGTTTGGATTAATAATTTATTTTTCTTTTCAAGAATAATCTTACTTTAACACAATTCAAACTAACTGACACAAGCCTATCAAGATCTCACTGAGAATCACTAGGGGTAACACCCTACAGAAAATCCTCAAAAGCAAATGAAGCATATGCCTTTACAGACAAAAGGCTACATAACCTGTAAAAAGCTGGCAGAGATCAAGGGCATTAAAACATAATTAGCATTCTCAATGTTAATGTTAAGCACGTTAATGAAGCAATTTGTGCTCCTTATGATCTTGGCATCCAAGGATTGATTCCCATGCCCATTCTGTATGAGGACTTTACATATTGTCACCATGCTTGTGTAGGTTTTCCTCCCATATTACAAAAACATGGATGTTAGATCAAATGTCAATTTTTAATTTGTGCCATGTGAGCATGGGGGTAATGGTCTGGTACTCTGTCTAGAATTTCTGCCTTATGTTAGGTGCCCTACATCTCTGACATGGATTAAGTAGGTTTGAGAGAATGTTATTTTAGGTTGTTTATATAAACTCAGTGTTTCAGTCACCGAGACATTTGGTATTTTAAGACAATTAAATAATTCATGCTACACATTTTCTTGCGTGTGTTTTGTCATACAGCGGCATGTTGTTCGCTGAGAATATGATACACAAGGTGTAAATTAAGATAAAATTGTAATGGAAATTGGAATAGTTAAAATTTTCTGTCTTATTGAGGATAATACTTGATTCTGGAAACTCAGTTGTAGATCTAATGGAAAATCTTTGAAAACAACTACCTTTAAAATTATTTTTCCATTATGTTCCCTTTTATTGTTTTCTTTCTATAGGCTTCTGCCAAGCGGGAAAGGATTTGCGACTAGTGTCTGTTAGCCTGGAGCAGATTGAGGTTCCTGCAGGGTTTGAGTTGGTTGGTGCAAAGTCACCAAACATCCCTGAGCACATTCTAGTCTGTGCAGTAGACAAGAGGTTTTTGCCAGATGGCAATGGAAAAAATGCACTTTTAGGTGAGCCGTTACTGTAGATGCAGTTCATTTGTATTTTATGCAATCTGTTTGGTGATAGCATTAAAACATTGGGGGTGGGGTGGAATAGCTCATCTTAATTTTCTGAATTTGTACAGCTACACCTTCCATTTTCTCTTGGAGCAAAGTGACATACAACACTCAGATTTGTCACTGAACAGCATGTAATACTGAAGTAAGCAGAGGGGAATATACAGTTCCTCAAGCTATAGCTTGAAATTATGAATAGACTTTGTCATCAGCATTATGGCATCTTTTAAAATGCTCTGAACGTTAAAGGTCAAACATAATTTTTTTGTATGAAAATGTGCTATATAAATAAATGTTGATTGATTGATTGATTGATAATAGATTGCAAATTATTGTGAGGAGCTGTTTGCTTTAACATTATCCTTCAATCATTTTTAGACTCTCTTAATCTATTTCAGTATATTTAAATTAGTTTCTTTAGTTTTACAGATCTACTGTACATACTGCATTTGGGGTGCTATGAAGATGTAGTGGATAACATTGTCAATTACTTAGCACTTGGAACATATTTTCATTTCAATCTAGTGTGCCTTCTTTATAGTATATGCATGATCTTCTCAAATTTGCATTGGTTTTGGCTCGTAATGTTATACTAATGGGTAACTTTATAGTCTGATAGCAGTTTGAGTATACTCTGCAGTCCAGAAAAGGTAGTGTCCAATACTGAAATGACATGTTGTGTGTCCTGCAATCCAGCACAGGATAAAACAGTTTCAGTAAAGAAATTATTATATTGGTCTTGTCAATTGTAAGGTAAATATATCACCCCAAAAGAATGTACAACTTTTGGACATACATATTCACTCATATTTACTTTAGTGACAACTGGTTATGTTATTTACATTTACAGTTAGGTAGTGGAAGCATTTGGTTTTACAAATATGTAGTTTGGGATCTTAACATTAGGGGTATGCCACCACACTGCCCTGGCTTCTTAGTTATTCATAGTATCATTTTATGCAGTTTATTTTTTCTCTGTCTGAATTTCTGTCACTTGTTTTTTCAATGCATTAACCTTTATCCTTAGAACTTCTTCCATGGAGGATTATTCTGATACCCAGGGATCCTGTGTTTGTCATAACAAATAGGTTAACATTATAATGTCATTTTAATTGTGTCTAAAGATAATACTAATTAACCACATTTTCATAACATGTCCATCATTCTGTCTTTTAAAACAGATAATAGCTTTCAGTTGTTTTGGCATAAATCCAGAAACATTGTTAACATTCTCATTACTGTGAGCACATTTGTCAAAATTATTTACATGGTATAGCAAAACATTGTAGTTAAATTGCCAAAGGCAATTCCTACAGTGAAAAAGTAATTGTCACCAAAGTAAAATGTACCTTCATCATTGTTTAAAACATAGCAGTTAGAATGTTTAGACTTATAGCAAAAATGGTAGTGTGCTCTGAAAGTACACTCCTTATGTCCAAATTCTGAATTACAATATTTTTACAGTTACCCTCTGCCACTGATAATATTTTTTTTAGCAAACTGATTGCTGTTAAGGCTACAGTCACTAGTTTGAACATTGCCAGGTTCTGCATTGCAATATGTAAAAATCACTGGCAGAAGAAAGCACTCACATTTTCATTTCTATTATTTTTCAGTTGCTGTCGATCAAATCTCTAAAGATACTTTTAAGCTCTCAAAACAACATGTGAATTTCTCCACAACTTATAGTTATTTGGCTACAACACAATTGCATTTCTCATTCTTTTTTACAAATTGTAAATGCTTTAGTATATTTGATAAATAACAAGTACAGTCATCCAGAATTTGAACTATTATCAATTGAGTTTGTCTTTGCATTGTGTTGCTTCTCAGTGGAATAGTTTTACACTTCAAAACATGTAAGAATTTTTCTCATTGTGTAAGTCATAACATCCACAAAAATTCATCCTATTGTCAATATCAGTCAGTCCTATATTCCTTTGTTGTAATGACTCGTAAAATGATAAATTGGTCCTTAGGTGGAACATGAACTTTACAAACAAAGGTTTTCACATCTTAGATCAACCAGTGACACTTTTTGTGAAGTTAGCTCTCAGGTGGAATTCATGAGTGTGAATATTGTCAAACAACCATCTGATAGAACATCTGCAGCATCTTATTGCAGATGTTGAAGGATGCCAGTCTCCTAAGGAAGTATAGTCGGCTCTGTTCTCTTTTGCACAGAGCACCAGTGTTGGCAGTCCAGTCCAATTTATCATCCAGCTGCACTCCCAGGTATTTATAGGTATGTACCCTCTGCACACAGTCACCTCTGATAATCACGGGTCCAGGAGGGGCCTGGGTCTCCTAAAATCCACCACCAGCTTCCTGGTTTTGCTGGTGTTCAGGTGTAAGTGGTTTGAGTCGCACCATTTAACAAAGCCCTTGATTAGGTTCATATACTCCTCCTCCTGCCCACTCCTGATGCAGCCCACGATAGCAGTGTCGCCAGCGAACTTTTGCACATGGCAGGACTCTGAGTTGTATTAGAAGTCAGATGTATACAGGCTGAACAGGGCCAAAGAAAGCACAGTCCCCTGCGGTGTTCCTCTGTTGCTGACCACAATGTCAGATCTGTAGTTCCCATGATGCACATACTGAGGTCTGTCTGTAAGATATTCCACGATCCATGCCACCAGGTATGAATATACTCCCATCTCTGTCAGCTTGTCCCTAAGGAGCAGAGGTTGGATGGTGTTGAAGGCGCTAGAGAAGTCCAGAAACATAATTCTTACAGCACCACTGCTTCTGTCCAAGTGGGAGAGGGATCGGTGTAGCATGTAGATGATGGCATCCTCCGCTCCCACCTTCTCCTGGTATGCGAACTGCAGAAGGTTGAGGGCATGGCGGACCTGTGGCCTCAGGTGGTGAAGCAGCAGCGGCTCCATGGTCTTCATCACATGGGACGTCAGAGCGACAGGCCGGAAGTCATTCAGCTCACTAGGACGTGATATCTTTGGGACTGGGGTGATGCAAGATGTTTTCCAAAGCTTTGGGACTTTCCCCTGTTCCAGGCTCAGGTTGAAGATGCGCTGTAGAGGACTCCCCAGCTCCAGTGCACAGGCCTTCAGCAGTCGTGGCGATACTCCATCTGGACCCACTGCTTTGCTGGCACGAAGTCTCCTCAGCTCTTTGCTCACCTGGGCTGCTGTAATTGTGGGTGGGGATGTCTCTCCTATGCTGGTATCAGCAGAAGGATGGGTGGAGGGTGCAGTACCCCGAGGTGAGAGTGGGTTAGGGTGGTCAAACCTGTTAAAGAAGTTGTTCATTTGGTTTGCTCTCTCCACGTCTCTCTCGATGGTGGCACCCCGCTTCGAGCTGCAGCCAGTGATGATCTTCATCCCATCCCACATTTCCTTCATGCTGTTATTCTCCCGCCCTGAGCTGGACTCGGAGTTCTTTCTGCACGCGCTTGAGCTCATGCTGATCACCGCCTTTAAAAGCCCTTTTCTTCTGGTTCAAAAAGCCCTTGATGTCACTTGTAATCTATGGCTTATTTTTAGCATAGCAGTGTACTGTTCTTACTGGAATTACAATGTCCATACAGAAGTTGATGTAGTCAGTAGTGCAGTCAACAACCTCCTCAATGTTCTCACTATATGATCCCTGTGGGATATCCGAGTCCGTAGTTCCATAGCAGTCTCTCAGATCCTGCTCTGCCTCAAGGGACCACTTCCTGAATGAGCGTGTGGTTGTAGGTAGCTCCCTCAGTCTTGGTTTGTAGTGAGGCTGAAGCAGAACCAGGTTATGATGTGTTTTCCCAAGCGCAGACAGCAGGGTGGAGTTGTGTGCGTCTTTAACGTTTGCATAGAGTAAGTCAATAGTCCTGTTTCTCCGGGTGTTACAATTCACATACTGGGAGAAGGCAGGTAATGTTTTGTCCAGCGTCACATGGTTAAAGTCTCCAGTGATTAACACAAGCGCCTCAGGGTGCTGTGTTTGTAATTTAGCAACAGCGGAATGGATAATGTCACCTGCTATCTCCATGTACGCCCAAGGAGGGATGTAAACAATAACAACAATGACATGTCCAGACTCTCTGGGCAAGTAATAGGGACACAGACTTACAGCCAACAGTTCGATGTCCCTGCAGCAAGTGGAGATTTTGACGTTTACATGTCCAGAGTTGCACCACCTTGTATTCACATAGAGAGTGAGCCCTCCTCCTTTCCGCTTCCCGCAGGTATTTGCGTCTCTGTCCGCTCTAACTGTGGTAAACCCGGGTAGCTCCATGTTAGCATCTGGGATGGTAGTTGTTAGCCACGTTTCACAAAAACACAACAAACTGCATTCTCTATAGGTCCTGACATTTTTCACCAGCGTGGCCAGTTCGTCGATCTTATTTGGTAGTGAGTTCACATTTCCCAGGATCACAGAAGCCACCGAAGGCTTGTAGCACCACTTTCTTGCTAGTCACTTGGCTTTTAGCTTAGCTCCGGCTCTGCTGCCACGAAATCGCCTTCTTACCTCGTCAGGTAAATAGGGAACCACACCGGCGCGGGCATTTGTTCTCAGCGCTTGAAGTTGACTACTTGAATAGACGAGTCTCGGTGTGTAAAAATCCATCTCCAAGTAGTAAAAAGTGTCCAGGGAACGAGTCCACATAAAAGAAAGTGATAGGAGTGATCAGTAAAATAAAGAAAAAGGAAGAAAAATAAAATTTACACAGAGCTGCTGGAAAGGCTGCCATTCACGGTCATAAAAAAAAAGGAAAAAAAAAAAGAGGTATGTTAGGATGTAAATCAATACTGTAATTCTTTATGCTATTTCAGTTTTAACAATATATTTAGTGATAGTTACAGTAGTGTACTGCATGTTTAAAAGACATTCATTAAGAAATCCATGCATCCATGTACAGTACATGCAATTTGTTCAGTTTGTGAATTCCGAATACACAATGAGATGACCACCTCATACTGGTGGCAGAAGAGGTCTTTTTACATCTCAGCAAGATCAACAAATCTGTAACACAGTTAATAGAAAATAATGCTATCAGACTCGGTGAGATCAAAAGTGAAATTTTACAGGACAAAACCTTCTGCTGTTGAAATCAGAGACTTAAATGATGTAGCTATGCCATTTTGGCTTTTTTGTATAATTTATTATAGAAGTTACAAAGAATAAGTATCATTAAACATAAGACAAAACATACAAAGTTATAAAAGGTTATATTTTTATAAAAGTTTATAAAGTTAAAGGATATAAAAACAGTATAAAAATTCTAAAAAAAGAATATTAGGACAATCTGCCTATACTAGTTCAAAAATCTTAAATATATTTTACATGCTACAAGGAATTCAAATTATAAAATAAAAATTAAAACTTAAAGCAATTTAAGGAATGATTATTTTAAAGCAAATAGTCTAATTTAGGTATATATCCTTTCTTGTTTAAGATTGAAGTAGTGTTTTGTTTGAATGTAATACTTAAGTAAATGGAACAAGCAATATTCCATTTAATTGGAATAAAAAGTATTTTTTTGGAGATAAAAAAGTTTATCTGTACAAAATTCATTAAATACACATTGTATCTGTAGAACAGAGTTTAAAGCAAAACTCCAAATCCAAAATGTAGTAACATATTGTTCTTAGAAATGAACTCCTTTTGCCAGGTCCTCCTTAATAGAAACCCTTAAATCTGAATTGATTAATTTTTGTGCAGAAAACAGTCTTTCAGCACCGATTTGGATGGGTGGCTCATAGGATCAATGTAAATCACAGCTAATAGGATTTGATTATCCAGCAAGTGACCCAGTCTTTTTTCATTGGAGATGCAGTGCCATCAGCAATTAATTCTTTACTTTTGATCAGGCAATATATCAAGCTTTTCTAGTCCAACAAAAATCTACCAGGTGTTAAATCTTCAGATTGCAACTTCTTGGTAACATTAAAAAGGTGAAAAACTTTCTTATTGTATCACTTGTGTCCACTGGCTTCTAGTTGTTGAAAAAGTTTTGTTATCCAGAACTTCAACAAAGAATTTCACTTCAGATAAATGCTTGATCATCAAATAAGTGCTTCCACTGTGTTTTCCTTGATCCAAAATTGCTCATTTTCGAGTACACCTCTGCAGAATATCATTTTATTATGAATTTTGGCTGCAGTCTCTACTTGCCTCAAACTTCTAATGAGAGTAACTAAGTGATGATCTTTCAACCCATCTCTTTTTGCTAGTTACAGTTTGTATACAGCATAAAACATATATTGAAGTGGAAATAGCTTGCATGCTTCTTCAACAATATCATCTAAAATTCACCCCCTCTCCTGTTTATTGGTTGCTTATGGAAAAGTCATCAACTTCCATCATTTGCATATTCTCTTCATTAGTTTTATTCATTTTCTCAATTTTGCCTAACATGTTTGAAGCATCATTTGTTACACTTCATTAAATCTATTATTTTTAATGTCAAATCACCTAAAAAGTTTTCTGCTAACTTCTGGATATTTGCTGGTGTGATTTGCCTGGGTGTCCTTTACCACCAATGTTTGAGTTATCATTGATGTCCTCATAAACAAATGGAACATTAATGGCAAAATAGCTGACTCTGTGATGTGTGCATGCATCAGTTTTTATAAAGACAAAATCTCACTTCAGACATTTTCAGTTTTTCTTTCTTATATTTGTCCAATTCAATTACCAGTTTCTTGATACTTTTCTCTTTCCAGAAAAAACCTAGAGTTTTCTAGCCATTTCTCCATTTATGCCTAAAAAGGCTGGTTATGAAAAACAAGATAGAGGTACGCTATTTTTCATGACCATTTCAATGATGTGATTTTTGATCTCAACTGATGTCACTGTTATTGCAATTTTGTCAGTAGTAAATAATCTTGACAGTTGTGTTTGTCTTCCAGAAGATTTTTGATCTTTTTTAAGCTCTGAAGTAGATGGAATATTGATATTGATCTCTATCTCAAGTGCAGCATCTTTGGATGAACAGTACAAGTGCCATTTGCTGACTTTGTTAGACCTGTATTTGCCACTGAGAATTTGCACAATAGGTTTAAACTACCATAAATATGTAATACCCTAAAATTTGAAGATAACTAGAATTCACCTTTTAATGTAAATTAAAACATATCCTTAAAAGAAAAAATAGTTTAATCAAATTAGTATACTGTATATGAAAATTAAAATTGTAACATACTTTTACCATTTACGTTTAGTACATTTTTAGAGAATCTGACACCAACTCCAGTAACTCAATAATTACTTCCAAATCTGACTCTGACTCCACAGCCCTGGCTGAGAAGCTACAGAAATTCATTTTGATCAACAAGGCATAAATAATTGATAATTTGTCTAAATGTGAACAATTGTACTTAATCATTTCCATGCATGTACTGAACATTTGCAATTTGTGGGAAAGAATGGGAAATTGTTTTCTTTTATGTACAAGTGACCTAATGGTTTGGGAGGTACACATATTGTTTCACAAGCATAAATTGACATTTAAGAATTATGCCAAAACAATTGAGAAAAATTCTACCATAATCTTCCTGAATGTTTGTGTGTATATGCCTTATTGTTATTGTGAATAGTTTCAGTTGCAATCTGGAAGGGTCTCTGTCTAAAAATAACTGTTATAACTTACTTCTTTAGATAATACTTCAAATATGGTCTTATAGCAAATTCAGTAGGGTATGTTCATAATTTCTGATGCAGTCATAAATAATGGGTGCTATCTTTCTAGATTTTACATCTAAAGTGGACATGGCTATCATAATTAATTTTACAAAGGGTTGTAGGATGGGTGTTTCCCCTTCATGATTACTTTGATTAGTCATCACAGAGTGCATATATATTCTGTTAGATATAGTAATTTCTAGCTTATAAGATCACTTAAAGTTGCATATTTTATTTTCTCAAGTTTCTTTTTTCAGTAACTGTTTTTACTAAGGAGGATATGGTGAAAAAGTAGTTAACACTGCTTCTTCACTGCTACTGAGATCTTCATTTAATTCCAAGGAATGCCGATGGCTTTCGCCAGATGCTTGAGTTTCCTTGCAGAGACATCCACATTAGGAAATATAATGATAAATATGCCAAGTATGTGTGCTATTGTGCTTTGTCTAGGGTTGGTTCTTGCTGTGTTTCTTATGATATAGGACAGACCATTGCTAGGACAGCCTCTGAGTCACCGTATATCATTTCCGGCGCCGCATCCGAGTGGCAGCCTTTTCCAGCAGCTCCGTATATGACTTTATCTTTTTACCTTTTTATCTCTATTTTTATCTATTTCACTGATCACTTCTACCACTTTCTTTTATGTGGAATTGCTCCCTGGACACTTTTTACTATTTTTACTACTTGACATGGATTTTTACACTCCGAGAATCGCCTATTCAAGTAGTCAGCTTAAAGCACTGAGAAGAAATGCACATGCCGGTGTGGTTGCTTATTTACCTGACGAGGTAAGAAGACGATATCGGGGCAGCCGAGGCGGCGCAAAGATAAAAGATAAGATTAAATCGAGACAACTTGAGAGAAAATGGCGTTATAAACCGTCGGTGCCTTCTGTGATCCTGGGAAATGTGAACTCACTACCAAATAAGATTGACGAACTGGCTGTGCTGGTGAAAAATGTCAGAACCTACAGAGAATGCAGCTTGCTGTGTTTTAGTGAAACGTGGCTAACAACTACCATCCCAGATGCTAACGTGGAGCTACCCGGGTTTAGCACAGTTAGAGCGGACAGAGACGCAAGTACCTGCGGGAAGAAGAAAGGAGGAGGACTCGCTCTCTATGTCAATACAAAGTGGTGCAACTCAGGACATGTAAACGTTAAAATCTCCAATTGCTGCAGGGACATCGAACTGTTGGCCGTAAGTCTGCGTCCGTATTACTTGCCCAGAGAGTTTGGACACGTGATTGTTGTTATTGTTTACATCCCCCCTCAAGCGAACGCGGAGATAGCGAGTGACATCATCCATTCCGCAGTTGCTAAGTTACAAACGCAGCACCCTGAGGCACTTGTGCTAATCGCTGGAGACTTTAACCATGTAACGCTGGACAAAACATTACCTGCCTTCTCCCAGTATGTGGATTGTAACACCAGGGGAAACAGGACTATCGACCTACTGTATGCAAACGTTAAAGACGCATACAGCGCCACCCCGCTGCCTGCGCTTGGGAAAGCAGATCATAACCTGGTTCTGCTACAGCCTCAATACAAACCAAGAGTGAGGGCGCTACCTACAACCACACGCTCATTCAGGAAGTGGTCCCCTGAGGCAGAGCATGAAGAATGAATGAATGAAGGAATGAAGATTATCACTGGCTGCAGCTCGAAGCGGTGTGCCGCCATCGAGACAGACGTGGAGAGAGCAAACCAAATGAACAACTTCTTTAATAGGTTTGATCACCCTAACCCACTCTCACCTCGGAGTACTGCATCCTCCAACCATCCTTCTGCTGATACCAGCATAGGTGAGACATCTCCACCCACAATTACAGCAGCCCAAGTGAGCAGAGAGCTGAGGAGACTTCGTGCCAGCAAAGCAGCGGGTCCAGATGGTGTATCGCCACGACTGCTGAAGGCCTGTGCGTTGGAACTGGGGAGTCCTCTACAGCGCATCTTCAACCTGAGCCTGGAACAGGGGAGAGTCCCAAGGCTTTGGAAAACATCTTGTATCACCCCTGTCCCAAAGGTATCACGTCCTAGTGAGCTGAATGACTTCCGGCCTGTCGCTCTGACGTCACATCTGATGAAGACCATGGAGCGGCTGCTGCTTCACCACCTGAGGTCACAGGTCCGCCACGCCCTCGACCCTCTGCAGTTCACATACCAGGAGAAGGTGGGAGCGGAGGATGCCATCATCTATATGCTACACCGATCCCTCTCCCACCTGGACAGAAGCAGTGGTGCTGTAAGAATTATGTTTTTGGACTTTTCTAGCGCCTTCAACACCATCCAACCTCTGCTCCTTAGAGACAAGCTGACTGAGATGGGAGTAGACTCACACCTGGTGGCATGGATTGTGGACTATCTTACAGACAGACCTCAATATGTGCGTCTTGGGAACTGCAGGTCTGACATTGTGTTCAGCAATACAGGGGCGCCGCAGGGTACTGTACTTTCTCCGGTCCTGTTCAATCTATATACATCAGACTTCCAATACGACTCAGAGTCCTGTCACGTGCAAAAGTTCGCTGATGACACTGCTATTGTGGGCTGCATCAGGAGTGGGCAGGAGGAGGAGTACAGGAAGCTAATCAAAGACTTTGTTAAATGGTGCGACTCAAACCACTTACACCTGAACACCAGCAAGACCAAGGAGCTGGTGGTGGATTTTAGGAGGCCCAGGCCCCTCATGGACCCTGTGATCATCAGAGGTGACTGTGTGCAGAGGGTGCAGACCTATAAATACCTGGGAGTGCAGCTGGATGACAAATTGGACTGGACTGCCAATACTGATGCTCTGTGTAAGAAAGGTCAGAGCAGACTATACTATCTGAGAAGGTTGGCATCGTTCAACATCTGCAATAAGATGCTGCAGATGTTCTACCAGACGGTTGTGGCGAGTGCCCTCTTCTACGCGGTGGTGTGCTGGGGTGGCAGCATAAAGATGAAAGACGCCTCACGCCTGGACAAACTTGTTAAGAAGGCAGGCTCTATTGTAGGAGTAAAGTTGGACAGTTTAACATCTGTGGCAGAGCGACGGGCATTAAGCAAACTCCTGTCAATCATGAATAATCCACTGCATCCACTGAACAGTGTCATCTCCAGGCAGAGGAGTAGCTTCAGTGACAGACTTTTGTCACTGTCCTGCTCCACTGACAGACTGAGGAGATCATTCCTCCCCCACACTATGCGACTCTTCAATTCCACCCGGGGGAGTAAATGCTAACTTTTTTTCATTTTTATTACTATTTAATTTAATATTGTTTCTTTGTATCAGTATACTGCTGCTGGATTATGTGAATTTCCCCTTGGGATAATAAAGTATCTATCTATCTATCTATCTATCTATTGGAGTAGGAAGTAAAAGCAATGGAGAGTTTAGTTTGTTTTTTAATTTGTAGTAAGTGTAATAAAAGCATATTTTATTGCTGTAATGATACATATTGTACATTTATTTTTTACAGGATTTTCAGGAAATTGTATAGGCTGTGGGGAGAAGGGATTTCGTTACTTTACTGAGTTTTCCAACCACATCAACCTTAAGCTGGCCACTCAACCAAAGAAGCAGAAGCACTTAAAGTATTACCTTGTGAAAAATTCACAGGGAGCTTTGTGTAAAGGGCCTCTCATCTGCTGGAAAGGTAACAGGCTGAATGATAACTATAGTGACTATGTTTCATAAAACATACAAACATTTATAGTCTGTGCTTCTGTAGGTGCACATGCAAGGGTATTCCTCGTTTTATTAGTCAAGGAGATGGAGGCAAGTAGTTACATTAAAAATTATTCAGTAGACAATAAGCTGTGTTATTAAGGTGTTTATATCTTATTAGTGCTAGAAAAGATGAAAGCATTGAAAAGAAGAAACTGTGAAATGACCTGGGTTCATTACATTAATTGGAAGGTACAGTTTGGTGTAGTGTTAAAACAGTCAGGAATTGGGAAAAGTTCTGGTTAGAAAAGAATACAAAGTAATAAGCATAATAAAGGAAGACAGGAGGAATTGAAATTAGATGTATAACTAGTGCACTGTGTTCAAAAAGTACAGTGTAGAAGTTTGAAATATATTATGTACAACAATAAATCAATCAATCAATCAATTAATTAAACTAGACACCTAGGGTATAATAAAGAATAAGCGAGAATAAAGGCTAGTGATACATGACAGTACACCATATAATAAGTAAAGGAAAATTGTATAATACTGGATAAGCAGAAAACTGTGAGGCACAGTGTTTCATTGCACAGTGGGCCACTGCTAAGAATACCAGAATAATATAAAGAATACGGCAAACATGACTATTACTGAGAAGACAAAAAATGAAAAAAGGTAGATATTGCAGTATTGTGTACAAGATTAGAGAAATATAAAGCAATGTAAAGAGAAGTTGAAGAGTGGAGGCATAAAAGAGAAGAGTAAACTATTTAACTAAAAGAAAAGATCAATGCAAGTTCAAATAAACTAATACAATAGATATTGTAGTATGCAAAATAAAAATAGGACTGAAGAAATTTATTTATTAGCAATTTGTATGTATGTTGTGACGTTTAGCAGGCTCCACTGAGCCCCCAAATCCTCCAGCATCAACACAAGACCCAGTTAAAGTAATAATTTATTTTAACTTCACAGGTAATGCACAAACAAAGCACAGACCTCCTGTTTGCTCTTGCTTTCTTTCTTTCTTCCTCTCCTTCCACTCCTCCAGGTCAGCGTTGTCCAGGTCCTCTTCTAACTCTGACTTGCCTGGATGAGGTCAAGTGGCTTCCTTTATGTTGTTTTCCTTTATATATTATTTTCACTTAATTACAGAAACATTTCATAGAATATTGTCAATATCCAAACATCCATCCATTATCCAACTCACTATATCCTAACTACAGGGCCACAGGGGTCTGCTGGAGCCAATCCCAGCCAACACAGGGCGCAAGGCAGGAAACAAACCCTGGGCAGGGCACCAGCCCACCGCAGGGCACACACACACACACACACCCACACCAAGCACACACTAGGGACAATTTAGAAATGCCAGTGCACCTAACCTGCATATCTTTGCACTGTGGGAGGAAACTGGAGCACCCAGAGGAAACCCAAGCAGACACGGGGAGAACATTCAAACTCCACGCGGGGAGGACCTGGAAAGCGAACCTGGGTCTCCTAACTGCGAGGCAGCAGCGCTACCCACTGCACCACCGTGCCGCATTAAGACATTCATTTAGAATTAACATTCAGTTTTTTCATAATTCTTGATTTGATGTTCTGATTAAGTTATTTATAGCTTCATGACATCTTTGCATGTATATTGCTACTACATTGCAATTTTAAATGTACATGATCCTATTGCCTATGGTTAGATGTTGTAAATCTACATTTTATTTAATTTTTTCATGGTCATTTAAAGTGTCTTCAGGCTAAATATCTGTTAAGATGATACTGATGTAGCAATTTTGTATTTGTCTTTATACAGCTGACAAGCTTCTGATTCAGCATCCGATTATGACATATGTATGTGTTCAGATTGTGGTTGTTAATTGCAGAAGTTATACTGAAAAAAGTGTTGTGATTGCTTGCAAAGATTGTGTTAGACTAATAAAAATAAGATAAATAAAAACACTTTCATGAACAAAATTAAGTATAGGATGGTTAAACCGAGGCAGGCAAAGTAAAAAATAAATACAAATAAACAGAAAAAATAAGCCTCCTGTCCTCTGCACCCTTTCATCTGATGAGATGGTTTGTCAGCTTGCCTCATGCACCACTATCCTACAAATTCTGTCTTTCTTAGGTGTGTCCTTTTCTCTTTCCATAGCCTGTCCTCTGTTCCTCCTACCAATTCAGTGCTTTTTCACACTTTCTACTCAACTCTTCACTCAAAAAGCCTTTGGCAGACTTGAATTCCGTCCCAAGTCAAACAGTCACTTCTGAACTCAAGAATGTTCTTCTGTTTACTCAAGGAAATGCCCTAGCATTCCTGGACTCTGGGAGCTCTTAGTTGCTCTTTAAGGGCCAGGACTTTAAAGCATCTCCCTAGCTCTGGGACTATATGCTCTGTAATCAGGATATTTTGCTCTCTCTATATACTGTATACAGTATATACTGTATATATAACATAGCAACCACTATGTTCCCACAATGGCATTTGCTGTTTATGACAATGTGTGTGTCTCTCTCTTTGAAAAGATACATGCAGCTAACATCAAAGGAGATGAAAACAAAAGCTGTAGCTTACTAGCATTACTTAATAAAATAATTTTCAGTAATTTCCACAGTCCTTTGAAACAGACACATTCAACAATTCTGTGAGTTGCGTCTTTGTACAATTACATTAATGTAATAATTAAAATATAAACAAAGATAGTAACCAGGTGAAATATCTCTATTGTAGTACATTACTTCACTTTTAAGTGCCGTCTGAAAAGAATATCTGCGCACACAAAATTAGCGCATAGCATATTTGAACAATATGTTTACACTATAAACTAGATGCCCAAACACCACACTTCTTCTCCTGCCATTTGAACAATTATTAAAGAAACCATGTTCGAACATTAAATATAACATATACAGTCAATGATAAGAGAATGCATCATTACTTATTATTAAAGATTCAGCTTTTCCGGGGGGCTTCTCTTTCTCTCAGGATAATGTTGTTCTGCTTCTTGTTGGTTTTGTGGAGCAGTGTTTCCAGACATGTAAGATGAAACTTCAGAAGTAAGAGGATCTTCAGTCTTCTCTTGTTCTTGGTCAACTACTTGGGTTTCCAGGAAAATTGCAGGATTGAGGGAAATCTGTGCTTGCAGGTTGATGTTCATTTGCATGTATACTCTGTGGGGAACCTAGTTTAGTTGAACCTTCCTGTGTTTGAGCATTCCGGATCGGTCTTCACCACATGGTACTTCCCACATCAACAATATACATCCATGAACCTATTCTAGAAATAACTTTTCCTAGTTGCCACTTGTTATTTCTGTAATCTCAAACTAGAAGATTTTGTCTATTGTTTAAACTCCTGGTACCCTTGTTATATGTTTAAAGTGTTTGTTTTGTACCTCCCTCTGTACATCTGCTTTCATGAGATAAATGTGAGACCTTAAATTTCTATTCAAAAACATTAAGGCTGGAGTGGTATTTGTTGTTGCATGAATTAATTTCCGTATGCAAATAGAAAATTATCAAACTTTTGTTGCAGCGACAAATCTTCTTTATTCATGGCTTCAATAGCCCTTTTCAAAGTTTGAATAAATCTTTCAGCTAAAACCATTTGTATCTAGATGATGAGGGGCATTTTTAATTCTACTGAACTGGACTGGGGTGCATTATCACTGCCAGCTTGTTTTGGTAAGCTATTTCTTAAAAATATTGTGCTCAGTATGGAGATGGTCTTTTCAGAAGTTGTTGGAGTCATGGAAATAACTTCTGGCTATTTGGAATGTGCATCCACGACCAACTATGAACATAGAGCTCAAAAACGGCCCTGCAAAATCAAGATGTATGCATTGTCGTGGTGCTGAAAGCCATTCCCATGCGTGCAGAGGTGCTTGTTGAGGAGAATTCTGTACTAGCTGACATCCTGTACAGTTCTTTTTAAGGTCTTCGATTTGCTTATCAATACCAGGCCACCATACATAATTATGGGCCAGAGTCTTCATTTTTACAGTACCCAAATGTCCTTCATGCAGTGTCTATAATACTCTGGTACGCAACTTTGAAGGAATCACTACATGTGATCTATACATCAGAGTCCCATGACACAAAAATAGTTGTTCTTATTTTCTAACAGCAAATTCTGGGTAGAGAGACTTTCTACATTTTGTCCAAGCTCTCATAACAATATCATAAACAACTTGATAATGTTGGATCATTCCTTGTCTCTCTTTGGAATGACGGCATTTGTAACAGGTAGCTGCTCAACAATTTTATGGTAATATAAGTGGATCTGCAGATATATGTTCTGTTTGTGATGATGAACATGATAACATCAGTATTAACATATTGTTGAGTTCCTTTGAATTCAGTATCATAGGAGTGGGCTCCCAGATAAAGAGGCCATCTTTGTAAACATGCTGCGGTAGCTAGACAAACTCCCATTTTGGGGGGGTTAAAAATTGACACTTAAGGTGATGGACTGTCATCAATATGAAACTTTAGCTATAAGGGTACTGGTAAAATTTCTTCACTCACCACACAAAACTTACTACTTCTTGATCAATGTGTGCATAATTGTGTTCAGTCTTGGTCAATGACTGTGAAGCAAAGGAAATTGGTTTCTCACTGCCACCCTTTAGTCTGTGTAATAGAATGGCACTATTCCGATGATGATGCATCACATGGCAGTCTTGATGACAGGGTGGATCAAAGTGTATAAGTACCTTGTCCGATGTTATCATTCTGTTAGTTTTTTGGAAGGCTTGTTCACAACTCTTAGACCATTTCCATTTTGACCCTGTTTGTAAAAGATAATTCAAGGGGTGTAGTACTGTAGAAAGATTTTGCAGGAATTTGTGGTAGTAGTTAACAACTTCTAAATGTGATCGCAACTGAGACATATTTTCTGGAGGTGGACCTTTTATTATGGCTTCAGCCTTGTCTTGAGATTTATGCAACCCATTTTTATCACTTATATGTTCACAATATAAAATTTTATCTTTGAAAAATTCTAATTTGTACTTATTAACACGAAGTCCATATTCCTCAAGTCTGTCAAGCACTAATTTTAAATTATTCAGGTCGTTTTTGATCATTCATACCTCTGACAAGAATATTATTAACATAGCACTATCTATTAGGTTTTCCTGAAGTACTTGGTCCATTGCTGTTTTCCAGACTGCCAGTACTGTAGCAATACTTAAAACAAGACAGCTATAAGAAACCTCTTAGAAGATTCTTCAATCTCCATTTGTAAGTAGGCTTGTACCAGATCAATCTTTGTAAAGCGTTCACCTCCAGACAGAGAAGCAAAATGATCCTCAATGCGAGGCAGGGGGTATTGAACAGTGTGAAATACTGGATTAATTGTAACTTTAACATCCCCACATATGTGGACATCACCTGTTTTTCTCTTTTTTAAAACAGGAACAATGGGTGTAGGTCACTCACTCCATTCCACTTTTGACAGAACTCCTAAAGTTCTAAATTCTGTAATTCTAAGTTCTGTAATTCCAACTCCACTCTAGGAGAGAGAGTATATGGCACTGGGTGGAGTTTGTGAAATTCAGGAATGGCATTTTTATTTAATTCTATACATGCTTTACTGTCTTTAAAGTTACAGTTTCTTTTTCAGAAACTTCTTGTGACTACGTTGAGCAGCTGTTATAGTCTTTCAGCAGTGTTCTTGCAACTAACACCTTTATTTGACATTGTTCAGTAGTTTAATTAAAGGACAATCCAACTTAATTTTCCTTAATCATACCTAACCAAACAAGGCTGGCCCTCCCTTCTCTACCACATAGAGGTCTTAATACTGTGTTTTGCCCTGATACCTCACTGGTAGATTAATATTTCCATTGGTGGACAGCTTTTCTCCCATATATGTCTTGAGTACAACTGCAGTCTCCTTTAATGGTATTTTTGAAAACAAAGTTTTGTAGTCTGTTGCAAAACTCGCATATAAGGCAGAACCTGTGTCCAGTTCCATTTATAATTGTATTCCTTGCACTTTGGGAGACTTCCATATGGTTTCATGATCATTTTCAGTAACACTACACAGTTCAATCCATAAATGACCATCCTTTCCATATTCCAGATCCTATTCAGCTTGGTCTGAGTCAGTCTTACCATCTGTTCTAATCATCTAATGCACATTTAACTTTTTCCGTTTCACTCTCTGGGCACTCTGTTTGCTATCTTTGAGTGTCTTGGCTACCTTGCACATACACTCAATATGACCACGTTCGAGACTTTTTCTGTGTTTTTTGCTTAAACCAACAGTCATCTTACTTGTGTGACACTCTACCACAGCAAAACATGCATATTTGCTGCTTTGTTTCTCTGATATTTTATTCATAGCACACTCAAGTTCTTTTTGTTGCAGTTCAGATGCATCTTTTGCAGCAATTCCCATTGAAACTGCAATATGCTGTGCTTGCTCCAGTGTCAGATCTCTTTTAATAAGCAACCATTTCTGTATGCTTTCATAGTGCATGCCCCAACTGGCCTGTCTCGCAATGCATCAGAAAGTCCAGAGGCAAACTGGTAGTGCTCAGCTAATCTCCTTAATTCTGCAATATATTTGGTTATACTTTCTCCTTTTGGCTGGTTTTGTTTATGAAAACAAATTCTCCCCGCAATTACTAGAGGTTACAGGTTCAATGATTTTGAAGAATATCATTGATGTTTGTGAATGTTTTCAAAGATAGTTTCTAAGGTTCTAGAAGGCTGTGGAGTAAACAGTATGTTTTGGCACCCATGGCAATTAGTAACAGTGCTACCTTTTTCTTCATTCTGAGTGTCATTGACTGCAAAAAGTTCCATCCTTTCAATATATGTAGGCCAGTCTTCAACAGTCGTGTCAAACACGCTATTTCTAATATATCCTTGACATTTTTATTCAGTTTTGTATTAAATTTGGTTGACTCACTGCTTTTTCTGCAGAAGCTGGCATCAGTTCACTTTTCTTTTTTTCTTTGTTGTGAATAATGTTCAGCTTAACTGCATCAGCGTTTAAAGTTCATTATCGTTGCCAATATGTTGTGTTTTTGTACAATTATAGTAATGCAATAATGAAAATATAAACAAAGATAGTACCCAGATAAAATAATTCTATTAAACTGCATTACTTTATTTTTAAGTACCATCCCAAAATAATATCAGTGTGCACAAACTTAGTATGTAGCATATTTGAACAATATGTTTATGCTACGAACTAGATCCCCAGACAGAACACTTTGTACCTAGGCCAACTTAAGTTCCTCCTCCTACCTTCTGTTCTGCAGTTTTTATGCCACATGTTGAAATTCACAACAGTACAAACTATACAAATGTAGGAAAAATAGATGGTCTGGTCCTATATTAAAATCTGCTCTAATTACTCTGAAAATCACTTTTAGAAAATCCCTTCAATAATAACTGAAATTACAGTTCAGTCAGCAACTCTAGTAATGGTGTGAATAGACTGAAATAGTAATTTTATATCCTGCGTTTAAATCCTGAGACAAATGAGGAGTTCTTTACACTATTCCAGATAATTCCACAATCTAGGGTTCCCATAGCTAAAAGTGTGCATTTACTGGAGAAAGTTTTGTACCCTTGAAATTTTTAGGAAATTTCCATATGCCATTCACAAAGTAAATTCTAGAATGTAGGAATGAATAAGGTTTGTTAAGTGAAGAGGGGTAATATATACGCATTAGAATACATTAGAAGGAGGTGTAATGGTTGGGCAACATTTAGCACTGCTTCCTTTTAGCATTTGATTTTTGCATTTGAATCCTGCTTTGGGCAGCTTTCCCCATGTCTATGTTGGCTATTCCAATTTCCATCCCTTATTCCTTGTGTTAGGTTAATTGGTTTGTTGCAATTGGCCCTATATGAGTGAGTGTGAATTTGTGTGTGAATGTTGTAAGAATGACAAGAGAACAAGCTAACTAGGTTCTATGAATGTGCAGGATTTTTAAATTGATGATAAACTTTTTCAGTATAAAGCAGATCTTGGATAGTGCAGTGTAATAAGTCCAAAAGGATAGATTAGTGTCATAGGGGTTTAACATTTAAATTGTGAGCTTATTCTACAAAACTAATTTTAAACTGAGTTAAAATGTGACAGCACTTTGTTACTTTCTATACAATTCAAGTATAGTTTTATAATTACGTATAAGTGCATCATGGTTATTCATTGTTTTAGTTAATTGAAAGCAGTTACTTACAAAATATGAGAATAGAGTCTCAAACTCTTATTGTTAGATTTAGCTGAGTGGCATCGGCATATGAATGAAACAGAATATTATATTTTTGAACTGTAAAAAATAAAGTGAAAACAGTAGGAGTCCCAGTACTGAGCGCTGATGGACATACCTAACTTTATATCCTCATGAAACACTGAAAGCTGTTTTATTTTAAAGGCTAATGTACAAACATGTTGCAAAATTATACCAAATCTTTTGAAACAAGTAGTGATTTTTACATCTGTTTAGAGTAATTGTAGAACCTTGATTGAATATTCCCCAGGTATTTCAGTGTTTTCATTTAGAGACTCCAGTTTCTTCTAACAGTTCAAAAGCATACATACATATCTAAAGGATTAACATCCACTCTAAAAAGTAACTGCCTTACTTGTGTTGCTGCTGACATAGACTATAGTAAAGAGACAAAATACAGCAGATGGTTTAATTTTTTTTCTTTTTTTGTAATTGTAACAAAAAAACATATATGTTCTGAAGTGGGGATATCATAAGAACCAATATTTCGGTAATAATTTGATACTAAAGTTTTTAAATGTGTGTGTAATGTTAAGATGCTGGTCAATACATGACAACTTTTTTTGGCTTGAAAAATACACATATTTATGTAAGTTTTAATGCTTTTCTTCATAAATGGACCCTGGTACTCATAAGCTTCACTATACAATGCAAGACCGGGCTAGTTATTTTGTTATATTTATAAATATGCTTCATTAAACTCCACAATTTAATGTGGCCAACTAATATATACCATGATTATGAAGAAATAAGTTTAACTTGAAAAATTACAAACTTATCCTTAAACCATTTCATGTAATGAGTAAATACTGTATCCATGTTACATTGAAGTTAAATATATACAATGCTCTATGCATGTTTATAGGATGAACTAGGCATTTGCCAGTTTTTGAGGGATGCATTCCTAAACATTTTTATTTGTTTGGCATGATAAGGGTTCTTTTTGAAAGGGAGCCTGTGTAGTCATTATTTCATATTTGTTTTTGTTTTCTTCATATCCACCCATTTTCTCTTGTAGATGTGTGCATAGTGCAAAAGAAAATATCACAATAATAGGCATCTCACAAAAGGCTGTTCTAAATGGGATGCCAGTCTACATGGCACACACTAACTCATCACATCATATGGTCATCAGCCAATCCTAATATGTGAGGAAATGTAACCCATTAGGGCTTGTATTACAAAGTCCATACAGACAGTATCTGGGTTTTGATCAGAAAAGTTATATTTTACAGGGAACTGTTATTTTGTTTTTTATTAAGTAACAACTAACAGCCAGAGTCTGAACAGAATCAGAAAATGTAAATCTACTGTGTATGTAGGGTGAATTAATTTCTACAAACTTCCGCGGGTATGGGTGAGTTTAGGTATTAACTGTAGCAGATACAGGTGGGACTGTGTTACCACAGTGCATACGGCTAGTTTGTGTTTGGTTTGCAGCATCCACACAAAACTGTAAATTTGGCTTCCATGAGACATTTTTATTTCACTGGGGGTTTACAAGCTACCTAAAATATTATTATTTTCTTGTCTGCAGTTACCATCTCATAAACATAAAATTCACAGATGATAAAGGGCAAATTATTGAATATTTGAGAATAATACCCCTTAGCTTAACTTTTAATACTTGACTTAACTTTATAAAACCAACAGCTGCTAAGGCACAAAAAGCATGGAACGCTAAGAAAACCAAGTTAAGCATTGAATTCTAATAAATTACTCAAGATTCTACTGTTTATTTTCCTCTGTATTATATAAATTATAAATGAAGTTTTCATAATTCATATAAAGCACCACAGAAATTCAGAAGGATGCTGTGTTTAAATTATGTGAACCTTCTTTTGAACCCTTGCTGCTAGAAGTGAATACAGACAGCTGTGGATTAAGTTTAATTATAATCTAAGTTATTCTCTTCATACAATTTAGAAAATTATTTAGCTTTAAATGTACAGTCAGTACAATTAATTTCCAAATGTTCTTTTTTTCTAATTTAATACAATTTGCATTCCTGCAGTGGTTCCTCAATGTGCAGTTATGATTTGAGTAACTGTATATAGTAATTTAAATAACTAGGTAACTTATTGGTGTTTTTGTTGTATTACTGGATGTCAGTACCCTAGGGTCTGGAGCTGCTCACTGTTAACAGAATAGCATTTTAGAAGGGACATGATATTGTTGCCGCCATTTCATTTCAATTTTGAGCCCAGACAAAACTTAACATCGATGAATAGGAAACAGAGGTAGGGAACGCCTCCTGTTATATACCCAGACACTTAATCTTCGCTGGTTTGTGCAACTTTGTGTGCAGAGGTAAATGATATATTCACTTTCAATTAAAATTCTGACCTGCCAAACATGCCATAAATCGATATTGTGTTGTTTGTACTAACACCAAAGGGAGGTCTCAGTGGGAAAAAGATCAAGAGAAACTATTGCATGCATTTGCTCTTCTAAAATGCCTTATGATGGTTTTTATCCTCAACGGTCTAAGACCATTGCAGTATATCTTTTTCTATCCTTTTATCTGGGTTACCTTTTTATACAGGAAAAGTGTTAAATGACATTTAAAGGAGCTATAAGGAAAGATATTATGTTTACATCACAAAGCCACTTTTGGTTGGTGTCTCCAACCTAAAAAGAGAGAGAGATGTAGCCAAGCGCAAGTTGCCCGTTTAGGGCAGTGGCAAAAAGGGGTGTTTGACAAAAGGTGTTTTGGTAAGAGTGCCAATCATTGTTGAATGATAAAAGCACAGAGTAGAAATTTTTAAAATTACTTTAAATTACTTTGTAGTCCTTCTATAAAGGAAGTTATTGTCTAGCATATACTTTATAATAAGCTTTATAGTTGTTCAGCAGATAAGTAAAATGTGAATGTGATCCAATGAATATTAAAAATATTTCTAAAAATACACGGAATATTATACATTTTTAATCAGGTAAGATTTTCTTATTTTTCCTTCTACTCTAGAATGCAAAACAAGACAGCTGGTTCCCAGTCAGCTGTCTGTCAAACCAAGTTCTTCTATGTCCCCTACTGTGAATCCAGATAGTGGACCAAGTAATGAATATAGCACAACATCTGCACAGACTGGTATGGAAAATTATTTCTTAAAAATTCTTACCTGTGAACTTAAAATTGACTCTTATTAATTTTTAAAAGTAAATCTAGTTACGTTAATTTAACAGAAAAGGCCCTCTCTTTGACAGATTACCCATGTAGTCGAACACTGACATCTTCTATGGGCAGCCTATTTGGTAGCCAGGACCTCTCCAGGGACAAGAACCTGGTAAAGCCTATTGCACTCTCCATGCAGACAGTGTCTAAGAATCTAGCAGCAGGTTGGTATTACTTTTTTCTACCACAATAACATGTTTTTCACTATTTAAATAATGCATGCTTTATAGCTAAAGTTTATAAAGTTAAATAACTTGTAGATTATAAAACATTTTGAAAAAGTTTCTGTGGTGGCCAATTCATGTTTAAGTTATTTATTTTAACTGAGACAAATACCTTGTAAGGTAGTTATTTTTATTCATTTTGAGCAATGTTTCAACTGAATATTAATAGAAAACTTTAGACAAGTAGCATGAGACTTAATGATAAATACATTTTTCTTTTGCAATTACTATGTGCCAGAGGTGATTTTTCCTATGTATAGTTTAAATTTCAGTAATTTGCCTACTGGAACTCAGACTCATGTAAATTTTCTCTTGCTTTTTTGGTGATAGTCTTGGCAATAATAAGCTGAGAATGTCTAATGAGACTTCCCTATCTAACTAGTAGTCTCTGATATCTTGTGGAGAATCCCCAAGTTGCTTTATCTTAGATATATAGTTTACTGTATCATGGGTCTCCTCCTAGTCTTCTATGAAGAGTAATGGTCTTCTAGGAAATACCTTTGAAACATGCTCTCTAGATGTTAAAATTGCCTGAGTTGCTTCTTCTCAATGTGAAACATAAATTGCTCTGATATAATCACAGATTATCAGGATCTTTAAAATCAAAGCCTTTTAATCATGTTTAGGAATCTAATGTTGCCTCCTTGTACTTAGAATCTAATGTTTTACCATCACCAACCAGTTCTTACAATTAACCATGAGGACAGAGATGTAAAATAACTGGCAAACTGAGAGTTTTGTCCAAGGACTTGACTTGTATTGCAGCACCAGTTTCCAACTTCAGTCTCACATATTTATACATTATTAACCTTGTAAAGTCATATAGATTTAAGGTTCCTTTTAATCTTCATCTATGTTATGCGATATTGTTTTAATGCCCTTTTTGTATATACAGCATGTAAATAGCAAATTTAGTATAATACATTGTCTACTTTTACTATGTGAAATTGTAGCCTTAATTGTATGCATGGAAAGTAACCACTTTCAGTTCTATGTAATGTTTGGATTAGTTTGTGACAATTAGCCCCCTTTGCAATTTGTTTTATTATTTTTGCTTTTATTGTTTAGCTCCCCCTGATGGCATAGCTAATGGGAGCACTGGAAAAAGCGTTATTTTCAGCTCTCCGCAATCCTTTCACTCTTCTGTGCATACAACTTCTTTGTGCTCAGGTTACTTTGCTTCAGAGACAGGTAATCCCATCCTTTCATCTTCTCTCTGTGTAGTTTAAAAAAGCAAATGCAATTTTTATAATAACACTTTTTCTTCTAATCTATAGGTTATGTCTCTTAAGTTTGCTTAAGGACTTGAGAAAGTTATTTTCAGGTGCTTGGTGTATCCAGAGACTTACTTTTTGTTGTTTAGCCTCAAGCCACTAGTTAAAGGGGTGTTACTAAGGTAGCTGGTATGTTCCAGTGTTCTGTGGGCAGGTAACAATAATTAAATTTGGTCTGTGAGCTGTTTAGTATTATGCTAAGATATGCTCAATTTATATTCGTTTGCATATGTACTGTACAGGTATATATTTTCTGTAGTGGGATTGGTGCCCCATCTATAGTTTTGCTTTGCTCCTGAGTGTGATGAGATAGTCTCCAAGCCCCCTGCAACTCTTGAGTTATAATAAATAAGTTTGAGAATTCAGTGTTATTTAATGTATGTATTTAGCTAACTATAGGAACAAAAACACAAGTTATAATATTTTAGAGGCAGGGACTTCCACCCAAAAAATTTAATTTTACAGCAAGCCAACATTTGAGTGCCCATTTGTGGAGCGGTATTATGTTTGCTCTTAAGCACACACAGTAAGTGTTTTGGCATAATCCAGTGAAGTTTAAGATTACTCATGGACAAACATGACATTCTGTTGCCCATATCTTCAGATAATGGCTTTTGCTCCCTTCATGACTTCACAAATGATCATTGGTCTTCACACTAATAATCTGTGATGTTTAATGGTAATTTATCCCCTAATTATATGATATGTAAGATAGCATTAAAATAAATGCATTATTTTAGAACCATACTTTATTTGTCATAATATGGGCGCTCGGGATAGTTCTAGTAGGGCTACCATCCCTGAAGAACACAACACTAAAATCAATGATAAATCAATATTTCTTGTGCATAGAGTCTCTCATACTAAGTTCCGCCTCTGAAATCTGTGCAAAGTAGTTAATACACACATTTTTTATGTGTACAGTAAATCTCTAAAATCAGTAATGCAAAACATCTTAGTTTGGTGTAGAAAATCATTTCAACAAAATAAATTTCAGAATACAAATTTAGAAGATGAGGGTCTTTAACCTAGAGCTGAAGTTGAATTTGGTAGGAAACAGGAGAGAGAGTTTCAGAGGGTGTTAGAATGACTCTTCAACAAGAACCATTTAAGAAGTTGTTGGAATGAGGGTAATTACAGCTTAATGTCATAGTATCTTTCAGTTAGTTTTTCACACTGCTTTTATAATTAATTAATACCTGTGTCTAATTAAACAAATTCCATATAATCATGACTGTAACTTAGATTGTTTCATAGATAATTATGTAGGCTCAATATGCTGTACAATTTCCATAAAATGACGTTCTGAAAAACTAAAACCTTTTTTATAAATGTTGCTACAAGTCTTCATGTATGATTGCATCAAAACTAAAGTATTGAATTTTATTTGAGTGTAAAGCTGCACCTTATCCATTAGTGGCATTTCTTAAAATCCTAATTAGCATGTTTAGCTTGTATGTTTGTCTTAAACAAATTGCACTTTAATTTGTTTTCACTTTAGCTACCATGCGCTCAGGACCACCTAAGAAAAGGCATCGTAGCTGGTATCCAGGATCCCCAGTTCCAGTTCCTTTAACAGCAGTTCCTGTACCTGCTATACGGCCTGTGACTCGAACACCAGGTAACAGAGTGTTTTTTTTTGCACAGCTACTATGCTGTTACTTAACACAAGACAAGATACATTAACACAAGACATTAACAGGACAGAGATAAATTAGATTAGATTACAACAACACCATTTATTTATATAGCATGTTTTCATACAAATGCTGTAGCTCAAAGTGCTTTACAAGATGAAGAAAGAAAAAGAAAAAAATATAAAAATAAAACTAGGCAATACTAATTAGCAAAGAATAAAGTAAGGTCTGATGGCCAGGGAGGACAGAAAAAACAAAAAAAACCAAACTATGCAGGGGTTCTGAGGCCATGAGACCACCCAGCCCCCACCTAGGCACTAGATCAACTTTATTAATCCCATGGGGAAATTCAAGCTCAGAAGAGAAGTTGCCGAATGCACTCTAAGGAGAAGCGGTCGGATCATCTGCTGGCTTGCTGCTGCTGGCAAGCTGTGTGTTCTGCTTGTCGTTGTTTTAAGAGCTGGGAGCACGTGATGTGTGTCTGCCAAAAGCATTCCAACAACTGCTAGGTTAGATGTCCGTGAACTTGTTTTAAATGTTGTCTCACTGCCTTGTCTCGTGTGAAGTTTAAGTGTCTCTTGCGGGATGTCAAATTATCTTCCGAGAAATCATGTCTCGTCTCCCTAGTCTCCCTCCCAAGATACATGTTTGGAGGTATACTAATAATGCTAAAAGACATAACATCGAAAATTCACATTTGTAGTGACTTATCTTCATTTTCAGTACAGGGTTTATTGCCTGTTTCTGTATTATTACTAAAGATATAAGAACATCAAAAAGTAACATTTGTTAGTGCCTCCGACAACAATTTGAACACGAAAACTAACTTTAAATTTCATTTCTACTGTTTTTCAGAAAGCATGTGAAACTCCAGTCAGCAAGGCAACCATTGTTGCCAGGATATTGTGACTAGGGAGCCCTAATTTTGAGAAAGAGACATGTCAGTTAAACAGATCCACCTTTTATTACTGAACAAAGACTCCATAAGGCTTTGCATATATAGCTCAAATGACAACTGAGGCACAACAAAACTACCAAAATTACAGTAAACTCTGTATTTGAACATTTCAGAATTTTTTAATAAAATGTGCAACCAAAATGTTTAAGACTCAGAGCTTTTTCACTTTCACTCACTCAACCCCACAGCATGCACTTAATATCTTTCTTAGGTTCTTCTTCTTGCTGAGGTATTGAGCTATTGATCTATCATTATAGAAGTCACCTGCTTTAGTAACTGAGATAATTGGTTTGCCTACCTTTCACTTGTATGAAAACCATTCTACAATGTTCATTTGGTCATGGCTGTTGGTTTCCATGGAAACTAGATTACGGTCAGTGCTGCAAGAAAATAAAAGCCATGTTGCCCTGACTTTCAATTTGATCACTCAAGTGCTAGAAATCTTTTTGAAATAATTAATATATGATGTATTATAGGTACATTTCTAAGAAAAGAACACCTTTTAAGAAGACTTAAGAGTTCTTAATAAAACAGGTCATGTTATTCCTTATTGAGTTTGGTGAAGTGCTTTCTTCCAATATTTTATTTTGTATAGTTCAAACAAAACATGCGTCAGCTTTGCAACTCTTAAAACATATTGAAAAATATATCTGTGAAAATCCTGTATTTGGTGGAACTAAGAACTTTTATTTCAACATATTTCTTATGAAGTGTACATATTAAATAACATTTTGACAAGCAGTTTATGTATAGTGAGCCAAAAGCAGTGAAGAAGTATGGAGGACAGACAGAGAGCTGTAATGCATTGTTGTCTTGTGGCATTTTTGAGTTTGAAATCAGACTCTCTTAATGTACAGTATTATGACAGGAGGAATACATGTGCTTTTAATAGTAAGACAATGTTGGGTTCACAAAATTAATAGAATTAGAAAGTGCATAATCAGTGTAACTTTGTGACAATTGTCATCTTTTCTCTTGAAACCCCTAAAGAATGTCTTCTGTTTGCTTGGTGAAGCCATACGTAAAATGCAAATTAACGATAAGGTAACAAAATTCATCTGAGATTATCAGATAAGACTACAAATCTGTGCTAACTACAGATTTACCACAGTTTTTATTTGTTCAGTAGAAAGTTTCTAGCATGAGTCTTAAGCCCCTTTCACTCATGTATTTAACTGTATTTACTCATTCACACATGTTATAAAGACCTTACATTTTCCTTAGTTGATGGTGTTTACATGAGAAGTGACAGTGGTTCTGAAAGGCGGAAAAAAGCTTTTCTTTATCTAAAAAATTAACATTGGCCAGCAGGAATGGCATAGTGCAAAGTCATCCGTTTTTGTTGCAGAATTTACTTCAAGTCCAGATTTATTGTCATTTGTGTCTGAATCACAAAGACACATTCAACTAATATGTGAAATTAAAAGTTTATGGCATGTAGTATCTGCATCATTCTTTTAACGCTAATGTTGCTGCTTAAGAACCATACACACTTTAGTTTGCTTTTCTTGCTTTACAAAGCAAATAATGTACAGTATTTATACTATTATATGTAGATACACCAACTTTATTAAAAAATACTTCATGCTAATTTTTGCAACATTTGATGATGTTGTGGCATAACATTGAATGGACAAAACAAAAATAATTTATATCTATAAAGATGTTAACAGGTATATAGTATCTAAAGTTTAAGCAAGTACATTGACAATTGCTTTTTCTTTTCTTTATAGATCCTATTTTATCAGTTTCCTCACCCCAGCCTGTAGCTTCCAGTGTTGTGCATCCTCAAGCTGTCCCTGCAGGGGAAACAGTGATTGTTCCAGATAATCTGCTAAATAACTCAGGAATCAGGCCAGTTATTCTAATTGGTAAGAATTCATAACTTTCAGTATGTTTGTGTCAACAAGAGATACAAATTTAAATCATAGGTAATAACCAGTATTACGCTTGTTTGTTAATCTGCTTGCATTTTATTTTGAAAAGAATGGATGAGAGTAAGTATAGCATACCTGAAATTATTCAAGTGAAATTATACTTTTAATTCTCTTGTAAATCTGGACATTTTAAAGTAGTCATATTACTCACCAGTGATGTGGATTAAAAATAAAATCATTGGAGATCCCATTGCTTTACAGGAAAATATTAATATGAAAGATAAGTACATCCTATTTCAATTCTGCAATTTACATAGAATAACTGCAAATCATATTGTCCTTGCCAACTCCTTAAGTTATCTAAATCTTACCTCAGATGACAAACAACACATGACAGACTTTACTTTAAATGAGGATTACTTACTTTTATTTTATTGCATATATTTGATTTGGGGCAGTATGGTAGTGCTGTAGTTAAGAGTAGCTACTTCACTGTTACAGGAGTCAATATATACTAAAGAGGGCAGTTGAGGGCAGCTAATCTGCTCTCCTCTTAGACCCCCCAGTGTCATTACTTTACAAATGACTTTGTTTGAACATCTTTCCTGTTTTCTAACTCTTTTGCCTCTAGTGTCTGGTTGTCTTTCTGCTGTTCAGTTCATTTCCAGAATCATCTTGAAAGCTTGCCAGCTTGGAAGACATACTTTTGTCCAGAGAACACTCCTCACTTTACACTGTATTAAATAATAGAACAAGGATAGGAACTGGGCCGCATTGTGCAACTGAGTCAGGAGAGATACTGGGGTATTCCATCAATAATCCTAGGCATTTCAGTAAAGAGCATGGCACTGTGTTATTCATAAACAGTGGCTAGGGACCTTTCCTCCCTTTTCTGAATCTTTCTTTCTGTATGTTTATAATATCTTTGTTGAAGTTTTGAAAAACAAATATTGCAAAGCTATATTCTGTATTCGTAACTTATCCAATATGAAATATTATCCTTTGTCTATCATTTTGATAATCTCAGTCATTCACCACTAAATAATATTGCACATTAGGAGGCAAACAGTACAAGATCTAGGATTGCTCTGGAAATGTAAAGAATGCATTAATACACTTGATTTCCTCTCCAAAGTAATTCTTGTAGGTAATTAGTGAGAAATATGTATTTCATACCAAAGCTCCATTACCCATGCCCAAATAAATAGTAGGAAATCTGGTAGTGTTACACCACTGTCTTTCATAGATTTCTGTAACTATGTTATCAAATAAATAAAAAATTCATCTGAATTATTTGTAGATATTTTTAAGTGTCTTAATTATTTCTACAATTATGAAATACTTGGTCAGTTAGAAATGTCCTGTTTGATGCAGTCCAAAAGGAGAAAAAAATTTTGTGTAAAATTTCTAATGCTATTGTCATTACTTATAACTCCTAAATACGTGTGTCAATATGTATGAAGCAGTGAGAGAAAGCTCTTTAGATTTAGACTGATTTGCACTGTAATTTATAGGAAATAATATTCTTTTAATCATTTATTTTGACCTCTCAAATATTCAATATTTCTTCATTATCTACAGTGCATATTGAATTGAAGGATACTGGTATGATAAATAGGATAAATATCATCAGCATACAAGGACAACTTGAGCATCTTTTTAAATTTCCCCTGCTTACACATTATCATACTTAATATGGAAGTCAGTGGCAATAAGGAAAGAAAAAGGAGGACATGCTTCTATTGTATCATGATATAAATGAGGATTGTCTAAATTTATATTATTTGTATGAAGTAAAAATGAACTATTTTTGTAAAATGTTTATATCCATTTGATTACTTTTGAAATTTGGGGAATAATAAAGCTTACCAGACAAAAAACTAATCCCTAGCTAAATCTTATCTAATAGTGCATAACTCCTCAGAGACAAAAGAACAGTTGTATTTCTGTCTGGCATGGAAGCTACCAATTTGCAGATGTAGGCAACATCAGTTTTCATCCACTCTTTCATCACCAGATCCCACAGTTCGGCCAGATTGGTTAGATGACTCAGTCAGTGTTTCACTAGTTGCTGCAAATACACCCACAAATTTTCTTTAGGACTTAAATCCGGGGATTTTGCTTCTTCAGAATGTTCTTTGTGCCAGTTGTCATCTTCGAAGATTGGGGTAGCTATTCTGTATTTACTCTGGGGTTGAAGCACAAAAGGTAACACATGATTCTCCAGTAGCCCAATGTAGCCTTTCTGGTTCAAGTGCTTAGTCATCTTAACCAAAGGGCATGTTTCCTCCTAATCAAAACACCTGCAGAACATTAAGAGACTCACCTACAGCTTGAATACCATCTTGAACACAGCCCTTATGGAAGGCATTGTGTAGTTTATGATATACCTGTCATCTCGAATCATTCCAGTACAAGCAGAAACATGACTTCTCAGACCAAATAACTTGTTTCCATGTGCCAACAGTTCAGTGTTTGTGGCTCAGTGCCCACTGTAACAGTGCAGATTTGTGAATAGCTGTTAGCAAGGGCTTCTTCCATAGTACCCTGTTTCAGGTATCCATGGCATGCAGTTCCATTCTGAGTATTCATTCAGAAATGGCTTGTTGTGAGCCTGCATTGTCTGTCTGCAACAGTTATTGCCTGGTGGCAAAGAAGTTTGCTGTCACAATGTGTGGCACACAGTGATGGTCCCTATCTGTGAGCACCATCTTTCGGCTGCAGTCCTCATGACAATTAGAGGTTGGGTTAACTGCAATGTACAGTGATGCTCGAAAGTTTGTGAACAATTTAGAATTTTCTATATTTCTGCATAAATATGACCTAAAAGATCATCAGATTTTCACTCAAGTCCTAATAGTAGATAAAGAGAAACTAGTTAAACAAATGAGACAAAAATATATTGCTTGGTCATTTATTTATTGAGGAAAATGATCGAATATTGCATATTTGTGAGTGGCAAAAGTATATGAACCTCTAGGATTAGCAGTTAGTTTGAAGGTGAAATTAGAGCTAGAAGGATGGAGAAAGTGCTCCCTTCGTTAATATCACAAGATCAAACTGGATTTATCAAGGGTCGACACTTATCTTCCAATCTTCAATGCCTGTTTAATGTAATATACTCACCAATTAAGTCAAACACCCCATAAATATTATTATCATTGGATTCAGAAAAAGCATTTGACATGATTGAATGGAAATAACTTTTTACTACATTGGAGAAATTTGGGTTTGGCCCGAACATTTGTGCATGTATCAAACTACTGTATACCAATCCAGAAGCTTCAATTTGTATCAACAACATTTGTTCAGACTACTTTAAACTAGAATGTGGTACCAGACAAGGATGCCCCTTGTCACCGCTGCTATTTGCAATCGCCATTGAACCACTGGCGGTTCACTGTCATAATACAGATCAGATAAAGGGGACTATCAGAGAAGGACTGGAACAGAAAATTTCCCTATATGCAGATGATATGATACTGTATATATCAGACCCACAAAATTCTGTGCTTGCAGTGTTAACAGCACTCACAGAATTTAAAAAGATCTCTGGTCTCAGAATTAATCTGAATAAAAGTATACTCTTTCCAGTGAATTCTCAAGCATATAATAATAGATTAGACACCCTACCCTTTATCATTGCAAAACAGTTTAAATACCTAGGGGTAAACATCACAAGTAAACATAAAGCTCTTTATCAACAAAATTTTGCCGTCTGCATGGAAAAAATTAAGCAAGACTTGCATAGATGGTCAACCCTTCATCTCACTCTAACTGGAAGAATTAACACTGTTAAGATGAATATTCTTCCTAAACTTCTTTTTTATTTCAAAACATTCCAATAAAGATCAATAAATCATTTTTTAAGCAATTAGATTCAACGCTAACCTCATTTATTTGGAACTCAAAACATCCACGTATCCAAAGAGTGACCCTACAAAGACCAAAGGCAGAGGGTAGCATGGCTCTACCTAACTTTCAGTTTTATTACTGGGCAGCAAACATACAAGCTATAAAAACCTGGACACAAATAGATGAACATACACAGCCTTGGTCCGCAATAGAAATAAAATCCTGCAGTACTTCTTTATATTCCCTGCTCTGTGCCCCAATAAATGCAAGTTATCGGCAATATACTAATAACCCAATTGTGCTTCACTCACTCAGAATATGGAACCAATGTAGAAAGCATTTTAAGATGGAGAAGCTTTTATCTGTGGCACCTCTGCAAGAGAACCACCTCTTTCAACCTTCACAAACATATGCAGTTTTTAATATCTGGAAAAAATTTGGGATTAACTTGCTTAGGTATCTTTATATAGACAACATCTTTGCATCCTATGAACAATTACATTCCAAGTTTAACATTCCAGCTACACATTACTTTCATTGTCTTCAAATTAGAAACTTTGTTAAACAGAACCTGCCCGATTTTCCTCATCTTGCACCCTTGTCCATGCTGGAAAAAATATTGCTCAATTCCAAGGACTCAGACACCATCTCTGCAATATATAAAATTATTTTACAGTCCCTCCCTTTCAAAGATCTAAGAGGACACTGGGAAAAAGATCTCTTAATCAATTTATCAGAAAAGGAGTGGAAAGTAGCAATGCAGAGAATTCACTCGAGCTCCATATGCGCAAAGCATACAATTTTTCAACTCAAAATTATATATTGAGCACATCTGTCTCGCCTAAAAATGTCCAAAATGTTTCCAGGGCAAGATCCAACCTGCGAACACTGCAATCAAGTCCCAGCATCACTGGGTCACATGTTTTGGTCCTCTACCAAATTACCATTATTCTGGACCAAATTTCTAACTAAGTAGCATGTGAACAGGCAATATGTATTGTAGTTGGTGACCTTGTATTCTTTTTTCTTTCCAGGCTATGGCACTTTACCATATTTTTATGGCAATGTGGGTGATATTGTGGTCAGTCCACTACTTGTAAATTGCTATAAGAGCCAGCAGCTGAATGTAAAAGCTATGGAGAAATTAGGCATTTCCAGCAATCATCTTCTCAGCGTGGAGACTATGATCTTGCTCACACTCCAGTATTTGGTCCGTCTTGGTAAGTTCTCAGACAGTGTATGTTTACAGAGAGAGTGTGCCACATAAATAAGATTTTAATCATTTATATATTTGTTTTATATAAAAATAATATATTGCAAAGCCTGGAGTTCAGGGCGCTTTTTTGCTTGAAAGGCAATATTGAAGAGCGTGCATGCTTTAACACAAATATGCATCCTGAATTCTAAAATATGACCAGATTTTGCATAGTATAATGTCCTAAAGTGTTTTATATAAGCAAAACTGATAAGTGTGCTCCAGCAAATTTTGTGGTGTAGGGAATAAACTCAGTGTAGCTATATTATTTTTGTTACAAATAAATGTTCCAGTCTTATCTGATGTTTTATTAAAATTTTTAATGTTACTAGTGCTCTTTAAAAATAAGAATTCTGTCACTAAAATCTGAGGTATTTCTGATGCTTAGTTATTCAAATATAATGTAAACTGTTGTAATGCTGACATTAAGTAAAGTTGAAATTGGACTACAGTTATTTCTTATTATTATCATTTAAAAATTAACTACTACATTCATATGGCTTTTATATTTCTTGTGCAGGTTCAGAACAGATCCCAATGCGGGAGGAGTTTGAACAGATTGTTATGAAAGTCATGCAGGGCCAGCCTTTGAAGGAGCGCTTGACTGGGCAGCTTGGGAGTACCACCTTCCCTTACCACTGCATTTCCCCAGCACAGCTACCTTGGCTATCTCGGCTGGCTGCCAGTGTTTCCCGTGATACTGTGCATGTCCTTGTTACACACAATTCCTTAGGAGAGGGTATTTCAGAGACTCTTCGCTCCCTTACTGAACTCCCACCTCAGCAGCGCCTACCTGATTACGTTGTAGTTATCTGTTCCTCCAAAGTTCGGGGCAATGAGTTCTGTGTGCTAGTGCTTGGTGAGAGTCTTACATGTATCTAATATAGTGTGTTTTGAAACAGTATTAACATTAACTTCTAGAAAAATTTGACTATTTATTCTTAAACAACTAAAAAGTTGCTGAAATTTTGTAAAATAGGACCACAATGATGCCCACAGCAGTGAACCAGAGGCAGTTCTAACCATAGCTGAGATGCCATTTTATTTTGGGCAAAAAAAGAGGCCAAGCCAAACATGTACTCTATAAAAATATACTCTAGAAAACCTTTTATCTTTTAAAGTTGGCAGGAAGAACTTTTAATATTCTGTTGACTTTTTCATTGTACTACTACATTAGTTGTCATGTAAAAATTCTGCATATGTAAAGAAGAAAATTCCATACCCTTAATTTATTCAGTTACTAATATGTAACCAATGTTCGTAAATGGAATATACATATTATGAGTATACACAATGCACGGTGTTTGTATATATATGTGTAATATACAGTATATACAGTATGTGTGTGTGTGCGAGTATGTATAAATAATTTTGTTTTAATACATTTTAAATTGTATTTTAAATATTTTTTCATTTTACTTTTTTAATAAAAATTACATTGGTTGGTAAATAGACCCAGGGGAGGCTACTGATTTGAATGTGGGCATACTTTTTTGGTTTATTTTTCAAATATAAAGGATACATTTTAGAGTAAGGCAACTGTAAATTGACTCAGCATCCAGTAATAAAGTGTTGCCATTTCATCTGCTGCTGTAAAACAGTCTCATACAGTTGGATATACAGAGAGATATTATATTACAGTTATATTAGGTTTATTAATTATTTGCTTCAGTTTTATTCTTTTTACTTTCTTTTCACATTTAACATTGGTCATCAGGAAGAAAACTCAGCTCTTCCATTTTTTGTATTCTTCAACCAATTCAACAATATGTAGAAGAAGTAAAGTCACTAAAATTAGTAGTTCAATGATAAAAATGTGAGGCAAAAACAAAAAGATAGATAAAGTATATAAATGCATTCCTTTTTTATTACAGTATCTGAAATGAATGAAAGCATTTTTGTTAATATTTAGTTGTAGAAATGTTCAAGGTTTCACCTTAATTCTTTTTATGACACTTTTTTTACTTTTGTGGTTCTTCTTTATTTCTAGGTCAATATCAGTCCCGGATACTTGCAGAGAGCATGCTTACAACTAGTGAATTTCTTAAGGAAATCAGTTACGAGTTGATCACTGGAAAAGTTAGCAGCCTTGCTTCACACTTTAAAACTACATCTTTAGGTAAAGTGATTTTTTTCTGTCTTCCTTTACCTTTCAAAAACCTAAAATGTATGAAATACCTTAGTTTCAGTTTAAAGGGAGTACAGTGGTGCTTGAAATTTTGTGAGCCCTTTAGAATTTTCTATATTTCTGCATGAATATGACCTAAAACATCATCAGATTTTCACTCAAGTCGTAAAAGTAGATAAAGAGAAACCAGTTAAACAAATGAGACAAAAATATTATACTTGGTCATTTATTTATAAAAGAAAATGATCGAATATTACATATTTGTGCATGGCAAAAGTATGTGAACTAGGGTTAGCAGTTAGTTTGAAGGTGAAATTAGAGTCAGGTGTTTTCAATCAATGGGATGACAATCAGGTGTGAGTGGGCACCCTGTGTTATTTAAAGAACAGGGATCTATCAAAGTCTGCTCTTCACAACACATGTTGACCTCAGAAAAAGAGTTGTTGATGCTCATCAGGCTGGGAAAGGTTACAAAACCATCTCTAAAGAGTTTGGACTCCACCAATCCACAGCCAGGCAGATTGTGTACAAATGGATGAAATTCAAGACCATTGTTACCCTTCCCAGGAGTGGTCGACCAATAAAGATCACTCCAAGAGCAAGGCGTGTAATAGTCGGCGAGGTCACAAAGGACCCCAGGGTAACTTCTAAGCAACTGAAGGCCTCTATCACATTGGCTAATGTTCATGTTCATGAGTCCACAATCAGGAGAATACTGAACAACAATGGTGTGCATGGCAGCGCTACAAGGAGAAAGACACTGCTCTCCAAAAAAAAATTGCTGCTCATCTGCAGTTTGCTAAAAATCACGTGGACAAACCAGAAGGCTATTGGAAGAATGTTTTGTGGACGGATGAGACCAAAATAGAACTTTTTGGTTTAAATGAAAAGCGTTATGTTTGGAGAAAGGAAAACACTGCATTCCAGCATAAGAACCTTATCCCATCTGTGAAACATGGTGGTGGTAGTATCATGGTTTGGGCCTGTTTTGCTGCATGTGGGCCAGGACAGCTTGCCTTTATTGATGGAACAATGAATTCTGAATTATATCAGAGAATTCTAAAGGAAAATGTCAGGACATCTGTCCATGAACTGAGTCTCAAGAGAAGGTGGGTCATGCAGCAAGACAACGACCCTAAGCACACAAGTCGTTCTACCAAAGAATGGTTAAAGAAGAATAAAGTTAATGTTTTGGAATGGCCAAGTCAAAGTCCTGACCTTAATCCAATCGAAATCTTGTGGAAGGACCTGCAGCGAGCAGTTCATGTGAGGAAACCCATCACCATCCCAGAGTTGATGCTGTTCTGTATGGAAGAGTGGGCTAAAATTCCTCCAAGCCGGTCTGCAGGAATGATCAAAAGTTACCGGAAACGTTTAGTTGCAGTTATTGCTGCAAAGGGGGGTCACACCAGATACTGAAAGCAAAGGTTCACATGCTTTTGTCACTCACAAATATGTAATATTCGATCATTTTCCTTAATAAATAAATGACCAAGTATAATATTTTTGTCTCATTTGTTTAACTGGTTTCTCTTTATCTACTTTTAGGACTTGAGTGGAAATCTGATGATGGTTTAGGTCATATTTATGCAGAAATATAGAAAATTCTAAAGGGTTCACAAACTTTCAAGCACCACTGTACATTTCTCAAATGACACATTATATCATTTCCAGAATTAATTATGAAGGATAAGGTTAATGTCAATGTCAGTTTATTTATATAGCACATTTAAAACAGTATAGGAATGCTGTGGCCAAAGTGCTTTACAATAAAAGTAGAAAAAAAACATACAATTAACATAAAAAACATAAATAAAAATAAAATAAATAAACATAAATAAAATAAATAATAAGTAGAAGTAAGATTACATAATCACAATGAGGAAACCATCAGTATTACTTAAGGTCACGGAAAGCAAGTGGATAGAAATGAGTCTTTAATCTTGTTTAGAACAATTCAATTGTAGACAACTTCTTTATGTGATGAGGTAAAGAGTTCCACAGGCGAGGAGCAGCAGCTGCAAAAGCCCTGTCCCCCTTAGTGTTACACTTGGTACGAGGGACAACAAGAGACAACTGCCCAGAAGATCTAAGCACTCTAGATGGCTGGTGTAAAGCACACAATTCAGATAAAAAGGCAGGAGCAAGCCCATGTAAAGATTTAAAAACTAGCAACAAGATTTTAAAATCAATTCAAAAACTGACAGGCTTCCAGTGTAAGGAAGCTAATATTGGAGAAACAGAATCATACTTTCTCTCCCCAACCAGACAGTGAGCGACATGCTGTGGTACAACCCTTAAAAAAACTAATAAAAGTAATAATCTGAATTTTACAGGTTTTTCAAAAGTTCAGATATCCTTGGCTCTTCTCACCAACAGTATCCCCCAAACATCTATCCTTAAGTTGCCCTTTGGATCCATTTTTTAAATATAACATTCCCTTTCATTGCTATACAGATGATACACAGATACATCCTTCACTGAAACAAAGCAAGACAAATTCTTTTAAATCCTTATTGGAATGTAATATTAACTACAATTAGTTCAGAATGCTGCAGTTAGTACTTGAACCATAGATACACCAAGTTCAGCTTCTCTTTTTTGGCTTCCCCTTTATATTAGATATTTATTGGTCTATTTATGGAAACTGTACAACACTTAAGTCAACTGCTGTTGTTTTTAACATGCTGTATAAATAAAAATGACTTGACACTCTCGTCAATCCCGTATTTATGGCAGAGTGTATTGAGTAAAGGGCATATGATAGATAAAATTGTTTGGTCTAATAATTGAACTGTTTGGGCCAAACTCCAAGCACTATACCTGGCAGAGACCACTGCTTTTCACCTGCCTAATAACTGTGAAGCATGTGGTGGCAACATCTTTCTGGGGAGGTGCTTCTCAGCATCAGGGACTGAGATACTGATCACAATTGAGGGAAGAATGATAGTGACCTGGAGCATGTAACCAAGACATCACTAGAATGGCAAGGCAACACATGAGTGTCTTTGGTACAAGTCTCTGACTGACCTTTAGTGGCCTGGCCAAAGTACAGATTTAAACCACATATGACATCTATGGAGAGACCTAAAGATGTCAGGTTACAAAGCTTCCCATCCAGTCTAATGGAACTTGAGAGTATCTGCCAGGAAGAATGGGATAAATTACCCAAATTCAGGTGTGAAACGTTTGTAGAGACTTACCTACAAAGACTTGGATGCTGCCAAAGGGGTTTCTGCAAAGTACTGAATTAAAGGTCTGAATGCTAGTATAATGATAGATTTTGGTTTTTGATTTTTAAAAAGTTTGCAAGCCTTTTTAAAACCATATTTTCACTTTGCCATTATAAGTTATTTGGTATAGATTGATGTACAAAAATGGCCATTCATCCATTCAGAGTCAAATCTGCAACACAATAAAGTGTGCAGAAAGTGAAAAGGTCTAAATACTTTCTGCATCTACTGTATATGAGCTTCAAAACAGTGTGACTAATGAGGTTAATTTTTTCCTAGATGGTGGATATAGCTCAGTGCGTATCCTTACAGTGTATGTTCATACTTAATGCTTTAATTAAATATACAGCATGTGTAAATTGTAGGCTAAAATAGTCTGTATTTAATGCACATTGTCTATATACTAAATAAATCTGAAGTTCTTTATAGTGGCAGAATGTTTTATATTGCATGGTTGTATAGTGAAAACCATTCCAAGGCGATTAATATTTATTGTATAGTGCTGCTGCTCATTATTTCTGCATTTAGCATACAGATAGATTAAGATCCTTGCTCAGGGTTTCTTGTTGAATTAATGGTGTAGGCTATATCGATATTCTTGTGGTATACAGTTAAATTCTTCAGCTGTAAGGCCAGTGTTTGAAGAAAGTCTACAATAACTTTTCTGGCAGGCATTGAACGTATTTGTTATTTGTTTTGTCCTTTTGGTGACAGAATAGGAATAAAAATATGTACGTTATCGCATCTCTCCTTTTTTAATAGAATTTTAACAGATATTAACAGAATTAACAGATAATGTGCTATATGGACCATACTATTTTATCCTCAGCTCATAACAATATTGTTAACAACTTCCTGGAGTAACTATATAAAATTGTAGTAAATTGGATATCATTTAACTTAAATGCAGATCAAGAACAATTTTCCTATAATTTATATCAAGAATGTTTATAATGGCTTATTTTTAATAACATTTATTTACCGTATATACTCGTGTATAAGTCGGGTTTTGAAACCTGAAAAATCAATCATAAAATCAGACCCTGACTTATACGGCAGTTCATAAATACAACTCTTACATTTTTTCTTTTTTACATCTTCTTGTTTCCTCCAATCTTGCACCAGTTTCTCAGACACATCGAATTTTGTTGCAACAGCGCAGTTATCAATTTCTTTTGCCACTTCAATGACTTTTAATTTAAAACCAGCTTCATATTTTCTTTTGATTGAACGCTCCATTGTAGATAAGGGATGCTCTTATCAAAGAGGTGTATGAGGGTGTGAGATACAAAAAACACAAAACAGTGCAAATGTCGCTTCAGAATAGTTTGGGTATTACATTGTGGTCACATAGGCACAATACATAGAAATAAAAGGCAGTGTGCTCCGTGGTTAGGCAGTGTGCGTCATGGTTACTTTCTTAGGTTCGCATTAGCATATCGAATTATACAACCGACATTATAAAATATCGGAAATTATACGGTAAAATCAAGCCCTGACTTATCCGCGGAAGAACTTAAACACGAGTATATACGGTACTTTGACTTGAACCAGTAACTTTTACCTCTGTGGGGAGGACTGGGAAAGGGGGTAATTTATAAAGAGATAATGGAGTATAAATGAAACTTGTTTGGCTTTTTATTTCTCTAGGAGATAATTTAGAAAAGCAGCTTGACCGTTTTTTGCAGAGGAGAAGAGATCAGGTTGTAGTGCCTTTTTGTGGAAGTGTTCATAACTGTGTTCAGACCCAGGAGGCAGCTTCCATGGTGCCTTCATGGAATGCAGGTAGGCAGAGTTCAGCTGTTCCTTTTCCTTTTTTCACTCTAGTGTAAAGTTCTGTTATTCTTTTTCCATGACAATTCTTCTTTTATCCAATAGACATTACTGGGGAAGTATTCCAGATCTACTCGCCACAGCTTAACATTGCTCGTAAGCTTTTGTCGCAGGTGTGTTCCATTGCTGACTCTGGCAGCCACAGCCTGGATCTTGGCCGTTTCTCTGGTGTGGATTTCTTGATCTTGGTACCACCTTCTGAGGTCCTTGTTCATCAGACTGCACAGAGAGTCAGACAATCAGGTAAGAGTTAAAGACCATTGTCCAACTAGTGAGGATAGGATGGCTACTGGTTTTTACAGTATACCAGTGTGAAATTCCTGACTGATATTAAATATTTTAATAAATACTGTAACTGTTGTTGATTACTATGTTTTTGAAACACTTGAGCATTTGCTAAAAATACATAATCAAGCATGCATAGTATGTAAAATGGTCACCTAACAATTTAATATAACTATGGAGGAAGGCAGTGACAATGGTTCAGAGCTCTTTCACTCATTGAAGAGGACGAGGTCTGAAGTAAGGTCCTATTTTGTTTTTTTGAAAAATGTCTACCCTGTCAGCAGAGCATAAAGAAATAAACTTGCAGGGAAAGTGGAAAACACTTCAGATTTGAAGGGTCATCTTCAAGACCATCACCTGCTGCTATACAACCAATTCAGTGTGATATTTAATACATTGCTGTTTAATTTGCTGAGTATTTGTTTGAAATTTTAGTGTTAGGTGCTCTAGTAAGTATTTGGCTGAATATGTATTATCTTGATATACAGTTGAAGTCAAAAGTTGACATACACCTAGGGTGTAATCTTTAGCACTAGAATCCCTGAAGCCTACAAAAAAAAGTTGTAATGCTGGGCCACCTTAAATTCCCTCGTACCTCTTCATCAGCGTCTCTGTTTTGCAAATGTGTCAAACAGCACTGGCAGCAAGCAGCCTGCTATTCCATCCCCCACAGACGCAGCTGAAGTTCTCCCAGCTCAAGTGTGTTTATCTGGGTGTGAGGTGCCTGGAATTGTATAGGGTAAATAATATATTGTTTTTTTGGAATACATACATTTTAAGTGTATTCTGTGTTACAACGATCCGTGTAAATGTAGGATGACAGGAAATGTGAGGCAAGAAATGTTGAACACATAACTAAAACAGAAACTTTTTCATGTTATAGTAATAATTGACAAAATTTTGACCTGAAATGTATAATATGTGAAGACTGAAGTCCTAATGTAAAATAAACACTTTCACAAAAGGTATACACAAAACAAGTGCACTTTTATTCCAGAATATAATCAAAGAAAAATAAATCATTCAATTTACATGTTACTGGCAATGTCTAAAAACTGAAGCCCAACTGTCAATCGACAGAGAGCTGACATGTTTGTTTGGCTGGTGCAGAGGTAAGAACTGCTGATTCATAATCAATAGGTTAGCGGTTCAATCCTGGGTTCTTCCTGTTTTGAGCAGTGATCTGCTACTATTATTACTATTGTATAATAAAAACATACATTTGATTTGAGTCTGTACAACCCGGTGTACATTTTTCCATCCATCCATCCATTTTCCAACCCGCTGAATCCGAACACAAGGTCACGGGGCTCTGCTGGAGCCAATCCCAGCCAACACAGGGCACAAGGCTGGAATCCAATCCCGGGCAGGGTGCCAACCCACTGCAGGTGTACATTTTTGCTTACTGTAAAATAATCGTGGTGAATTTTGTCTTCTTGGCATCTTGTTTTTTTTGTTATTCAGTTTTATTGATGAATAAAAGCACATTTATTTCATTATACCTCTACGAAAGTGTTTATTTTATATTCCAGTAACCACTTGAATGAAATCAAATCTGTCTCTGCCTCTCTTGCATATGCACACTGTGGTGTTATGGGTCCACAGCTCTCTCAGCAGAGGCCAGTTTTATTAAATAAATAATCACAGTGCTTGTGGCATAATGGAGGGAGCGTGGTGGCTGTAGCAGATCTCAGGGCAGTCTGCAGTGTAGGCGTTTCTCACCTAAGTGCATAGGTGAGGAACTGCCCACATTCGTGATTGTTCCTGAGGCTGCTAATGTGCTGCAGCTGCTATGCCCTCTCAATATATAAAAGCGCGAGTCGGCTAGAAGAGGGAGAAAAACAAAAAGAGAACAAGGAAAAAGAAAGACGGAGGTAGCTGGAGAAAGCAGGACGCAGGAAAGAGAGAGAGAGAGAGCAGGTGCGGGTGAGCGAGCAAGTGAGCGAACGCTTGCAGGCAGCTGTATGGGAAGCCAGGGTGTTAGGCCAACACCCAGGAGGTGTAGTAGTGGTCACTCCCACTGATTGAACGAGTAGAGGGAGTGACCAGTGAATGGCGACTGGCCACGTAAGGCCGGGACGGCAGTGGGAGTCGGGAGTCTTGGTGGAGAAGTCCTTGGTGTGAGTGTCCTTGATATCAAGGACTCCAAGTCTCAGGCCTGGGATGAGTGCCAGACCGAAGCCAGGATTAGGAGGCCTCCAGACCTGTGTTGTGGAAAGAAAGGACAGCTGCTGAGAGAGCATCTTGCCTGCTGCAGGGCCCAAATGGAAGAAGCAGGTGAGACGCTAGTTTAAAAGAGGCACCGGGCTTGTAATTGGTTTTTAGAAGACTGCTTCCTGCATTGTTTTTTAACCTCGTTTTTTTTTTTTTTTTTTCTTTCTTTATTAATTTTATTGCAATCCATACAAATCAATCAAGTTTTTACAAAAAGAAAAATTGAGTTAAGGACAGATCGATCCCCACCCCTGAGAGAGAGAGCAAGCCAAACGGTGTGAAATTTAAGGCTTGTAAACATACCTAAATTAATAAATTCTCTGTGCTTTATGAGCTTATTTTAAAATATTACTGATTAGATCCTGCCATGTTTTGAAAAAAGTCTGAACGGATCCTCTAACTGAGTATTTGATTTTTTCCAATTTCAAATAGTATAACACATCGGTTTCCCGCTGACTTAAAAGAGGAGAGTTTGGGTTCCTCCAGTTTATCAGAATAAGTCTGCGTGCCAAAAGTGTAGTGAATGCAGTCACAATTTGTTTGTCTTTTTCCACTTTAAACCCCTCTGGAAGAACCCCAAACACAGCTGTTAATGGTTTAGGAGGGATTGTGAGACCAAGGCTGTCTGAAAGGTAATTAAAAATTTTTGTCCAGAATAATGTTAATTTGGTGCAGGCACAGACCATGTGACCCAGTGAGGCTGGGACTAGGTTGCAGCATTCGCAGGTTGGATCATGCCTTGGAAACATTTTGGAGAGTTTTAGTCGAGACAGATGTGCTCGATATATAATTTTAAGTTGTATATAATTGTATGCTTTGCGCATATGGAGCTCGAGTGAATTCTCTGCATTGCTGCTTTCCACTCCTTTTCTGATATATTAATTGAGAGATCTTTTTCCCAGTGTCCTCTTGTATCTTTGAAAGGGAGGGATTGTAAAATGATTTTATATATTGTAGAGATGGTGTCCAAGTCCTTGAGATTGAGCAATATTTTTTCCAGCATGGATGAGGGTGCAAGATGAGGAAAATCTGGAAGATTCTGTTTAACAAAGTTCCTGATTTGAAGATAGTGAAAGAAATGTGTAGCTAGAATGTTAAATTTGGAATGTAATTGTTCATAGGATGCAAAGACTTTGTCTATATAAAGATCTCTAAGCAAGTTAATTCCAAATATTTTCCAGATATTAAAGACTGCATATGTTTGCGAAGGTTGAAAGAGGTGGTTCTCTTGCAGAGGTGCCACATATAGAAGCTTCTCCGTCTTAAAATGCTTTCTACATTGGTTCCAGATTCTAAGTGAGTGGAGCACAATTGGGTTATTAGTATATTGCCAATAACGTGTGTTTATTGGAGCACAGAGCAAGGAATACAAAGAAGTACTGCAGGATTTTACTTCTATTGCGGACCAAGCTTGTGTATGTTCTTCTGTTTGTGTCCAGGTTCTTATCGCCTGTATATTTGCTGCCCAGTAATAAAACTGGAAGTTAGGTAGAGCCATGCCGCCTTCTGCCTTTTGTCTTTGTAGGGTTGCTCTTTTGATGCGTGGATGTTTTGAATTCCAAATAAATGAGGTTATTGTTGAATGTAATTGCCTAAAGAATGATTTATTAATGTATATTGGAATGTTTTGAAATAAAAAAAGGAGCTTAGGAAGAATATTCATCTTAACAGTGTTAATTCTTCCAGCTAGTGTGAGATGAAGGGTTGACCATCTATGCAAGTCTTGTTTAATTTTTTCCATGCAGACGGCAAAATTTTGTTGATAAAGAGCTTTATGTTTACTTGTGATGTTTACCCCTAGGTATTTAAACTGTTCTGCAATGATAAAAGGTAGGGTATCTAATCTAATATTATATGCTTGAGAATTCACTGGAAAGAGTACATTTTTATTCAGATTAATTCTGAGACCAGAGATCTTTTGAAATTCTGTGAGTGCTGTTAAGAATGCAGGCACAGAGTTTTCTGGGTCTGATATATACAGTACCATATCGTCTGCATATAATGAAATTTTCTGTTCCAGTCCTTCTCCTTCTCTGCTAATCCCCTTTATCTGATCAGTATTTCGACAATGTATTGCCAGTGGTTCAAAGAAAATGATGAAGAAAATGCCAAGATCCAAAGAAATTCAGGAACAAATGAGAACAGAAGTAATTGAGATCTATCAGTCTGGTAAAGGTTATAAAGCCATTTCTAAAGCTTTGGGACTCCAGCGAACCACAGTGAGAGCCATTATCCACAAATGGCAAAAACATGGAACAGAGGTGAACCTTCCCAGGAGTTGCCGGCCGACCAAAATTACCCCAAGAGCGCAGAGACGACTCATCCGAGAGGTCACAAAAGACCCCAGGACAACGTCTAAAGAACTGCAGGCCTCACTTGCCTCAATTAAGGTCAGTGTTCACGACTCCACCATAAGAAAGAGACTGGGCAAAAACGGCCTGCATGGCAGATTTCCAAGACGCAAACCACTGTTAAGCAAAAAGAACATTAGGGCTCGTCTCAATTTTGCTAAGAAACATTTCAATGATTGCCAAGACTTTTGGGAAAATACCTTGTGGACGGATGAGACAAAAGTTGAACTTTTTGGAAGGCAAATGTCCCGTTACATCTGGCGTAAAAGGAACACAGCATTTCAGAAAAAGAACATCATACCAACAGTAAAATATGGTGGTGGTAGTGTGATGGTCTGGGGTTGTTTTGCTGCTTCAGGACCTGGAAGGCTTGCTGTGATAGATGGAACCATGAATTCTACTGTCTACCAAAAAATCCTGAAGGAGAATGTCCGGCCATCTGTTCGTCAACTCAGGCTGAAGCGATCTTGGGTGCTGCAACAGGACAATGACCCAAAACACACCAGCAAATCCACCTCTGAATGGCTGAAGAAAAACAAAATGAAGACTTTGGAGTGGCCTAGTCAAAGTCCTGACCTGAATCCAATTGAGATGCTATGGCATGACCTTAAAAAGGCGGTTCATGCTAGAAAACCCTCAAATAAAGCTGAATTACAACAATTCTGCAAAGATGAGTGGGCCAAAATTCCTCCAGAGTGCTGTAAAAGACTCATTGCAAGTTATCGCAAACGCTTGATTGCAGTTATTGCTGCTAAGGGTGGCCCAACCAGTTATTAGGTTCAGGGGGCAATTACTTTTTCACACAGGGCCATGTAGGTTTGGATTTTTTTTCAACCTAAATAATAAAAACCATCATTTAAAAACTGCATTTTGTGTTTACTTGTGTTATATTTGACTAATGGTTAAATGTGTTTGATGATCAGAAACATTTTGTGTGACAAACATGCAAAGGAATAAGAAATCAGGAAGGGGGCAAATAGTTTTTCACACCACTGTAAGTGTTTTTCCTTCTAAGAACCATAATGGTTCTTGCTGCTCATTCTTACTATTGATACTCCCCAGAGCTTAGGTTAATGAAAGCAACAGGTAGTTTTTGGTTGAGACGGGCTTATAACGAACACATGCCTAACTATAGTGATGCTTTGAGTAAATTATTTTCTTCTTATTTCTTCCATCATAAATTAACATAGTAGCAATCCCAGAAATTGTAACCTCTCATATCATCTACTTCTAGTTCGGATAAGCAATGTGAGCTGTTTTTATACTTCTTGGGATAGAATCATAACATCTATCAACAGTTCTCTACAATTAGCACCTCTAAACTCTCTAATGATAATCTTGCTGATGGTTCTGGGCCTTTCTTCACTGATTCTACCATTACTGATTATTTCTGTGTCTCTGAGTTAACTACTAAATGAAAATCCTCACAACTGCTCTTGCTTTTCTTCTTAGGTTCGGCGCCTCAGGTATTTCTGGTCTCATTTCTCATCTCTAGCTTCAGGCTGCATTTCATCTTCCCTTAAAACTGCTGCTGTTATACTAGTTCTTAAAAAATCTAGTCTTGATCCATTCTGTCTTGATATTTCAGGCATAACTTCAACCTTCCATACTTAGCAAAGGTGATAGAGGGGGTTGTCACTAAAGAGCTTCAGACCTGCTTTCAGTATCTAAACAATATCTTTATGAATCTTTTCCATATAGTTTTATTTTACACAGCACAGAGACTTCTACTTTGAGAACTATTTAATGCTAACACCAGGATACTTTGTAGCTTTCTTTTCATTTATGTTAGGGTGATACTGTAAATCGGTGGTTCCCAAACTGGGTCCTGGAGACTCACTGTGGCTGCAGGTTTTTGTTCCAACCAGCTTCTGGTTTTTTTTTTTTGGTTTTTTTTTTTATCGGACTTCTGGGCTAATTAAGTGAACTGTTATTTCCCATGTTCTGTGTTTTGGGAACAATATAGGAATTATATACCACTCCTTATTCAGGAAAAGATCCCAGTTGTCCTATGGGAGAAAGACTTCAGGTCATAAAGCTTATGGAGCTGTTTCTGGACAGACACAGAACCGTAACAACAGTTGTGTAAAGTGTTACAGGAGCTTCCATCTGCAGTCATTCGCATACTTTGTAGCACTGCACATGTACTTTGTCAGCATGCCCATGTTGATCAAACACAGGAAGCTCTGCAGTCTACTAATGTGCGATCTGGCTTTTATTTAAGTAACATATAAAAATTTTTTATATAAAGACCATCACAAAACATAATAACAAGCAGGAATTTGCATGATACCTTGGTGGGCTCTGTAAGCCCTGCTGTTTCATTGAAGGACATGCGTGTGTTAGATTCATTGGCAGGATGATGCCCAGCCTCTTCCTGCATCCGAACGATGCCATCTTTCACCTTTACGCCTGTTGCAGCTGCGCTGTTCTTATGTGTGAGTGGACATTTCTTGCTGGGAGGGCTTCTGTTCTCTTTCTCCGAAGTAGAAACCTCATCCTCATCTGAGTTCACCTCTGTTATAACACATCTTTATTTGAAAACTAACAGTGTCAGATCAGGGGGAGTGTGAACATGACTGAGAGAATAAAACTGAATAATGAAACAAAATGCTAACTTTTACAAGTACCATAAATTTACACCAGTTGTTACAGACTCAAATAAATCAATTGTATGTTTTTATCCTATAATAGTAGTAGTAATAGCAGCTCAGTCCTCAAAACAATTGATGCATGAAAGCCCTGGGATCGAACCACTACCTTATACCTCTACACCAGCCAAGCAGATGTATATGCTGTGGGCCTGTCTGTGCGTTGTACCCTATGCCAATTTCATTTGCTTTGTTTAAATTCTTGACAAAAGCGCACTTGTTTTGTTATATCTGTGTCTTTTGTGAAAGTGTTTATTTGATATTTGGACTTCAGTCTTCACACATTATATACTTCACGTCAACATTTGGCCAATTATTAGTAGAACATGAAAACAGTTTCTGTTCTAGTTATACGTTCAACATTTCTTGCCTCGCATTTCCTGTCATCCAACATTTACACGGTTCGTTGTAGATACGGAACACACATAAAATGTATGTGTTCCAAATAGTGATATATTATTTACCCTATACAATTCAAGGCACCTCACACCCATATAAACAGACTTGAGCTGAGAGAACTTTGTGTATGACTAAAGCTGCGTCAATGAGGAGGATGGGATAGCAGGCAGCTTCCTGCCCGTGTTGATCGATACATTTCCAAAACAAAAGATGCTGATTAGGAGGTGTGAAGGAATTTAAGGTGGCTCGGGATCACAAGTTTTTTCGTAGGCTTCAGGAATTCTAGTGTTAAAAAACTGCATCTTTTTTGTTTGTAAGATGAGTTAACTTTTGTAGTGTTTCAATAGATCAGTCTTGAGTCTGTATCATGCACAGTACAGTTTTCATTATTTAGATGCAGTGCATAATTTCCATATCCCTAATTGGGTGCTTCTTTTAAGTTTGAGCTCAATGCTGCTTAAATGCGGTGGATAACTAAATTAAGAACCAAAGCAAAGTGTGGCAAGCTGCTGGCCGTTTTATGGATCCTGACTCATTCTTTATACTCAAGTGAAAGGTGAAGTTTCTATTAACACAGGAAAGAATTAAAACCTAAATGCATCACTGTAGAAATATGCAGTAAAGGCTTCTGAATTATAACGAACAAGTTCACTAAAACTAACACCAAAAAATGATTGCTTTATTATTAAATAAACAGATTCTAATTAAGAAACTGGTTAAAGTGAAAACCTGCAGCTACTGTGGCCCTCTAGGACGTTAATTGAGTACCTCAGTTCTAAATGATAAGTATCACTTTGCTTTCATTTTTCACGTAGCTTCTTGTTTATAATCACCAGAAAAGCAGCAAAAGGGAATTTTAAGACAGGAACTTCAGTTCCAGGTTTTAGTTGAACGACTTCTTTTCCTTGTGATTTTATTTCTAGGTTATTCACTGGTTTTATTAAGACAGAGAAGCTTTACATATTGATGAGGAGAGTGAGAAGGTGTTGTAGAAAGCTAGTACTGTAATCAAACTTCTACCAAACTACCAAAATAAGAAGTACCTCTTTGTTAAAGTTCATTAGGTTTCTAGACCATTGACTTTTCATCAAATTACTTAATCTATCAATGTTGTAATTTTTTAAATTATCTACCTGACTTGTAAAGTATTAATTATTAATTATATAGTCTTTTTTGTTTTCAAGGAGTTTTGGTGGACTTGGGCCTGGAGGAAAATATAACAAGTCATCAAAAGCTGGAAAAATACATTGTGCGACTTGACAATGATGTGCATGGAAAATTTGAAGTTTTTATAAGAAAAGTGAAGCAGAGTCCATATACACTGTTTGTTATCATTCATGACAATTCACATGTTGATCTAACCAGGTAAAGAGATTTTACAGAAGGTGTGACTTTTGTAAGATGTGTTAAAAAGGGTCCTTATGCTAACCCTGTCTACTTTCCATAGCCTGGTCTCTGGGTCAGCATCTCATGGAGAATTTCAAGGCCTTGCAGACAGGGTGATTAATTGTAGGGAGGTCCTGGATGCACAAAACCTGTTGGTCTTACAGGTCAGTTCCTTCCCTTTCACTCTGCAGACACAACAGTCCAGGATCAGCATTTCAAATGAGATCCACTGGCCTCAACACCAGTGCAATGTAAGTGACATTCTTTTCACAGTGGTGCAGTGTTACAAACTATACTTTACATAGTATCTGTGGGTAAACATGTATGCTACAACTATAGGTCAAAACATGTCTGAATTCTAGAGCTTTTAAAAATAGTTTTATTTATTCATCCATTGAGAAGTAAAAGTCTTTTTTGTTTAAGCTCATTAAAAATTAGTGGTAAAGAGCAATATAATTTTGAGTGACTGAGCATACACAATATGAGGACTTTTTTATGTTTCCAAACATAAGATGTGAACAAAACTGTCAGAGGGAAGTATTTTGTGTCTTAGTGAATATTAATTTGTATTTAGGTGGCATCACAAAAGTACAGAAACCTTTTGTTTATCTATGTTGGTTTGAAACAAGAGCTCATTTAATACTAGCAGCATGGTGTAGTGGTATAGTTGAAGTGTTAAGTATACCAACAGCATCACGTATCTGCATAACCACATGGGGTTTTTTTGCAGCACAGCCTTCTGATTATAGAGACATAATCATTATGAAAATGTCTTTGTAGTAGTAGAGAATCTTGAAGAAGTAAAAGAGGGGAAGCGGCGTATATGCTTTAGTATGTGTATACATGTGGTCAAATGTTCCCATTAAAACCCATGCATATAGTAGGTATAGAATTAAACCACAAAGGCATGTCACATGCAGGGTGTCAATACAACATGGTAAATGATGCAAGATGTAAGAGTTAAAATAAGGCAAATGCACTGCAAAATAAATCTAATTATGCTAAATGTGGTACCTATTGACTATGTTTTAGAAGAGTATCTGCCTCTCTCCCATTTCCAAACTCGTAACACAGATTTCTAGTCATCAGATATGTACTGTATTCCAGAAAGTCATACACAATATACAGTACCATCATTTTAATTCAGAAGTGTTTATTATCTTTGAACACCTAGTTTAGCTATAAACTTTAATCTTTGCAAGAGACAACACCCGCAAACCCCCACCATCCAGCAACAATCTGTAATGTGATGTCAGTGCCGAAGACAGTACACTTTGTTACACTTTCTGGATGTTCATTTTACAAGTTAGTTATTGACTACATATTTAATTTTCTTTCGATTGACAGGAGGAATCGAGCACAGAGGAATTGGTATATTTCAGTCTAAATGAATATAGTAGATCTTTGAACTGGGGAGTGTCCAGTCCACTTCTGAGATGCGATGATGCCTTTGAAAAAATGGTAAACACACTTTTAGAAAAGTAAGTGGGACACCTCTTGCTAAATTAATGACGCTTGTTTCCAGGTTTCAAGTAAAACATGACATCAGACAGGTTATGTACTACTGTGGTAGACTTGGTGTAAAGATCTGTAATTCTCTTGGTAATCAGAATTCAATCTGTAATCCCATTTTGATTACTGGAAGTTGATGATAACTCTTTAAAATTAAAACTTAACTACTCAAAATTACAATTAAGGTATGTTTAATATGTTTGAAAACATATTTAGAAATATAATTTTAGATATTTAAAGTACAGTTTTAACTAGTCTAAATTGAAGATGTCTCCAGTTCTAATATTAGTCAAAATATAATTTCATATATCTACAATTTGAATTTTTAATTTTGACTAGTTGAAATTATAACTATCTTTAATTCAGCTATCAGCTAGGAAAATCATAAATCTGAATATCTGTAATTAAGAGCTCAATAAAACATCTGTTATTAAGAGCTCAGTTGTATACATTACTTAATTAATTCAGCTAATTAATCAATGGTGAATTGTAGTTGTCTCTAATTCTGTTTTTCACTAGTTATAAATATTATGCACATCTAAAAATCAAAGATTTTGTTTTACAAATCTAAAATATCTTTGGACTTCAAAATTAAATTATAACTTGTCAAAGTATGGCATTAAATGATAAAATGGCTGGTAATGTAAAACAGTATGGACTAGCACCCCTCTATATAACAAGCATCAGACTACAGACATAGTTTTAGGTGTAATTTTGAGTTTTCACAATGCTTAGCAAGAATCTGGTGATAACCGGGTATGCAAGGTGCTAAATGTTATTTATTCCATATTCTGAACTCTGCTTTTTCCTTTTTGTGGGGGAGCTAGAACCTAGTCAGATTAAAAGCAGGAACTAACTTTAAACAAAGAACAGGCTTTTAGGGAGCACACCCATGCACTAGTGTAAACTCATCATATATCCTTGCATATACATAATAAAGCACTCAGGAAAATCCTATTCTAAGTGTTGTAGGGCATTTTATACATATTTTATTCGGTTAATGCTTTTTTATGTTAAGGATTTCGTTTTTGTGGTTTATTTTTTATTTTGACTTAAATTGACAAAGATTAACACCATGTTTTTGTTGTTTATGTAATTCAATTCAGCTGCATTCTTGTTGTCACAGGATAGGATGCTTTAAATATGGCAGTATTCATATCACTTGCTGTCTGTCAGTGGATACACTTAATGAATCACTAAAACAACTTTCTGTTATTCATTTTAACTCAAATAGGCCCAAGTATCATGTCTTTGAACACCTTTTTGAATTTCGACTTTAACTTTGTTGTTGGTGTGTCTCATTCTCTTTGTCCTTACAGTTTTGAGCTCTGTCTGCCTTTTGACCACATTTCTGGTGTTACATTCTACATCATGCATCACCTACAGGGACACAAGAACAAACAGCAAACATATATAATAACCCAAGTTCACCATTGTACCAGTATCCCACCCAGATAAACAGAAAACAATTTATTTTTTATTTGTTTAATTAATTGATTGTTTACAAAGTACAGTTATTAGTTTTTATATGTTACGTTAATTTTATACTTCAATTCAGTTACCCACCATGGTCATGTGTGCTTGAGGGGACCCTGAGGTGCCCCATCCAGCACTGGCCAGTGCTTTGTGACTTTGTGGCTCTGCATCGGATTAAAGGCTTTTTTCACAATGGGGCACAGGCTCTTTTTATTAAGCACAAGAGCAGGCTAGTTATTTTTTTAAACATATATAAAATTGGCTTCACTTTAGACTTTAGTTTCATGAGGGAACTTAATATATACCAAGAGTGTGAAGAAATAACTAATTTGAAAAATAATGAACTACCTTTATAGTGGATTTCATAATGATGTGTTTGTGGAGTCTTTTGAGTGGGCACATTTGCACTGTTTACTTATGTGTTTCCCACAGGGTAATTTTCCTATCATATTGCAAAGCCTTGCCTGCTATAGTAGCATCTCTAAATTGCTGTGGCTTGAGTGAGGTGTGCTCAAGTGTGCACTGTGATGGTGTGCTGCCCTGTTCAGTTTGATTCCTACTTTGTGCCCTGTGCTACCAGAACATCGACCAGCTCTGTACTGCAATGAACAAGATATCAGGTTAGAAATTGGATAGTAGGATATATGGGTGTATGTCTCTTTCTGGAGTCTTCCGAATAAAACCACTTTGCTCTGATTTCTAAAGGCATTAGTTAAACCCACAGAGATATAAATTTGGAATCTAGCACAGACAGTTGACTTAGTGACATAGTTTGAATATTTTTGTAAGGTTTTTCCAAAAGCTCCAATTCCAGTATGACAGAAATTCATCTAATCTAATTCAAATGCTTAGCTGTGGCTAAATTTTGCTATCTCGTCTTAAGTATGTGGACTGTGATCTGCAAAGTGAAAGATGCCCTGTGCAGGGGCAGCACAACTTGGTAAGCAATGGTAGGCATTATCTGACGTTTCTCTTATAGCCATCACTACTTTTCACCTTAGGCATTTAACATTATAGGTTTATAGGGTCACTAGCTGCCCTACTTTTGTAAAATGGATTGAAATCTAAGTAATCAACATAGACTTAAGCTTTTTTTTTTAATTGATGAATTGGTTGTCCATTTTGTCTGGTGTAATAATGTAACCTGAACGTTTTCCCTCATGGCTGCTTTTTTTTGTTTGGATAAAGCCATCTTTTTTCACCACTTCTTCTTGGTGTCACTCAACGAGCTGAACACTGTTGCATGTGGATGTGTTTTGCAGGGAAAATGCTGCAGTAGTCATAGCTACATTGGCTTGGTTTAGAAAATCTAACCAAGCTGTGCCAGGGTTTTGGTTTTTCAACATGATTGTTGATGTATGTTTTTTTTTTCACTTACCATTGGCCACCACGCAAAGTTATCAGTTACTAGCGACTGGAAGCCTGGTCAAATCAAGCTACAAATTCTACGTTTGTGAAATCCATACTTTATCTGCAAAGAATTATTTGTTTTTTTAAGTTCTTGAAATGATTTTGTTATCATGGCACTGATTTGTGCTTAAAATAGAACTTTTCGGCCAATGTAATGAAGAGCTTCCTTTTTAAACGGGGCTGTGAGACGTGAACTCAGCTCTTCGGCGGACCTCATTTGATTTTTTCTGGCAAACAAATTTTCAAAACAAACCGTATTTTACGACTCTAATCAGAGTCAGAGTAATAATTATGTTGGCGTGGTCATTTTAGATCTGAGATTGGCTAAAATTTAAACAATGACCGTTGTTAATACCAAGCCATCATTACTCAGTTTGCCAATACATGTCAGAAGAATGGATGCCAAAACCGAACTGCCCAAAGATAGATTTCAACTTACCAAGCAAATGGCGATACGTTCTAAATTACTTACGGTTCCGGAGGTGTCGAAGGGTTTAAGTCAGTCGACGATGTTAGTCCTGTAAAGTACGTCCCACCAAACCAACGTTCCAAAAACCAACCGAACTTATTATTATCTGCTCGAACCAACACCGACTTACTATACTCGACCATCCAGCGGCGTCACTGAAGCACTCAAACATTCTTAGCCAATCATGCAATACTGCATCCGCGTTTGCCACGTTATGTTCTAATTACAGAGGCAGAGTCCCATTGCATGGTTCTAACTTATATCGAGTCGAGGTATTGATGCGAACACCATACATACAGATGGTATCAAATTATATATAAGGATAAGCATTACAGCTATAAATCTCATTTCACATGGCTCAAGAGAGTGAAGGAAACTCAGTGCCATGCTGCTGTTGCCTGCGTATAATGTCAGACAACAGAATAGGCCTATAAGACCAATTTTCTTATTTTTAGGCCCAGGCAGATGCACATTAATGTTTGTGGTGCCCCATCTATTAGAATGTATTTTGTAATGCATGTGGTGATAAAATGCATTGTATCATTCCAACAAATGGAGCATGGCAAACATTACCACTTACAAATCCCATATCAAATAATATATAACAGAGACATAGCAACCAAATAGACCCACACAGACATTTGTCCATTTATTAAGGTGGATAAGCTGATTTCTGTCTGTCTGGTAATTACTGTTTGTTGGATGGATTGGGCATTAACATTTTCAGTGCACCATCTATAGAATGTACTTTGAAAAGCATTATAGTAATAAAGTGCATCACATTTTTCATTCCAACAGATGGCACGTGACAAACATTAGAACTGCTTTTATGAATCCCATACCAAGTGACATACAACACATACACAGGCACTTGTCCTCTTATTAAGGTGGATTATTGTCACATATAAAGCGTACAGTGAAGTAACTTGGATGTACTACTCAGCATTATTGTGTCTTGTAACCTAAAATGTTGTGAAATTATAAAAGTTTCTAAAAGCAAATTTTTGCTTTATACACTGCTAAAATAATTGCTGATTTCTTTCCCCCATCCTTGATTTATAGGTACCCAAGACTGCATAGTATGGTGATTCATAGTTACCTCCTCATCCAGCAGTATACAGAGGCTATGATGGCACTGACTTTTATGACATCTCTTCGAGATCACACTACTCCTGAGACACTGAGCATTGTGGATGACCTTATCAGTTTACCTGGAAAAAACCAAAATGGCCTTGGTCACATGCTTCTTATTCGAGTGCCCTCGTTGCAACTGGCAATGCTGGCTAGAGAAAGACTGGAAGAGGTCCGAAATAAACTGGGGCTCCAATATCGATTTGAGATCATCCTTGGCAACCCCACATCTGAGCTCAACATTGCCAAGCACTTTGTAGCCAGACTTAGGGTGAGGACTTACCAAAGTTAACAGAAGGGCTTAAAGAGAATTTAAGTTGATCACATGACAAATATTCTAGTTTATAGTGTAGTGTATTTTATACGCATACAAGTTTTTTCACCAAAAAACATATTATTTTCATTTACTGTTTGTTACAAGTTGTGAATATAAGCCTATAGTTTTCTTTTACTTGCACATGTAGAATCATCTGTGCCCTGTACATTTTTGTAATTGTTAAGACAGACTCTCCACCCTCAGATTATATGCACAGCATATCAAATCTTTCAAGTTTATATAAAGTAAATATGATTCACCTTTGCCATTCTGTTGAGGTCTCCTAAATTAAGATGGTTCTAAATCTAGTTTTTCATTCAAACAGGCATGGAGAGGCTTTGAAAATGAAGACTGGGTCCCTCGCACCTATGAGGATCTTGATGGTCTGCCTTGTATTTTGATCCTTACTGGAAAGGATCCCCTTGGAGAAACCTTTCCCAGGTAAGTAAAAGGGTTTTTCTCTTGAACTTTTTTCTAATATCTTTCTTACTATGACTAGAAGATACTGAAACTGCCCTACAATGACATAAACAAGAAAATATAAGATTAATAGTGACATTTTTATACAGTGGAAGACCACTTAAAACTTGGAATTGTTTAGCTTGCAGCAGTGCATTGGACTTAATACAAATGCTTATCAAGGTTTTAGCATTAATGTATACACCTTTTAAACATATTTGCAAAAGCCTGCAATTTAAACAGAAACTGTTAGATTGGAAGAAACTTAAATAATAAGTCAGAGCCATAACTCCAGGATAAATAGTGGTGACTCCAAAAGTTCTGATCTGTCAATCATTCCATGCAAAAGGAATATAGTAACTATGATATAACTAAATCAACTGATGGTACAATGCATTTCACACTGGTTAATACTGTAAGTTGATGTGTGTCTCTGCAATTATATAAGTACAAATTAAATAAATAATTCAGATCTCTATTAGACCTCATTTAATATTTTGTGACAGAAGTTGTTATAGTCTATCAATACCACCGTCTTTATTATACTATCCTTTATTTTTCCAATATTCATTGTTTTCTGAGGAGGTGGAAATGGTAATTTCACTTGCTTTTACTTTTGATTATGATGATTACCCTACTTTGGTTTAGTCTAAAAAATGCAGCACGCCTTTTCTAACATACAGTACCTTTAAAAAATATTCACCGTGTTGGAAATTTTGTTGTTATACAACTTTGAATCACACTGATCAACAGAAAAAGACTCATTAATGTCAAATTGAAAACACATCTGTGCAAAGTATAGAAATGCATTGCAAATATAAAAGAGAAAATAATTTATTGCACAAGTATTGTAATATGACACACCAAAATCATCACTGGTACAGTCAAATAAATAGCTAATGGAGATTACCTGTCTGTAGTATATCCAACCATCCATCCATTATCCAACCCGCTGAATCCAAACACAGGGTCACGGGGGTCTGCTGGAGTCAATCCCAGCCAACACAGGGCACAAGGCAGGAATTAATCCCGGGCAGGGTGCCAACCCACCGCAGTGTCTGTAGTATAGTGGTTTCAATTGATTATAGTGTTAATACACTCCAAACAACTCCCAGAAAAAAGTATTTTGAAAAGCCTGAGTCGGAAAATGGGGTCAAGACCGTATGTAAGTTACTGAATATCCCTTGCAGTCCAATCCATCATTAATAAGTAGAAAGAGTATCGCAAAGCTGTAAGTCGGCCTAGAGCTGGCCACAGAGTGATCATGCAACAAGATTACTGAGGGAGGTCACCAAGCTTCATTGGCTGAGATCTGAGAGACTGACAACGGAACCCTGGTATCTATAAGTTCCACTATAAAACATAAGAGCGGAATAGATTTTTTTTTTAGAATATGTTTCACTTCAGAAAGAAATTTTGTGTGGCAAACTAATATTTGCCATGATTATGAAGAAATAACTTTGACTTTAAAGATATCAAACTTATCTTTTAAAGAATCTTTTTACATTTATCAGTGTCAAAAAAGTCAAATTAAACCCACTGTGATTCAATATTATATAATAATAAAATGTGAACATTTCCAATGGGGTGGGTACCTTTATACTGTATGCAAAGTATTATTTCTAAGTAATGTATTAGCTCTTAGCTCTTTATTTTCTTGCCATTTTTAACAGTTGTTCAATTAATTTTTCTCTGCTTAATACTGTTATACTTGGCCCCACCCACATATGACTACAAAAATTACTTGGTTAATATCTGAGTCATTTTGCATTTATTAGCTTTGTTATTTAAGCAGACCTATTAATCATACCTTTACCATATCCTTGATGCAAATAATTATCAGGTTTGTGGTGTTGTCTTTTGTATTTTTACCTGTCTACTCCTGACTTTATTTTTGTTTTACTGCTGGTGTCCTCCCTTATTTGGTTCTGTTCCCCTTTTTCATGAATGTCTGTCTTCCTGGTGAATGTTAGAAATATACACTCAGTATGCAATGTGGTTTTGGTAAAGTGTTCACTTTTGCAAGCCCCTTTTTCTGAGCAAAAGCAGTGTCCCCATATTTGCAATTGACATTTTATCTATATTTCTAAAAAATCAGTTATAGTGAATAGCCATCTATGTGTCCGTCTTCAGTTCCTCTTGCCCTAATGGTGATCATTAACTATAAACTGGCTTGACTGACAAAGTATTGGTAAATTCAGGAGATGTTTCCTGAGTTGTGCCTAATGGTGCCAAGATACACTGAGACTTCCTGCGATGGTGTAATGGAAAGAACCTGTTCAGAAATTGGATGAAAGATAAAAGATTTATATATAGTAGGCTTGGGAAATATGGAATAAAACTGATATAGCCAAAAACCTTTCTTCCTGAACAGCTGTGCTACCTTTGATGTTGAGCAGTAGTTTGATCAGAAGTCTGCCAGAAAGAGCCACTTTCACTTTCATTCAGCTTTTCATTTCATAATATGCAGCATCAATTTGGTGTACTTTGCATTTTGATCATGTATAGTTATTTAAACTAATGATGGCTTCATTCTTTTTTATTTTTTAAACTATGTGTGATTTAATGTTGATGCCATTGTTTTTGCACAGATCCCTGAAGTACTGTGATCTTAGGCTGATTGACTCAAGCTACGTAACACGTACAGCTCTGGAGCAGGAAATTGGCCTAGCATGTACATATGTTTCACAGGTAGCAATCCAGGATCCTTTAGGAGCTGTAAACCTGCCAGAGAAGCAGCGAGATGAAAGGGACCATGATTGTGATGACCTTAATATTGACCTTGAGAGACCACAGAGCAATGGAAGTGCTGTGACTGGCACTTCAGGTTAGTGCTGTCCTTTATTCATAATCACCAGACAAAAATACAGTAGTCGGTAGTAGTACAGTAGTCAGTGACCCTTACTGCCTGCACAACTGTCATTAAATAGGAATATTATGAAGTGTCAATTATACCTTTCTTCTGGTAGTGTACTTTAAAAGGAGAACATTTAAAGTCTGCTTTTTGACAATTAAGACAGAACTTAATGATATTTATTGCCAACTTAAACTGAAACAGATATAATGGGTCATTTTGCACCATTAAAAGTATTGGAAAAATGAATAAGTTATCAGTAAAAAAAACATTAGCATCATTTTTTTTTTCAAACATGATTATTTAATTGTGGAGCAGCCGGAGGTTGAAACAACACTTAGCTCAATCCAGAAACTACTGTTACATAAGGTATTTGTCCTTTGAAACCACATTCAGTCATCAGCCTAGTATAATTCTGCATGTTTTAGGGATTTGGGAGGAAACTGAAGTACTCAAAATAAACATTTTGTATACATAAAGAAAACCTGCAAACCTCTGACAGTGTCAATGAACAGCATTATTCAGCTGTTAAAACAGAAACACTAATACGTGTGTCACTTTGCTGCTACTCTGAATTATATACACAGTATGCACAATACAGGGTATAGTCAAGTAATAACAATCAAGTCAGATCTTCAGCACTGGGTCCAGTCCTTCCCCAGCACAGCCACCATATGAAATGTTTGTACTCCCTAAATCTGTAGGTTTTTAATTGCAGGTCTTGATTTAATCACAAACAAAAGATTTCCAAACACAGCACAAGTTAAAAATAGTAAGTTAAAGGGTCCACAAGGCAGACCCAAAGCAAAAAGTGCATCTTATCACTATGTCATCATTGTTTACTTTGGTATGTTACTATTGAATTTAAATAAAAGAGAATTAGTACTCAAAAATTCCTTCATTTGTATGCTTGACATATGCAAACATTAGTGTAACTAAAACATCTAAGTCCAAGGTCTTTCTGCTTTTTTACAATTCCAATAATTTGTCACAATGGTTGAGACTGCAGAGCATAAAGCTGAAGGCTTGCTAAACTAAAGTCCATTTGGCAACCTAGCCTGGCAAAAAAAGCAAAATATTATGCCGATTCAATTTCTGAAATTTCAGGTAATCTAAAATAATACAAATGAAGTTAACAGGCAGTGATAATTATTTGATATGTACATAGTACCCTGTGTACTTTTTGTTTTTCAAAAGAGGCAATATAAAGGAACTTTGTTAGAGGGAATGCTGGAGTTATTTTCCCTTTCTTTACTTTATAAAAGAAATGTGACATAACATTAAGGTTATATATTATAGTGTGAATCATCTCTTACATTTTTTAAGTCAACATTTCAATCTGTTAACAACCCTACTCTCAAACTTGCAGAAATGGTATCAGTCATAGATTTGTAGTTAGATGGCTGCATAGCATTTTGCCCAGCCATACACTTTTCAAAAAAGTGGAAAACGTGTTGTTTTCTTGATGTTAGTACAGTTTCTTATAGTTTATTTTAACAAAAACATTTATATATTTAATGTCAGGAGTTTAGAATTGAAAAAGAGTGATGGATTCACAGTGCTGCCACAGTATCACCATATTACTCTTTCTCCCCTTTGTTGTGGAAAGCAACTTTCATTAAGCAAGAATCATCTTGGGGTCTAGTCCTTGCTAATAGCCGGTTGCTTTCTAAAGACAAACAAATCCACATATAGTAGACAGTTTCACCATCTTACCTCCACTGGGTGCAAAGGCAGATTTTTTTGTCTACCATGGACTGGACATTATTTCATGCAAACATAAATAGACCAATCTGATTCTTTTTAAAGTATAATTTTGCACACAAGGGACAATTCACAACAGTAGCAGCATTTAAGCATCTCGTCAGCTGTGAATTATCTTGTATCTAGGCAACCAGGAAGATGGAGAAACTGGATGTATGTTAGCTGATCCCTGACCTTCATGCGGTCGTGACTGAAATGCAAGACTCAGTATTAGCTTGTCTTGGTTCATTTATAAAGCTACATAAACAAGATTTTTTTTCAGTTTATGTTACAGCTATCTCCAATGAATACTTTACATATTTGTCTGCTTTTTGAAAATAATTATTTAGAACTCAGGAGGTGTACATATCTGTCTGCTTTTTAAAAATACTTATTTAGAACTCAGGAGGTGGTTATTTATTTTGGACCTCAGTAAAAGAAAACGAATAAAATAAAACAGCACAGTTATGTCAAATAGGAACTTAATCTCCTGTGAAGAAGGTTTCTGATTGTGTTGTAAGTACTACTTTATATGTACGCATAGAATGAACAGCTTGGCAGAGCTACATTTGTGCTGCTGTCTTGACACCTTTCAAGATGAGCAGGACCTGCCACTTTGATAGCACCCTTTTACCTCCCACTTTTCCAGATGCCCTCTGATCCCTATCCTGTACATTTTAGTTACAGGACAACTAAAAATGTTACAAATTGTTGTTCTTGAAAGACAGGTCAAACTTACATGTTGTTCCCTTTCTGCTTGTATCTATAAGGTAATTGTTTGGGGAGCAATGAAGTTCTTATGTTTCCATGCTTTTAACTCATATAATTTTGCTTCCTACTGTAGGAATGTTGCTACTGTATGTCATACAAAACCTCTAAATTATTTCCACCACTGACATAGCACACCTTAAATTGTCATAAAATTTTGTAACTTATCATAGTTTATACTCATCTTGCTTCTGAAAAATCCATTTGGAGTGTCATGTGTCTCCTATGAGGCTGAATATGAAACTGACACTTTGTTCTAGTTCTGCATGTATCTGCTTCTGTGTTCTTTTACCTGATTATTCCGTTCTTCTTATTCTAATCTTTTGTTGTGTCACCACCTTAAGACCTGCTCTAGCTTCGTTTTATGTCACTGTCCTTCTTCTGTCACAAATAAATATGTTTTTTCTTCCACAGTGTCAACATCTAAAATCATGCATAAATGCCCACCTAAAATGCATTTTGATTACTGTACAAAAATAAACTTGTCCACTTTTTTCATGCTAGGTTCTGTAGCAGAGAATGGGGTTAGTTCTTCAGCGGATACATCCCAGAAACCCTCCTCTTCTCAGAGTTTCCAAAACCCTGCCAGTAATCTGACTGAGGAAAGCCACTCCCCAGAGAGCGTGAAACAGGAGTGTGACTCCCAGAGGAATCAGGCCAACAGCAGTATTAATGCAGTCCCACAACTTTCCTCCTCTGCTGCATCCACCTCATCTTCTGCCTCACACAGCTCTTGGCAGCCTAGTCAGTCCTCAAAAGAAAAGCGGAAATGTCCTACTATTCATCCTCGTATTGTTATTCTTTCTCGGTCTGCATACAACTTGTTAAGCAGCAAGAAGAATGGTCAACTTCACTCAACCGCCCTGCTACCACATGCAGATGTCTGCTGGATCAGCTCTCTGAGACCACTCCTCTACAAAGACCAAAGCACTGAACAGCAATCACTCTATTACCGCCAATGGACTGCCGCTCGGCAGCATCATGCTGATTTCAGCAATCAAGATGTAAATGAGTCAGCAGTCTTCCATCCACGTCGCCTGCTATTAACAGGACCACCACAGGTGAGTTTACACACTGTATACTAGCCAAAGAGAAAAGATTTGTATGGTTTAACAAAAGAATGGACAAGAGATCTTTCTTAAAGAGTCACTGTGGCTGGCTTGTCTTTCAGGTGGGAAAGACAGGGGCCTATTTGCAGTTTTTACGGATTCTTTTTCGTATGTTGATTCGACTATTGGAGGTGGACATATACGATGAGGTGGAAATCAATATGGGTGAGTTAACTAATCCATGCAATTTATGAAATAACTGTAATTATGGATATCACATTAATTTCGTACTGTGTCAAACACCTTCCCAGTGCTTCCTCCAAAGTAAGCAGTTTTAGACCTGATCTACATCAATTATTTTTTGCTTTAACTGGTATGCTCTAAGTTGACCTCCAAACCTAATATATTTGTATATATTACTAATTTAATGTATATTATTAAGTTTACAACACTAGCTAGCCAGTGAGACAGAGATTGGTCTACAATCTACAACTTTGAGATTTCTGCCTGTACTCTTTGAACAAATCAAATGTGAACCTGCTTAACAGAACTATTTATTCCCAAGTATGACACATCCAAACCATGTAGATGAAGACACTAAAAACTGCTGAGTATTAAATAATGCTGTTGGCTGTAACATGTTTTTTCGCTGTGCTAGAAGTACTTCTTTTATGGGATTGACATGTTTTCTATAACCTTTTCATTATTTTTACAATGTTGTGGTTTTCTGTTGAATGAGCTCACCAAGACATTCCTAATATTCCCAGTTTCTGAATGTAATAATAATTCTGCATCCCTTTTTTCAAAAATTGTTTTTCATATTTAGTCAGCAGTTAGCAACAATAAATAAAGTAAAAATTATATGGGATTTTCTGTGAAAGTTAGTTGACAGAGGCATCTCATTCCTGTTCTGTTGCCTTTTGCCACGATCTGCTTTCAAATTGCATTCTTGCTTTATTTTAACATCTTTTGATATTTCTTTTCTGTTTAGTGTTTTGTTATTCATGGAATTCATTTCTGGTATTATTTCTCTGGAATTCTAGTGTTTTAAGTGTTCTAAGAATATTTTACATCTTCCTGCTACACTGTTTTGTTTGTCATGGATGCCACCATGTTGTGCAGTACCGTTGTAGTGTTACTGTGGTACATGCACTTCCTAGTATCAGATTGGATAATAAACCTTTCCTTGTTGATTTGTGTTTGAGTAATTCATTATCTGGTTTTCTTGGTTTTGGTGAAAGTTAGGCTGAGCTTTTGGTTAAAAAATCTAGGCTTGATTCTCATTAACTTTTCATCATCTTCTCTCAAAACTTTTCTTGCCTTTTCCTGCATAGGTGATAACATTTGTGATACTTATATTTTCTTCAAGGCTGAGCTGGGCTCACCAAATTTCACTGTCTTCAACAGTACCGTCCATGTGCCCCATAAGGCCATATTCGACAGATTGTCTTTACAATGAGTCATCGTAATGAGTCCTGTGCTATTCCCCTTTGCCTTTATCCAGTGGGTTGGAGGACTGTGTTGAAAATATTGATACGGCAATGTATTGTAAATAAACCCATGGCAAAGTGTGAATTGATGCAGTCATTGCTGTATTGCTATTTATGAAATTACTTTTTACGTAGAGCATGCACATTTGAGAAAACAATACTATGTTCAAATATGAGTGTGATATTCACAATTTCCAGCAGGTGGCAAACCTATGTAGCACCCTAGTTTACTTCAAAAGTGTTAGCCGCCTTTCACATTTTTCAGAATAAATACAGGGCTATTCAAAATGAAAGAGCAAATTTGAAAAATTTATGTCAAAGAAACTGTTATGTGCAGTATGTGTTTCTGTCTTATACAGTTTGTTTGAAATAAATTTTTGAAATCTGCTCTTTCATTTTGAATAGCCCTGTACTTCATACTACAGCAATAGCAGCACCCTAAATGAAAAACTAACAATAATCCAGACACGAGCTAATGACCAATGTTCGGACAAGATGGAATAACTCTTTTGACATGAATGAGGAGTACTTTGAAAGTAACAATGCCAAAGACATTTTAAAAGAAATGAAACTACTAAGGAGTATGACAGGTGTCATTTTCGGAAAACACTAGTACCTTGTCATTTGTAGCACCTTTATATTATTAAACCATCACCAAAGAAACTAAGTTACTTTCTTGTGAGGATTTGAAAAATAGATATGTGGATGGCAAAAAGTTGCTTTCTATTGCCTTGGCATTTGGCCCACATTTTAAGTCATATTTTTAACCTGCTCGTGGCTGTTTTTTAAAGGGTCTTATTCTGCTCTTACATAGGTCACATTTCAATTCTGCTCATTTCTGGTCACAGCACAACCAGAAGAGAACTGATTCCGCTGTTCGTTTGCCAAATTCAAGATCATGAGAAACAAATGAATAAAAGACAATTTTTCTAGCAAACTAATATGCAGATGAAACCCTGAAAATGAAGGTGTTTTGCAGTAATATATTCAGTGTTGACTGCTTTAATTATGAAGCAAATATTGTAGTGCACACACAAGGTATGTGCATTTATAGAAAATCCATCCATCTTAAAAAAATTAGAGGCCCATGCAGTGTAAACGAGGTGCAGGATACGTTCACCCTGACAATGAGAGATGTTTTCTAAGAAAACTTTAACTAAGAAAAAAGTATGCAAAATATTTTGTTTTCATCTAGTTTTCTGTAAGACTGTACTTTTTTCACCAATACCACTTAGACTGCTGATGTTTAATGAGCCATCTATAAAAACAAACATGCAATTTGCATTATACATGTACTGTATATATTGTCTGCTACTATAGGCAGCTATCAGAAAATAAGAACAGCTAAAAAACATACAAATGAAAATTAATGGAATTATTTTTGTGATGTATGGAAAAATCATATTACTTGTACATAAAACAAATAAGTAAAATATAACAAAAATGTAAAATTAAACCAAAATCTGAGATACCCTTTTGACCAGTAGGCTGAGGGTTTGATGGAAGAAAAAACTCCTTTTACACATTAACATGAGTATTTGTGATATCACGATCCTCGGTTAATCTGCTTTTAACACTTATTTATTGAATGGGATAACTCAGTGTTCCCTCATTGTACTGTTTTAAACATTATCATTTTACAGACTTTTAAACCACTGAATAATTTATAGTGTCCTTTAAAACACTGCCAATGAAAAACATTGGTTGCCGTGTCCAGTGTCCACTAGTGCCAATAATATATTACCTACATATTTTTGTGTGTGTTTGTAAATGTGAGGTTAGTTTGTTCTTTAACAATGATGCATTATTCACAATGAAAAATATTTGTTAAATGTAAGGGTTCCATTTGTTTGTTTAAATTAATTTAAATTTGGCATTTTTAATAGCATGTTCAGTGTCATTGATACAGAATTAATTTTATTTATCTTGGGCAACAGACAATTTCACAATAAGCTATAGGCAGAACCACTAGTGTAATGAAAATAAGTCCTTTGTACTTAGTGCGTAGTGTAATTTTTTCGTTTGCAAAGCAATTTTTAAAAACAATGGCATTGACTGTCATATGTTCAATTCTGTAACATAATACTTAATGAGTACAGTTTGCCTCTTGATGGTAAAGAGCCACTAACTTCCTGAATACCTAATAAATTTGATTATTAGGTGCAGAGCAACAAGTCCTTTGTATCCCAGGGATAAGTGTGGAGACAGAAAGGGTGCTTTCCACAGCTGGTGACATTATCTCGGCACAATAGACTTTCTCTGACACCAGAACATGCAGGTCAGAAGTTTTTCCTTCCAAAAACAAACTCAAAAAAATCTATAACCCTAGATGAAAGAACTTGCATTTAAAATTCAGTAAAAATGTATCATTCATGTGTTAAATCAGACATGCTATACAGTGTCTTGAGATAATAAATTGTATCATATTTTATCACAATGAATATTGTATCATGAAAGTGCTGTCAGTTTCCAGTCCTAGTTGGTTATACACAGTAGTGGCAGTAGTAATAGTATTGTTACTTTGTGTGGGAGCCTGGGGGAATATTCACCAGATGCCCAGACCACATCAATTTGTACCTCTTATGCTGCAAGAAGCAATGGCTTGATTTGAGAAGCAATTTTCAATTATTACCATTTTATTGAAAGATATAATTAAGGAATTTTGAATGAAAGCCAAGCTGCATATTCCACAACCAGAGTGTTTGAGAAACAATTGAATACAATGTACTTGAATCTCTGTTTAGAATGTATACCTATTGTTAAGTGGGGTATGCTTGAGACTCACTATATTTTGAAGGAGGATGAAGTGGGAAATAAAAACATATTGTAGTGTATTCTATAAGAAACACAAATCAACCACACTCAGTTTATTGACTTTACTCAATTAATTGACTTTGTTCTGGAAATCCTAATGTGACATCTTTTCATTAAAGCTACAATAGAGTCTTCAAAAAGAGTGCTTCTGACCAAAATCAGTTGTTTACCTGCAAAAGTATCAGTAGTAGTAGTAGTAGCAGTAGTAGTAGTAGTAGTGGTAGTAGTAATATCAATAATATTAGTATTGTCAAGTATAAGACATGTATGTGATGTATTACACTGGGCAACAATTTTTCTCACACGTTTTGATTTCTGAAAATGTTCTGGTGATAGACATTTTCAAGCTAAACATGAATAGAATTTTAAATTGACTTTAGCAATAGAATTTGGAGAAACATTAAATTAGCTTTTATTGAATTCAGCATGTTTAATCGCATAATGATGCTGACACATTGTTAGTGATATGAGTTCAACTGAAAAAGAAATTTACGGTGGGCTAGCACCCTGCCCAGGGTTTGTTTCCTGCCTTGCGCCCTGTGTTGGCTGGGATTGGCTTCAGCAGACCCCCGTGACCCTGTAGTTAGGATATAGCGGGTTAGATGATGGATGGATGGATGGAATAGAAATGCTTTGCTGATGATTTTCATCTCACCTTGGCATTTGATGCTTCATATCTGAGTATCCAATTATAGCCAACCAACATTAATGGATTCCACTTGCCTTGATACCGCTTTAACCTCATTGTAATGTCCTATTGAAACCTTTCGCCATGTTCGTCACTAAATACACTAAGATTAATAGGGAAAAAGTCCAAGTATGAATGCAGAAAATCTTTGACGGCGTGTTCCACTTCATAGTTTTGTATGCTTGAAGCATGTTACCAATCAGCTGGATGTAGTTTGCTGCTCTGTAGTTGCCAAGGAAATTCTCAACAAAATCCTTGAATACCTTCTATGTGATTTCCTCCATCCCCACTGGCAGACCATCAAACCACTTGTCATTTATGATGTTTTTGACTTGTGGACCAACAAAAATGGCTTCCTTCTTGATATCAGTTATTGATAGAGACATCTGTCCTTCACCTTCCTCATTCATCATTTTCATGAAATTTTTCATCTGGCCAAGTTATATACACAGGAGGTGAAAATATCCTGTGGAGTCAACAAGTGGTTTAAGTACCAACTGAAAACAAATGCTTATGGAGCAACCTGTAATGGGACAGTTTAGTGTAGCTGTCCAATTTGCAAATTAAATAACAATCTGAGCTGCATTCCTAGTAGCAGTGCCACTACTTTTAGATCACCACAGTTGTAGATCGAGTTGTACTTGTGGTCCAGTTGTACTGCTGTATATGTGTAGTTATAATATGAGATGAAATCACAGAAATAGGTGATTGAAATAAAAAGGTGCATTATAGAAAAATTTGAAGGTGATTTTTGTTATCAGCGGATCAGAATCCATAAGATATACCCAAAAGTGTATTGGAAGCAAATGTTTGTTGTCCATTGTTATTAATTTAGGCTCTTATACTGGCTATATAAAATTTCCGCTATATACTATACTTACTTGTGCTTACATCTGGACATTGTTTTTTTAAATTCTAGTATAAGTTACTTTAAAAAGTTGAAAACTGACTGTATTAAACAAAAATGAATTAATTTAAAATGTTTGCAGAATTTAGTGATGACCCTGAGGTGATTCATCCATCAGACAATCAATGGCCAGATATTGAAATAATCACGAAGATGCCCTTTGACATGCACCCTCACGATGCTCAGTTTCGTGATACCAGTTCTATATACACAGAAAAGCTGTCCAGTACTTCTGAAGGTCAGTGCATCCATTTTATAGCCAATTCTATTTTACTATTGGTATTTTTTCTCATTAGATCTTTGTGTATACTACCACTCCAACCTGGTTTCTAACGTAATACTGGGCATTAAAATGTATGACTTTATACCACTGTACCAAAAATAAGGCATCAGTTATCCTTATGACAGTGCATAACCATTTTCCTGAAGTTAATCTATTTCTTGCCTAGGACTAATGTGTTTTTCATATGGCAGAGACAACTTAAAATTAGAGGGTGAACTCTATTGTTTGAATATGTGTTGAGCTATCTTTAAGTGAAAACTTAAGTGTGAAACCTTCCTTACGTGTTGCATACCTTTTTTACACTCATAATTAATTATTTTAAATGTATTTTAAGTCAGTAATAAGCAGCTTTGTAACATTGAATATTAGTAATGACAGTAGAAATTTGAAGCCAGGACTAAGAAATATATAATCATAGTACAAAAAAAGCTGTGCCATTAAATCACATTCATTTATCCAGGTTTTAATAATTTATGTTTAAATAATCATTTTGTATTCTTTACCACAAACATTTTCTGACAAGTATTGCGAGGAAAGTAATCTGTGCCATTTTGGGGAAATTTTCAAAGTATGTACATTTTGCATGAATATATTTAAAAGACAGTCACAACATGTAGAATTTGTTTTGTACTACTACAGTAGGTGCCAGCTGAAATGACTGCTTGATGAAAGCACTTTACTAGATATTGTCAAATATATTTAAATGTATATTTTAATACATAAAAGCATGTAAATTAAAGCTCTGTAAAGACTTTGGCTGAGTGTAGTATTGACCATGTACAATTTTATTTTTAGATTCCAAATATCTCAAAATGAGTCTCATGAAGTCCTGACAAACCAGTTTACAAGATCATTCAAAGACATAAGCCCTAGCAAGGATACACCGGTGTTTGACAGCACTCTGTGGCTATTCTACATTCACATGCACACCGTACACACCTCTGAACTGATTTCAGATAGCTTGTCATAGCTCTGCTTAGTTTTGGAAATTTAAATTGGTATGCACTTTTAAAACACTGGCTACACACACATAACTATCTGCATGACATGATCTCCATCTGAAAAATATAAGAGTAAATGGAAAAAAATTTTCTATGTACTGTATACAATGTATGTGATGTACTGTATTTCTTATTATTCTGCAGTTAACAAGGAGAAAAAAAAACAAGATGCTCCTGTGAAGAGGGAAACTGTATCCATAATGTTGACAAAATATGCTGCTTACAGTAGCTTTCACCACTGTGAGCAATGTCAGAATTATACAGAAGTCAGTCCAGGTGCACAGGTCAGTAACAAATCGCTTTCCTTAATAATATGTGACCTGAGTGTCTACATTTAGCTCAAGAAAATTTTTTTGTTTGTGTGTGTTATCTAGAAGCATTGTCTTTTGCAGTTGAATAAAAATTCTTCTGTCAAGGATAATAATTCTCTACGTAAGTGACCAGATTTTTTATAAAATAGGAATTGCTTTTATCTTCACTTCAGTACAAGAAGATCAGTAAACCTGGTCAATAATTGTGTGTGTAAACAGAAATGCAATTATTCTGTCTTGTTTATCCTAAGCAAACACTACATTCGATTTCTTATGATCTATTACGTGCAAAAGGGTACTGTACCTCAGAGCCGAATACTAGTAGAGCTCAATGGCAAATTCTAAATTAGCTGCATAAGCTGAAAAATTCAGGTTTTATGAATTAGGCTATGTAATAACCCAAATATCTGTCTTGTCCAAAATTCACACTTTTAAAAACAAAAATACCTAAAAATCTTCTTCAAGAATGCACTTGCTTCTGCTGAGTTACTCATACTGCCAGTTTGTAATGTGTGTATTGTAAAACTACAATGAAAAACAGCTCTGTCAGGACACCCTGTTTAATGTTCTGATGAAAAATAAGAAAAGGTAGTAGTGGTAATCTGCTCTTTGCGATGCTCTTAATTGCCGGTTCTTTACTTGTATTTCTAAATTTTATTTTTTATGTTTAGGTGGGGGGTCAAAAATTCACAATTGAGTTAAGATTCTGATTCTAGGTTGTTCAAACCGTTGAAAAAAGTTGATTTTAGCATGGTGTCATTATGTGTGTCTTTATGTGTGTGTGTTTGCCTGTGAAAACTTGTGTAGAAAAGGTAACTTCTGAAAAAATTGATTCAGCTTTTTGAAATAAGTTGTATCATGTTTGCCTTATTACTTGGTCCATTCCTATTATTGTTGGTACAGTTTGGTTGGTTACAGTACTTATTTATACATCCTTCAAACACGCTTTGATTTATGTCAATTGCTGTAGAAATTGTTCAGTATAACCAGGGTTTTTGCAGTCTGCCCAGCATAGTCATGGGACAGGGTCTATTGAATTGCAAAAGTTTTACATGAGTAGCTTTTGAGATTAATAATTTATCTAAATATACATGAATGCAGACATGGAGGTACACACAAGCGCTTGCATGTGTGGATGTATGAAAACGCACTCACACACTCAAATTTATAAATGAAGGTAACAGACTGATTGTTTGCCATATCAGAGCACTTGCTGGATGATAAAGAGAAAGAAAAATTAAAACAAGCATGCACATATCCACATCTGTAAGGTCGACATACTCAGTGGCATTAAGCCACCACTGTACTAATCTAGCTGTCTGTGCAGCTTGTTTACTTCATTTGAACCCATGCATTTAGTTTCAAATTAAATATTCTTCACTTGAGTCAGTTTCCTGTTCATTTGATTCTACATTTATTTCTATACATTATAAATATGTTAATATACTTCATTGTGTATTATCATATAGTACAATCAATTGTATTATGTTATGAGTGATTTCCTGCGGTATCACAATAGTGAAATTTACATGGAAGTACTAAATAGACCATTCCATACTGATTTTTATTATAGTTAAAGGTAGACATTAACTGGTATAATTTTTCATGACAGGTAGGGGATTCTTTTACTGAATGTTTGGTATCTTCCAATGTGTTACATTACTAGAAACCTCAATGTACCTTATTCTGAACTGTCAAAAGATTTTTCCTTTAGAGAGGGCTTGTAGCACTTTCTGATCATGAACTAATCAAGTGCACTTGAGTATGAATTGTATAGCTTGTATTTTGCAATTTAGTAAAAACTGAACAGATTTTTCTTATTCTCTTGAATTTTTAGCAATTTAGTAATAAAAATCTCTTAAGTGCGTATTACTTGTATTTTTCCCATATTTCATTAGATTTCAAGAAAACAAGTCTGCTGTTGTTTTCACACCTTATATAGCTATATTCCATCATGAGTATCGATATGATTAAAATGCAACTGCTTAAACTGGTGCCCTGTATTTAAAGAGAAAAGTGTCTGTGTGTGTGTGTGTATATATCCATCCATCCATTATCCATCCATCCATCCATTTTCCAACCCGCTGAATCCAAACACAGGGTCACAGGGGTCTGCTGGTGCCAATCATAGCCAACACAGGGCGCAAGGCAGGGAACAAACCCCGGGCAGGGCGCCAGCCCACCGCAGGGTACACACACACGCACACACACACCTAGCACACACTAGAGACTATTTAGAATCGCCAATTCACCTAATCTGCATGTCTTTGGACTGTGGGAGGAAACCGACGCAGACAAGGGGAGAGCATGCAAACTCCACGCGGGGGGACCCGGAAAGCAAACCCAGGTCTCCTTACTGCGAGGCAGCAGCGCTACCACTGCGCCACCATGCCATTCCAAGAAAATATATATATATATATATATATATAATATATGTTATATTATATATATTGTGACAGCCCAGGGTACATACAGCCACCCTAACCCAACAAAGACAGGCAGAGACACAAGTGCAGACCACAGCACAGTACAGCACTGAAGTATACGAGACGCAGTCCCTCCGTTCTCCCTGGTATCACTCTCAGTCCTTCTGCCTTTACTCCCTCTCTTTCAAGCTGTGTCTAACTCCTTCTGACTCTGGCTCCCCAAGTAAAGTGAGGTGGATCCTTTTATGTTGTTCCTGGGGCTGTTCCAAGTGGCTTGTTAACCAGATCTGGAATCACTCCAGGTGTGGTAAAAGCCCAAGGTAGGGTTCTGCAGTTCCCCCTGGTGGCCCCCACGGAACCCAACAAGGCTGTGCCCAACTCCAACTCCCGGCGTGCCCTGTGGGAATCCTTGGTGTCACAGCCACCCAGGAGGGCTGCGGTCTGATTTCCTGGGTAAAGTCTGTGGCTGTGGACCACTATATATATATGTACTTATTTTACACACATGCGTAACTATATATATAGTTATAGTATATATATACAAGAGTGAGTTTACCATTTTGAGTAATTTTAATACTTAATGAGATTGTACCAAATGCACTGTGCCATTGTGACATTCTTTTGGGTTTATAAAGTTAATAAAGCTATTGAATTAATAAAGTTATTGTAATAATCATAACCTGCATGTCTTTTTTCATACGAACAGCTGAAAACCTACTTTTGCCCACCCCTATATGTATATTTATACAGTATATATATATATATATATATATAGTATATGTATGTATGTATGCATCAATATTGTGCAGCAATATTTTAGCCCATTAGTTCTACCCCATTTTTCAATATTATTTAATAAAATATTTACATTAAGTAGCAGACATAATTTTTAAAGTGCCTTGCATGACTTGCTAGATAACAGTGTAGTGAATTTAATTCGGTTGTTCTTTTTTCTCAGGTTGGTGATTCAACAATTCACTCATTCACGTTTTCATCCTCTATGCTGGGGGAAGAGGTGCAGCTTCACTTTATCATCCCCAACTCCAAGGAGCATCACTTTGTTTTCAGCCAACAAGGGAGACATCTTGAAAGTCTGAGGCTACCTTTAGTTTCAGATAAGGTGCGGTCTGATGTTTTCTGTTAGTCTGGGACTCATTAATTAAAAATACTCATTACAGTTTTTTATATTAAATTTGGGTACACAGAATATCTAGCATTGTTGTATCAGGAAAAAATGGCAAGCAAAAGGTGTAGTGCATCTAGGTTTATAACATTTGATTTAATAATGACAAATCGGACAGTAATTAATTTGAATTCACTGTGTGTAATAGTAAGTAAAAACAAAATTAAACATAATCTGACAAGCAAAGCTATTGGATTCATTGGTTCTCAATAAGTTTATCTACCAAGTCCTTTCATTTTTCTCAACTCTAGTAGAATTGTTGCAAAGAATTTTATTTGTATGGTTTATTCTTTATGTCTACACCATATATTCACACAGAGCATAGATAAATTTAACATTAAGTGAACAATAAGCAATTTGTGGGAGGCAATTTAAAAGAAATAGACCCTGCAATTGATATTGGGGACCTCACTGTTGCAGTAAGCTATCATTCTTTTGAGACTGATCATATTGGGATAATGTGTTTACTATCTAGATGTATTTTCATTCTTGTTAGTGCCAGTATATGTGACAAATCCACCACTTGTGAAAAGCCAATTTTTGGTACGAATAAGCCCAGATTAAGACCTACACACTGCGGTGGGCTGGCGCCCTGCCCAGGGTTTGTTCCCTGCCTTGCGCCCTGTGTTGGCTGGGATTGGCTCCAACACACCCCCGTGACCCTGTAGTTAGGATATAGCAGGTTGGATAATGGATGGATGGAAGACCTACACAGACACCTAGGTGACTTAATAAATAGAGCTTCTTAACATGGGTCATAACTTTAAGAATGTAGCACAAGGACTACTGGTCGTTCCATTTAGTGTGGTAATAACCAATTATAAAATGGTGCTCGGGCAATCGATCATTTATCGAGCTTTGCATCCTCCTTGGATGATTTCAGTGCCTGCTACAGAGTGGGTGGGAAGCTGGAAAGATGAGAAGGCCCCTTACTTTCAAGGGATTCTTGGGCACGCACTGAGATTGCCCTAATTGTAGATCTACCCTGGGTACGAATTGGTGTTGATTTTGTTTTTTCATTGTGTGTCCTGCAGTATTAATCCTTTGTTAAGCATATTGATTTACTTGTACAAACTTCTATACCACAAAACAGATAGTGGAAGCCCAGGTTTGCAATAAATAAGTTTCAACTAACAAATTGGCATCTGGTATTGGGAACAATTTTGAAAGCTGTTAATCCTTGATGTTTTTTTTACAGAACTCAAATATTTTGAAGAGCCCAATTTTTACACCAACCACAGGTCGTCATGAGCATGGTCTGCTGAACATCTACCATGCTATGGAAGGTGCAGAGCACTTGCACATCTTGGTGGTAAAGGAGCATGAAATGCCTTTGTATCGAAAGTATTGGCCCAACCACATCTTGTTAGTGTTGCCTGGGGTTTTCAACAATGCTGGTGTGGGTAAGTCTGATTAAAAAGGTAGAGTTATCAAAGCAATAACAAAGATTCGAAACAATTTGGGTGAATTTTAAGGAGTGTTGCTATAAACAAGTTAGGTTTTTAACACTAGCATTCTACTCAGAGTACAGTGTTGAGCTTTGTGCCAGTTGTATACATGAAGGGACTTCAAACTTGAAAAACTAGCACACTTATGAAGTTAAACAGAAGCAAAAAGATAAAGCAAAGTTTTAGGCCCTGATGAACATGGAGGCAGGGGTAGAAAAATACGTAGTCTTGATGCTTGAGTCTTAACAGTTTTTAATTCTGGACAACCAAACTACAGACTCTAAAAGTCCAGCAGACTACCAGATGTTTAGGAGTTTTGGTCCATGAAGGTCCAATTCTTCATGTAAAATGTTAAGTTTGGTGTTGCTTTTAAAGAAAGCTGCTTAAAGTGCACCAGACTGCTATAACCTCTGCTAAAGCCTGATTTATTATATATTTGATGCATCTGGTTACTTTCTAACTACGTGGCTATACAGGTGTTGACGCTGTGTACTCTGATAGTGAATTTCGGGGAGAGTCTGTTTACTTGGGTCCAGAATGATAAGAGAAGGGCTGAATATAAAGCAACAGGTCATCAAAGCAAAAGGAAGACATTCAAACATATTTTAAGTGCACTTCATCATGCCCCTCACCTACTTACAAGAATTTTATCTCTATAATGCTTTTGGTGAATGGGCTTGCATCTGCACACACACACTAGTTAGCAGTATGGCAAAATTGTGCAGCCTGTCTATAAATCAAGCAAGAGCTATAGCAATAAAGCAACAGGGGCAGTGAGGACAATGATCTCAATGAAAAGTAAATATTGTCCTTTCGTCATTTACCATGGCATAAATAAATAATAAAGTAAACTATAAACTAGTAAAGTAATAATTAATGCTTACTTTGTTTTTATTGGGGCATTGGGAGCATGTTTTGTTATGGGTTAAAAAAAAACAAGATAGGGCAAGGCGAACGGTTCCACTGCTGCTTCAATACCAGTTACAAGTGAGGAGAAAACAGCATTATGACAAAAATAAATAGAAAAAAACTTTTCAGGTGATGAAGGAGCTTTTTAGTGGGTCAAATACAGACAATATTCTGCAAAATATCTATGACAGCAGGCAATTGAAAGCATCACATCCAAGTCAGAGAATGTGCTGTGGTGTATGCAGAGCATCCAATAACCACATATAAAAGAATATTTTGTTTTCGGGCAAATTTAATTTAAGGGTTGAAAAGGTGATGAAGCACGGTAACAGACTATTTACTAGTCGGCCTGCAATATTTAACAAATGCTGATGCAGTGCAGAGTCATTTCATGAAGTGTACAACTTGGAAACAAAAACAACACCAATGTACTCTTGTAACTCTTTTTAACTTGCAAGGCGTACTACAGCTGAAAAAATGACCTAAGATATCCAGCAGTTTGTTGATCACATGTAATGGCTTGAATATTTCAAAAATGCTCCTGTCACAAATTTTCAAGTGTTCAGCCTCAGGAAGTGGACATTAACCTTTTGAAATCAGAGAGCTATTCTCCATTACAAACAGATCTTTCCCATAAAGTCACAGAGAGAAATCTTATAAAAAAAATAAGATGCCCACCATTAATCAGTAACTATGCAGGACACATAACAGGTATACTGAAGGTTGTGAAAATGCTTCTTACTACTGGGCCAAACACTGCAGAATGTAAAGATGCTTTTTCAAGCGTAAACCTCCTTTTCACTAACATTAGGACCATCTTAATGACCAGAGCACGCCAAAGTCAAATTGATTATGGTTTCAACAGAGAAGCTTTTTTTGTGGGTTATAAATTAGGTCTGAAAATAAAATTTGAGAATACAATATTAATGCAGTATTTCAGTTGATTTTTGATAAAATATTTTTGTGTACATTGGGAAAAGACCATAAATCAACTTTATATAATCCTTTAAAAATCATTTATTTGCTAAAATATTCTCTTCCAAGATTCAGATTGACTTTATATTGTTTTAGAGAAGAGTGCTATGCACTTGTGTACAACAAAACTTTACAAAAAAATATTCCTGTAGATAGCTGCAGGAAACCTTCCAACCTCAAACCTACTGACCTTTTCAGACTTCCCTATTTATATCCACCATCAGGATATTCAAGTGCTGTTTATTAAACTGTACTTTCTCTTTCCATTTTTATGTTTTCTTTGTCCATTCAGTAACAGTTTTCTTTCTTCTACAGGATACTTCCCTTGCTTATGTACAATAATAGTTATTGCCTTATTATTCCATGTTTTAACAGGTTGTACAAATCCCTCTTTGTTCCTGACTTGGGCTTTATTTTCAGTACTTCTCTGCTATGTTTTTTCTTATCATGTGGTGAGAAGGTAGCATCGTGAAAGTGTGCCTTCAGGAATAAAAGGTCTTGTTGTGTCTAGATTACTCATAGGTGGTACCTGCAAGCATAGTGGGTAGGGAATGTGGAGAAGGGTGTCTACTCCTATTTGTTGACTGGTTTAGGGTTTATGGGGTGGGTTTTTGGATAGGAGCCTTGTGGGTAGGTTTAAAGTCTTTTACTATCAAAAGTGATTGGCCAAGGTGATGTGGCTGAGGCTTAAGGCATGATTATATTTGATGTGATTACATGTGATTTAAATTGCATTATCACTCCTGGCATGCAGACCCTCACGTCGGCGACCACATGCCTTCAGAGTTTTGGAACTGTGTGGCCCTGTACACGTCAACAGCAAATGCGCCAGACAAGAAAACACACACTCATTGGAGGAACAGTTGTGTTGAGTATTGTTACCTGCACCAACATATTACAACTTTAAAAGCATGCAGCGTTAGCCAAATGTCCACAGATTCATGCTGAGAAAACATTGCCTGGACTCTGGACAAAGACGAAAGTTTGTGCAGGCAAAAATGGAAATACCTGTGAGATCAATATGTAAAAGTAAAGAAAAAACTTAGGGGGAAAATCTGAGGGACTGCGCACCTCTAGTATCACGCAGTGCCACACACTGAACACTTGAACAATAAACTGACCAGTTGTACATCCCCTGTATGTGACTGTGTCTGCAGCTGGCTGCATTTGAGTATAAATGTGCCTTTAGTTTACCTATTTACCCTTTCTGCTTTCTGGTTTTGACTATCTTTTATCTGCTTCATGACCAGCTTACCAGCCACTTCCTGTTTTGTTCAAGGCCTAGTTTTAAATTTCAACATATCTAGTGTCCTTGATTATGTCTGACAGAATAAAATAATCATTATAGTATTATCAACAACTACTTACAAAAGGGTATTTTCAATTTAGTGCAGCATAACTTATGACTTAAAACACACTTCAACTGGTTTAGATTGTACCTTTAGTTTCAGATACCATATTTTCCTACAGAAATCAGAGGTGAGATTACTATGTTATTTTCTCCTTTTTTTCCAACCCCATACCAACCTTCATTCTGGCTAATTCCAGCTAGTCACATTGTATGTTTTTAAGACCTTTAAATAATTCATGGGATGGACACAAACCTGTTGTTTGATAAATTTTGTGTCTATTATTGCACCCCTCAATACACCTGCATTTATTGTAAGTTTTTCTCTAATTTAAATTTTGTTGAAACATTCTTTTTAAACCCCTTTGACGTCACTTTTAGGTCTAGACTCAGCTACTTTTTAATTCCCCAATAACTTGATCCCTCTGGTAAAAAAACAAAACTTGTCTCGAGTTCTCTGTTTGATCACAAGTTCTGTCAACTTTTTACTTTCCAAAGTACTCTCAGCAGTCATATATACTGCTTCTGATACCTTCCTTCCCATTTGAATTTGCAGAGATCTCAGGCTGTCCTCTATAGTATTTCTTCTTCTTTTGAATTATTCCCTTTAACCTCTTGCCATTTACAGTATCTGTGTTAATTTGATCTGATCACCTCTATTACTACACACAGTAGTCCCACAGAAATGGCTTAATATATTGTTGGCATCTTTCTTTTCCTTGGTAGTGCCTCCCTAAATTTCTCTCAGATAGTATTCTTCTGAAATTGTATTAGGTTATAAATTAATCCAGATTACCCCGAATTCCATTAAAGTCTCCTGTCAGTAGTCCGCTTTTCCCACATGTATCCCCTTAGTAAATTTATTTCACAGATATTTCCAACCTGTTGCCAGGCATTGTGACCTCTAACTACCATTGCGTGTTAAAGAATTTCATTCCTTCTCATCTCGTCTCATTCCCTGTTATGATTTGGTTTAATTTGTAACTTTTTGGGGCTTTCATGTCATACTTGGGTGCACCTTTAGGGAACATGTAGATTCCTATTCTGATAATAAATTGAATTAATTTCATTTGTTTAAATTATTTTTGAGTCTTTCCTGCACCATTTTTTGTAGGTACCACCATATTGTGAAGTCACTACATTGCTGCTAGCTAAACAAGTTGGAAGTAAGCACCTGTAACATCACAGGGTTGTGACTGTAAAGGTCTCAATGAACACATACTATACATCTAGACAACAACAGGCCATTTCATTCCATCAAAGCTAACCAGTCCTATCCACTTAATTCTTCTAAAAAAACATCAAGTCTAGTTTTGAAAGTCCGTAAAGTCTTACTGTCTACCACACTACTTGTTAGCTTATTCCAAGTGTGTGTGGTTCTTTGTGTAAAGAAAAACTTACTACTGTTAGTGCAAAATTCACCCTTAACAAGTTTCCATCTGTGTCCTCGTGTTTTTGTTAATTATTTTAAAATAACATTCTCGATCCACTGTACTAATTCCTTTCATAACAGTCATGTCACTTCTTAATCTTCTTTTGCTTAAATTGAAAAGGCTCAGCTCTTTTAATCTTTCTTTATAATTCATCTCCTGTAGCACTGGAATCAGCCTAGTCACTCTTCTCTGGACCTTTTCTAGCTCTTCTCTGTCATTTTTGTAGCCTGGAGACCAAAACTACACATAGTACTCCAGATGGGGCCTCACTAGTGCATTATAAAGCTTGAGCATAACTTCCTTGGACTTCTGAACCCATGCTAACTGTTCAGAAATACTCCTGTACTTTCCATGTGCTGCTCAATCTTATCCTTAATAACTCCTTCCATTAATTTTCCTGTGATGCATGTTAAGCTTGCTGGCCTATAGTTGCTTGGATCTGCCCAGTCACCCTTTTATATAATGGGATAATATTTGCCATTTTCCATCCATTATCCAACCCGCTATATCCTAACTACAGGGTCATGGGGGTCTGCTGGAGCCAATCCCAGCCCACCGCAGGGCACACACACACGCACACCCACACACCAAGCACACCCTAGGGACAATTTAGAATCGCCAATGCACCTAACCTGCATGTTTTTGGACTGTGGGAGGAAACCCACACAGACACAGGAAGAACATGCAAACTCAACGCAGGGAGGACCCGGGAAGCAAACCAGGGTCTCCTAACTGCGAGGCAGCAACGCTACCACTGCGCCACCGTGCCGCCCTGCCATTTTCCAGTCATTCCTAATTTCCCCAATCTGCAGTGACTTCCTAAAAATATGTGCCAAGGGTTTATACTAAACAAGGGTTTGTACTCGCTAGCGTTCTTAAGAACTTGAGGGTAAATATTATCTGGTCCTGGTGATTTGTTTGATTTCAGTCTATTTAATCTGAGTAGTACTTTTCCCTCTACAATTTCCAAATTCTTCAATACCTCCTTAGTAGTCCTGTGTACGCTGGAAGGTTTTCTGCTTCCTCACTTGGGAAGAACTCAGAAAAATGCAAGTTTAGAGTGTTCACTGTTTCACTGTCTGTATCTTTTATTTCCCCTTTATTATTTCTGATGCACTTCACCTACTCCTTGACTGTTCTTTTACTACTAAAATACTGAAAGAATCTCATAGGGTCATCTTTCATTTTATCTGCTATATTTCTCTCCAGCTGTCTTTTAGCCTCCCTAATATCCTTCTTAATGGTTGCCCTCATGTTCTCATATGCCCTACGATTCACTTTGGAGTTATTAGTCTTAAATGCCTTATACAGCTGTTTTTTCCTTTGCAGCTTCCTTTTTAACTCTTCATTAACCCACTCTGCAGTTTTTTTATTTCCTATTAATTCCAAATTTAGGTATATACTGTTCCTGTCCTCCATCACATGTAGAACATTTTTAAACCTGTTCCACTGCTTCTTAACAGACTCCACACTTAAAAGCTTATCCCAGTCTATCCTTCTTAGACTTAGCCGCATCTGCTCAAAATTTGCCCTGCCAAAGTTAAAGTTAACAATTTTAGTCTTTGTATCCTCAATCTTACAAAACACTGAGAATTGTATTATATTATGGTCAATTGACCCAAGTGGTTCAATTACCTGTACACCCTCAGTTCTATCCTTATTATTACAAAATAATAAATCCAGACAAACTTCACCCCACATTGGTGATTTAACATACTGTGCTAAAAAGCAATCACTGATTACTTCTAAAAACTCCTGCTCCTGTTTATCCCAGTTCGAATAATTAAAAGTCCGCCATGACTAAAATATCCCCCTGTAAACTTGCATTTTTAATACAGTAATCCCTCATCGATCGCGGGGGTTGCGTTCCAGAACCCCCCGCGATAGATGAAAATCCGCGAAGTAGAAACCATATGTTTGTATGGTTATTTTTATATATTTTAAGCCCTTATAAACTCTCCCACACTGTTAACATTATTAGAGCCCTCTAGACATGAAATAACACCCTTTAGTCAAAAGTTTAAACTGTGCTCCATGACAAGACAGAGATCTTCTTTCTTCTTTCTCACAATTAAAAGAATGCAAATATATCTTCTCTTCAAAGGAGTGCCCGCATCAGGAGCAGAGAATTTCAGAGTGAGAGAGAGAGAGCGCTCGCAAAGAAAAGCAAACAATCAAAAAATCAATACGTTCCGAAGCACCGCAATAAAGCGGCATTTTTTAGAGGAGTGTCAGTATCTTCTAAGCAAACAGCCTCTGTGCAAACAGCCCCTCTGCTCACATCTCCTCCTTCAGGCGCAGAGGACGTCAGAGAGAGAGAGAGTGGGAGATTAAAGCAAACAATCAAAAAATCAATACGTGTGCTTTTAAATATGCTAGGCAAACAGCCTCTGTGCAAACAGCCCCTCTGCTCACACCCCCTCCATCAGGCGCAGAGAATGTCAGAGAGGGTGAGATAGAGGCAGAGACAAGCAAACAATCAAGCACCGTGCGGGATGCATATCTTATATCATTGAGGAGTTTTAGTTAATATGTAATACATGCTCTGATTGAATAGCTTCTAAGCCATCCGCCAATAGCGTCCCTTGTATGAATCAACTGGGCAAACAAACTGAGGAAGCATGTAGCATAAATTAAAAGACCCATTGTCCGCAGAAATCCGCGAACCAGCGAAAAATCAGTGATATATATTTAGATATGCTTACATTTATAATCCGCGATAGAGTGAATCCGCAAAAGTCGAAGCGCGATATAGCGAGGGATTACTGTATTACTAAAAAGATGTTTGTTGAAATTACTGTCTGCATTGGATGGTCTATAACACACTCCTAAAATAAGGCCTCTTTCCTTAATGCTTTCCAAGTAAAGCCACATGTCCTCACTAAGATGAGGCTCATCGTCCAGCTGAAGAGGACTTGCATTTAATTTCTGTTTGACATACACAGCAATCCCACCTCCTTTTCTGTTCTGTCTATCCTTCCTAAAAAATTTGTATCCATCTATGTTATACTTATCCCCATCTTTGTTTTTAGCCAGGTTTCCGTTACTGCTATAATACCATAATTATGCTCTGCTACATACAGCTCCAACTCTCTTGCCTTATTTTTGATACTTCTAGTACTAAGGCAAGCTATTTTAATGTTACTCCCTCTACATTTAAGTGATTGGTTAGAATTTACATTACTATGCATTTTTATTTCTACACAGTTTGTTCCTCCATGTACAGTAGTAGTTCTAAACCTGGCCTGTCCTAAACTCCCTTTGAATTTGAATAAAATGCCATAAATTAAATACGATCTGTTGTTGGCAAGGATTGTTTTCTAATTAAGCTATCTGATTGGAACAAAAATCTGCAGCCACTATCGCCGTCTAGCACTGACTTTGCAGACTACTGCTGTGGAGGAACCTACAAGCCATTTCCTTTGCATTTGGTGTAGTAGTATGACTTCCACCCCATGCTCTTTACTTTGCAATATTTAAATTAGTCACTCCTTCTTCCAAAAACCCACATACTTATTTAATTTTTTTATCACTTATATCTTACAGTTTGCAAACATTTGCTTAGGGCTTCACTACAGACCATACTGCCATTACTGTAATTTACACATTTCTGGAACATTCCTCCTTTTGCCTGTTTGTCTCTAATTGTCTTTCCTTGATACTCTTTAATGATTTTTCTCTCACCTCACATACTATTTCTCCTAGACTTTCCAGTGTTCTGTTATTCAGTATTGTATCCTTGGATACAATTGGTGCTGAGCAGGCAATGACTTCTCCCTGGAAAGCCCTTAATTAACTTTTTGTTCAGTTATGGAGATCTTCCTTTCAGAACTTGATATTCCTCAAGACCTCTGTTTCATTGATTAATGGACCTACTGGCTGTTATTGCTGTAATGTCTTTCTAATGCTTTGCCTAATTCAGCACATATTTTCAAGATGGCTCTTTGAATCAAATCCTGCCGGTCCCTAAAAGTTCATCCACTTTGTATGTGACAGTTTGCTTAGTCTTCAAGCAGCACCAAACAAGCAATGTTGTGTCACACCATTAGGCTGTAGGGCATGATATTTATAGTTTTCTGTATGCCAGGAGTGAATCTTGCCTGTGATTTTACTGAATGCAATTATTCACAACAAGAGATTGCATTAGTTTCTAATCGTGAGGAGTGACATCAGGTAGCCAATATAAACCGATGAAAAAACAAAAAAATTATTCAGTGCAAATACACAGCAATAGGCCTCACTAAAATAGAAACTGTACATCATATTCGTCTCTTTTGAGGTTTAATATGTTTGTCATGTCAATGCACATTATAATAGTGATATTAGTTATATTAATTATTGTGAGTACAAGTCTATATTTAGCTGGTTTGGCTGTATTTCTGTACTTTATCACGGTGTCTTCATTTCCCACTTGAAAATGTAAAATGTTGCATATGGTTGGGTCAGATTTGCCATAAATATACAGTAATCCCTCCTCGATCGCGGGGGTTGCGTTCCAGACCCCCCCCGCGATAGGTGAAAATCCGCGAAGTAGAAACCATATGTTTGTATGGTTATTTTTATATATTTTAAGCCCTTATAAACTCTCCCGCACTGTTTATTAATATTCCCCGCAGAGTTATACAGCATAATCCCTTTGTATTCTCTTAGATATTAGGTAAGATTCATTGAAATTATGTATATAAACACACTCTTTATATACAGTAAAACCTAAATATTATTTTAAAGATATTGAGTGTCTCCGATATCACATATGTTACAGCCATTACGATAGACAGGTCACCAGCAATAAATACGTACAATGCAAGAAAAATAGTATACAGTAAATGTGTGTACAGTGACACTAAGCGTACGTACATGTACTAAGCACTGTAAGAAGAAAATTAATTATGGTTACTCACCAACAATGACACGATGACTTGTCCGATAACAATGAGTTTAATTTTACTGCACAAGAAAGGAGAGCGTTACAGCCCTTGTAAAGGAGCCACTTCAGGCGATTGTGTAGCACTGCCGTTGTTCTTCTTCTGGCAGTCTTCAATCCAAATCCCTAAAGCAGATTCCATCCAGACTACTGCCTTATTACATCCACTTACAACTCGTTTTATACCCTGGTTAAAAGGACGCTGCAGCCGTAGATCTTATATTCCTTTCCTACTTTTTAAATAAAAAGAATCGTAGCCTTCAACAAATCCAAAACGTTTACCTTTTCGGCAATCTTTAACATCTTCTTCTTGCGCTTGGGCACGGCCCCTGAAGCAGTAGCAGATTGTTTTGGAGCCATAATGAAGGGCTTGACTATGCACAAAGATAAACACAAAAGAGCACAACTCTTTACACAGCGAAACACGTTGATGCTGAATGAGTGAGACGAGACTTCCTGGTTAACACTGCATTCAGCACGCAGGAGCTCAACTGCGTGCTCTGATTGGTTAGCTTCTCAGTCAGGAGAACTTAACTGCGTGCTCTGATTGGTTAGCTTCTCAGCCATCCGCCAATAGCGTCCCTTGTATGAAATCAACTGGGCAAACCAACTGAGGAAGCATGTACAGGAAGTAAAAAGACACATTGTCCGCAGAACCCGCGAAGCAGCGAAAAATCCGCGTTATATATTTAGTTATGCTTTCATATTAAAATCCGCGATAGAGTGAAGCCGCGAAAGTCGAAGCGCGATATAGCGAGGGATTACTGTACACAAGTTCTCTCATCAAGTTTACTTGTATAAATCCTGACTTTTGCATGAAAAGTTTCATGAGGACATTTCAATCGTCTTTTTGTGCATATGCATGTTTTATAAATCTGAACCCGGATTCTTTTTGTTGGTCATTTCTTTGACATTATTCTTTTGGTCCAGTGGTGAGCTGCTGCCGAGAGACTTTTTAAAACTTGTTCCCTTCAAAACAAGTTGTAATTTTTACATAAAATGAAAATCTGGGTATTTCTATATCGTCAAGGTTTCACCTTACTAAAGTAGAACTCTGTGTAACTGCTAGCTAACCCTGTAATATTCCTTGTTTCTTTAATAGGAGCAGCTAAGTTCATGATCAAAGAGCTTTCATACCACAACCTGGAACTTGAGCGAAACCGTCTTGAAGATTTAGGTGTTAGAAGGACAGATGTGTGGCCATTCATTGTTATTATGGACGACACCTGTGTATTGTGGAATGCTCATGGCACTCAAGATCAGAGCAGGTAATGACAAAAAGGATCTTGTTTATTCAAGCTTTTTAAGCTTGGCGTTCTACACTATTGTACTTTTTAAAAACATCCTTAATATTGGAGGTAGATCAAATTACCTTTATTTTACAAAGAGAACACCGTTACATGGCAAATTGGAACTTTAGAGATATGATAAATTACTAAATCACTTCTTTTTCATTTAGAGCACATGTATGTTAAATGACTAAGTCAAGGTCACAGATTGAGTTAGTTGCAGTCATTGAATAATCTGTCTTGTATTTTATGGTGTTAGCTCGGTACATTAAGGCATTGTTTTAAAAATCAAAACACAGAAAGAGTTTAGAGAGCTGCATACATTTTCAGCCATTGTTGAAGACAAAATGCAGTTACGTTCATGCCTATTAGCCGTTCCATAACTGTTTTATTCACACTCATACATTTTTTACATATTCCAAGGCCACTATATATACTTTGCGCATGTGTTGGTGCAGCTGGTAGTATCTTAAGAGAGTTGCTTCTCTCTGAAGGTTGAAAATTCTTTCATATTCATGTGGTTGCTGTTCCATTTCCAAGACATGTTGCTCGACTGTTTGACAAACCTAAACTGACACTTTGAGTGTGTGTGTGTATTTATATGTGTGCTCTACTGCAGTTTTGTTTTTACCTTGCTCACAGGAATGACTTCAGCTGCTTACAAATATGAACTTGAAAGAATGGGTTCAAACATTCATCTTCAGAAAGTCTACTTTTATTTGATTTGCAACACATATTTTCTGTTTCCTCTTAGTTCATCCTCAGAGGAAGACTCTGGTTTCAGGAATGTTTCTCTTAAGGCAGTCATGCAGCACATGGAGCTCACACCTAACATTACCCAGTATGCCATGCTTGGTATCCAGAAGTGGAATCGCCACCTTGCAGCCAGACAACCTTGTAACCCTTTCTCCTGTTGCCACATTCATAACTTTGTGCTACTCAATGTGGATCTCACCCAGAATGTACAGTATGACTTGAGCAGGTGAGTTGCCTCTACTCATTCCTCCATAGGAGGTATGACTCTCTCCTGAAAACATGTCATTGTAGTTGCTATTTTTTTGTTTACCAACAGGTATTTCTGTGAGGAGATAGACTTTAATCTGAGGATTAACAGCAGCAGCCTACCAATCTGTCGCTTCAACAACTTCAGTTTCATGAAGAAACACATCCCTTTTGGAGGACGGAAGGACCTCGTTGTTAAACCGAAAATGATGGTAAGGAATTTGTCTCACCACAAGCTGTTAAAAAGCAAAACCGGAACTCATGCTTTAACCCCCAGTGCATAGGAATAAACATAAGACGTGATGACAGCATGAGCATGCATAGGGTTGGACATGAGTTCTTTATGTTGTTTTCGTTGGTGTATAATTGTTTACATTAATTAGTTGAACCCACAAGCCATAAAACTATGGCCTGACACCTATCCACAGCTGAGTTGTCAATTATCTTTTCAAATGGTGTATTTCATGCAGAAAACCATCCAATTTATACATTACTAGCAAAATACCCGCGCTTCGCAGCGGAGAAGTAGTGTGTTAAAGAAGTTATAAAAAAGAAAAGGAAACATTTTAAAAATAACGTAACATGATTGTCAATGTAATTGTTTTGTGACTGTTATGAGTGTTGCTGTCATCAAGGATTTGATTATCATTATTTCTTTCAATCAGTATTTGGAGGATGTGTTGTGTTCAAGTTACATTCCGTGTTTGTCTAGTCTATCCCTGACCATCTCATCTTTGTTGTCTACCGTTGTTAAAGATAACAGGTTTCATTCATTGAAGTGATCACTACCCAAATCGGTACTCGTGAATCTAAGATGTTTAACAGGCATTCCCAGTATTAAGTTGTGGAGTTGCCTACGAATATTTAGCAGCAGCGTGTTTATGAACGTAATTTAAACTTAAGCTTTACACCTTGCTTTCCTATTGATATGTCCACAAAGGCTTGTTCAGCATCAGAGGGTTGTTCCTTTCCTACATCAATTAGCAGCTCGTCTTCCTCTTTATCTGAGACATCACACACTGCATGCACGGGTTTACCTGTCCCAGTCCTGCAAAGTCAGTTCACGTGAGCCGCTCGGAGTACATGCATCGAAGGTTCTCAGCTGTGCTTGTGCTGTCTCGTGCGATCTTGCGATGTCCACGGCTTTATTTAATGTTAGCTCAGACCCGGCACTTAAAAGTTTCTCTCGCACTTTTGCTGAGTTTGTGCCAAACACTATTCTATCCCTGACCATCTCATCTTCGTTTGCATAAGCACAGTCCTTCACCAGCAATTTTAACTCCATTACAACAATTTTAACTCCGTTACAAAGTGATCAAAAGTCTCGTTTATACCCTGCGTCTTCTCATTAAACGTGTATCTCGTGAATATCGTATTCGTCGTAGGCATGACAAACGCCAGCAACAGCCTGTCTATGAACTTAATTTAAACTTAAGGTTTACACCGTGCTTTGTTTCTGCAGTAGCTGCACTTATGAATATGCTTGTATGCGTCACTCACTTCATATTCTTTTGCTGCCTTCTCAATTGTGTAATGCGTTTTTTGTTCAGCGCTCTTTGGAGCTCTTGCTTGTTCTCTGCGTACTGCGTTCACAGTCAGTTCACATGTGCCTCTCGGAGTACATGCATCGAAGGTTCTCAGCTGTGCTTGTGCTCTCTCATGCAAACTTGCGATGTCCACGGCTTTATTTAATGTTAGCTAAGACCCGGCACTGAAAAGTTTTGCTCGCACTTTCGCTGAGTTTGTGCCAAACACTAGTCTATCCCTGACCATCTCATCTTCGATTGCATAAGCACAGTCCTTCACCCGCGAATATTTAGCGGCAGTGTGTCTATTGGATTGCTGCTGACGGACGGCCTTATATGATGGGGGACGCAACTCCGCCTCTCACGGCAACCAAGCTGCAGGCTATGGCCATATATATGTATATAAGTAGGTTCCAGTTATGACCGTTACGCTTAGAATTTCGAAACGAAACCTGCTTAACTTTTGTAGGTAAGCTGTAAGGAATGAGCCTGCCAAATTTCAGCCTTCTACCTACACGGGAAGTTGGAGAATTAGTGATGAGTGAGTGAGTGAGTAAGTCAGTCAGTCAGTGAGGGCTTTGCCTTTTATTAGTATAGGTAAACAACTCAAGCTATCTCACAAAGTCCAATGGTAGCAACTTTGAGCTTGACAGATAGAATCCAGTGTAACAACCATATACCTTAGCAGTAAAGGAACTTGGACAAACATCATTGTAGCCAGCTTACTTCAGCAAAGAAAATCTGATCACTTCGGTAAAGTCAGGCAGTTCAGTAGCCATCAGTGCAACTCCCAATGTACACATAACCTCATGGGCCACCATCGTTATTGCTGTAGTACTGCGTTACTATATCTCATGGCCACACAAAGAGCAGTAGAAATCTTGCAGTTAAATATCTTCACCTATAATGAGAGACAGACTCTGTTGCCTGTTGGTGTAAAAGCCGTCTTCATCAGTTTCGTGTTTATCAGCACCATGCAAGTGCCCCCTTAAAGACTTGCCACGGTCAGAAATGTACAAATAGCAACACTTTTGTTTACTTTATCTTAATTTATATTTGTTAGATGGCACCACCATTTTGGTCTCTCTTATACTGCATGTTGCCAGGCAGTTAGGCCATGTGCTGTGTTGCATGTGATGTAATGGTGGCCAATTGAAAAAAATTTTCTTACATTAATAAAGGGCATCTGAATTTTGTTGATATAAAGAGAAGGCTTGGTGAGAAGCTTAGTGCTTGAGCAGGTCTAGTTAGTTCAGTATCTGGTTTAAACTCTCCTTAAAAAAGATCAATGATGGACTTCTACAGAAAATTCTTGACAGTTGTGGTATCTTCCAGCCTTCCACCCATAACTTCTCTTAATGTTCAACTTACTTAAACCCCCACCTGAACCCTCCAATCCCCCCTCCCCTTAGTCTTCTTTAAACACAAGTAACACGGGGGAACATATGTATAAAGAAGGGCTAAAAGGAGCTTGAAAAATGCAAACATGTCTTCAGTCCAATTAGACTTAAAACAAAGAGGCAAAGGGCCTAATCTGCTAAAGGCTGTTTTTCTTTGTCTAGGTTCCCAGTTTGCCTTATACGAGGGGTGTTCAATAATTTATCCACCTGAGAATGAAAGAAAGTAGCAAGAATATTGTAATAAGTCTGAGCATGTTATGACATGACTCAAGGTTACTCATGCATAGTTGTGACTCAGTGCAAGTCTAACATTCCCAAGAGACAGGATGTCAGGAGAGTCCTCATGCGAATCAAGTAAGCTTCTTCGTTACACTGCGCCGGTTCACATCTCACATCAATCACAGGCTGCCATCTGAGAATGTGGGTTCCAGCAGCCGAACCATTCACCCTACAGCTCTGACCTGGCTTCCTCAGATTATTATTTCCTGTTCTGAGTTTTGAAGAAATCTCTCTGTGGACAGCGATTTTCAAGTGATGAAGACGTCAAGGCAGCTGTGACATCCTCGTTTGAAGGTCAAACAGAAGATTTTTTTTCAAAGGGGTTAAAGTCATTGTAGGAAAAGCGGAATAAGTGTATGGAGCTATCATGGAACTATATTGAAAACTAAAACAAAAATTTTTGAAAACTCTTTTCTTTCCTACTGAGGTTGATAAATTATGAATGCCCCTTGTATGATCTTTTTTTCTGTTCAGGTGTCTGAAAAAGTGGTTCCCATCAGTCCGTTACAGTATGTGTGCGCCCCAGACAGTGAGCAGATGCTCTTGGCGGCGCCTGCTCAGTTTCTACTGGAGAAGTTTTTAGAGCACACCAGCTACAAGTTGTTTCCCAAGGCCACATGCAATAGACAGAATCCAGTGTTGGCCATCGACTGCTATCTGAATATTGGCACAGAGGTAAGGAGTGTCAGCACCTTGCTGTGATGATAAAATGCTTTACAGTTATAAATCCATGTATATTAAAACTAAACATGTTCAACATAACATAAATGAATAATTAGAGATTATGTCATCTTTTTCATGTGCTAATATATTGAAATATTAGAGTGTTGGCATTTCCAAGCACAGAGTGTTTAGCTACTCAGTTCTTCAATAGTATGTCATGGTCAAACATTTATCAGGAGTTCCTTTGTGAAAGATCTGAAATTCAAAAAAGAAAACTTTTTTTTTGTTTTAATTAGTCATTACAAAAATCAGTAACTGATTTGCCAGTTATATTCAACCATTTAAAAAACGTTTCTTCCAACTTCCTCAGCTGACTGTCTTCTACATGAGCTCCCGGCCTCATTCAGTCAACCTGAACCATGAAGGACTGGTGTTCAGCGGGCTGCTGCTTTACCTCTGTGACTCCTTTGTGGCAGCGGACTTTCTGAAGAAGTTAAAATTCCTCAAAGGTAAAAGATCTTTAGAGGTGAAGGACTGGGGTTATTATTAATTTTAGGGTAGAGACTGCTAACACAGCCATGTTGCGCACTATTCTCTTATACACTGAGCTTTAACCTGACCTAAAGTTTCAGTCTGTTAAGTTGTGCCTTCATCATCTAATTTTTATTTTCTTACATTTTTATAGGAGATCTTACTACATCTTAAATTATACCAGACACTGCTACAGAAGAATTAGTAAAAGCAGTAATCCAGCTTTGGAGCATAATATTTAATATTAATAATGAATTACATTTATATAGCACTTTTCTACCTGCTTAAAGCACTTTACATTGTTAGTGGGAAACCACCTTAACCAGCACCAATGTGTAGCATCCACATGGATGATGCAATGGCAACCATTCTTATGCCAGTACACTCACCACACTTCAGCTAGTAGGTGGTGAAGAAGAGAGACAGCTAATAAATAAAGGCCAAGAATGATTAAGGGGCCAGAATGACCAGGCAGTGGTGGGCAGTTGTACCAGGACATTGGGATACACCCTACTGTTTTCCAGATATTCCCAGGGATCTTTATGACCACCAGGAGTCAGGATCTCAGTTTTGCATCTAATCCAAAAGACATCCGAAGGCCAGTATTCACGCCACTGTGTTCCCATGACTGCACTGAAGCATTGGGATCTACACACAAACCAGAGTGTAAGCACCCCCTGTTGGAGTCACCAACAAGTTTTCCAGCAGCAACTTAAGGTTTTCCTAGATGATTTCCTTTTTAAGTACAGGCTGGGCCTAAGATAGCTTCACATGGATTAGCTTCAGGTGGAGTTACCTGCAGGTAGTACGGCTGCTGGCATCCAGTGACTTAAGTGTGCTGATGTCACCTTTAACTGTTTGACATAATAAATGCTTTCTGCGTATCATTCAGAATTGTACTGAGCACTCACTTCATTAGATACACCTTCCCATCCCACATAATTGACTTCTCAACCAGAGAAACATAATTTTTGCAGAGAGTGACTAGGCTCAAGCCTCATAATCTCCTTAAATTGACATGGTTTTATGGTTTTACTTTTCTGTCAGTTTCAAAATAAGTGCTTTTAAAGATAACCTGCCTCCAAACTATAGTGGGACCAAAGAACCAAACAACAATCTCATCACATATTGCTGCACTGATACCATTTTTTTTGAGACAGCGTTTTTCAATAAACTGTTTATATTTTAGAACAGTATATCTGTAACACATGCATACTGTCATCAGAGATAAAGGCAGGGATGAAATTAAGTGATAATTCTATGTGGTAGTGCCACATTGATCATAGCCATTATTTTTAATTTTTTGTACAGGCAATTTGCATTGCATGTCATCTGTGGTAGACAAATTTTGAATGTAAACTTTTTTGGGGTGGTGGGAGTGGAAGAGCTATTTTGAGAATTTTTTTTTGGTCCTCTTCGTTTTTCAATTTCCCTTTTTATTTACTACTATATTTCTTTTTATATTTTTTTTATTTGCTTCATTTAAGGTGCCACACTGTGTGTTATCTGCCAGGACAGAAGTTCGTTACGGCAGACTATTGTACGTCTTGAGCTGGAGGATGAATGGCAGTTTAGATTGCGGGATGAATTCCAAACAGCCAACAGCAGTGATGACAGACCTTTGTACTTTCTCACTGGACGTCATATCTGACACACACTATGAAAACAGAGTATATTTTTATTTTTATTTTTTTATTCTTATGCCGTAAAGGCTAATCATGAGAAGTCGAAGTTTCATTTGGCCTTTGCTACATTACAATCATTCCCAAAGAAAACTGCTAAATCCAAGTAGTCATTGGACTGTATGAAAATGCGTTGGGAATTTTCTGTACTTGCACCTCGGATTTTGGACAGCCATTTTTGGCACAGACTCTCTCTGAATCTGCATCTGCACTAACATGGATTGGCCAGTAGCTGCAAAAATATACTAGAAAACGACACTGTTGACTTTTTTCATGGAAGTGTACATTTCCTGCAGTCTGCTTTCACTGGGCACACCATCACCAAATGCAAAATGCAGCTTAGAGAAGCTGTTCTCAATCAGTGTGGATTTTTTTTTACTATTTTTAATGCCAATGATTTGTAAATGTTTGTGTGTGTTTTTTTATTGTAAATTGAGGGTTGACCAATCCTCGGCTTATGCTGTACACAAAGTACAGACATCTCAGGGGTTTTAGAAAATGAACAAATACGATGGAAATTTAAAGCATAATTTACAAAAAATATCAAAATGATACACAAAAAAGAAGTTCTTTAACCACCTTGTGTACTCTAATATTTTTAAGGAATGGATTAGTTTAAAACAGGGCAATGTACTATGCAGGCGTCTGCACACACTACCTTTTGGGCATCACCTTTGCACCCAGTTCCTTTAAAACACCTCCAATACCTTTCTCCTCATCATATTTAAGACTGGGATTTCAATTAGCTGTTGTAGCAACTCCAGTCATGGCAAACCAGCTATACAAGATAATTTCTAAACATGGTGTTAAAATCAGAATTGAATGTCAGTATGTTGTTACAGGGGTACAACTACACACTTTACTAAAGCTGTGCTTCCCAGTCTTTAGAGTCCAGGTGGAAAACAGTGGACTGATGAACAATACCTTTATGGTAATAGCTCTGTTTGTGTGCCTTGTAGTGTCATCTTCATGATTCATGCTCAGATATTAACACTGCTGTGAAGAAAATGGGATGCCTGGTGGAGCTGCTTAAAGTAAAAGAAAAAAACCATAGGACAACACGTTTGACAATGGAGGTTGGAGTGCCATTTTTTTTTTCTTTTTTTAGAATTTAAAGGATTTTGTCTTTTACAGTGTTGTTGTATGTATCATTGGGGGTACTATGTGTATTCATAGTCACATATTTGAGCACTTTGTTTGTGCTATTATGATGCAGAGCTGTTACACTGATAATGTTAATGAAGTTCCACAAGTGTAGCCAGCCTTTCTGCCTTTCTGCTTTTCATTTTGCTGACCTTCAGGTTGTGAGTTTTTTTTTTAATTTTTTTAATTAAACTCTAATAGGAATTTGTCCTTTTCCCACTTTCAATTTAGCACTCCTAGTTTTTTGAAAAGAACTTGGTCAGTTATTTTGTGCTATATCATTAAAAGTTACCTTTTTCTTTCAGTGGCATCAATGCTACATAAGAGTTGAAAGGCTGAGTATGCAGTTGATGCTTAATCAGTGTGTTCCCAGAAACAGCAATTAATTACACAGCAAAAATCAACTTTGGCCAGAAGAACAAAATCTCTCTATTTAAGAGATGTAAACTGCTGGTCTAATTATAAGAGAAGTGCTTAATTGGCTTTGATGTTGGATGAGTATAGTTGGACTGTGCATTATTTCAATGCACAAATTTGGAATCTGTATCTGTGACCTTTTTTCAACCTTGATTTCCTCCCATGGAGTTTCTCCTTCATTACAATATTATTATTTAGAGTCTAGACTTTCAAGTATGAATGTTTAGTCTTTTCTATTATCAGTGATACAATTTTAAAGTAGGCTGTAGCTTACTGTGAAAAACACATAGGGATCAATTGTATTTGATAATAATAATAATAATTACATTGTGATGTGGTCACTTCCCTGTCTACTGATAAGGGAGGTGTAACTCTAGAAACATCATTATAAAGACTCCTGAAATGTAATTTACCTGCTTATCTCACATCACTCTGAGCATTATTTGTCTTTTCTTATTGCTGTCCCACCTCAGACTGGGCTGTTTTATGGAGGAGTTGCACAACAGCTGGATAACTAGTCACCTTCTCACTCTTGGCCAAGTGCTAGACTTTGCCTAGCCTACCCTTCAACATCTCTTTTTTTAGAGGTATTCTCACTCCCTGAAGTGTTTGGCGTCAAAACCGAGCATACGTTTCTCCATTCTCTCCATTGAGATCTTGCACATTTGCCATCATTTCATACTTGATGTTAAACTTGAAGAAGCCCTTGATTTCCACTTGCAAGTCTGTTAAACCTCCCAGCTTGAGAGCTTGGAAAAACAATCAGAGTTAAGACACCAAGGTAGGCAGACACACTTCAAAAAGCAGGCATGGTCTTCTAAGTGGAGAGCTACTCAGACATCTGTCCAGTTTTATCTATCTGCACAGTTATTGATACTGAAACTAGCAAAACCCAAGGGACCATAAACTCACTGAAATGTTGTATGTGGCTCATGCTTCTGTTTACACTACTCTTTTATTTCTGCTTATTAAACAGTGCAGAACAGTGAACTTGGGGTGCATAAGCATAAAACTGCCACCAGAGAGGAGATCCCTGGCTTGCTCTTAAGTCTAATGAGGAAAAAATCTTATGTTGCCATGCTGGCATTATTTTCATTTAATTTTACACACAACATTGAGTTTTATTGTGGATATAAGTAGTTGTTCTGTTTTACAATACAAACATTTGCCCTCTTGACGCTTTAATCACTTCTTGTCCTGTTGGTTGGTTAACCCTAAACCCTTTTTAGATTGCCTTACTACTGCTGTATTTATGTATAAATGTGTTACTTTCCAATCATTTTTTTGTTGTTATTTATTGATAATAATGTAAAACTCAATCAGTCTTTTTCTACACAAATCCTCCATATGCAAATAAGTCACTTTATCAAAGACCACAAGTAGCAGTGGTCCTGGTGAATCCTAAATGCTGGACGTCACACAGTCAAAGAGATGGATTAACAAAGAGAAAGCCAAACCTGTTTGTTTTCCAAGTTGTGACTGCATTCAGACATCAGTGTTAAAAAGGGAACTTGACAGGCTTGTGTTTAGCTTCAAGAGATAATATGGCGCCCCGAACAGGGAGTTTGCACTATTGGTAGGCAAATGCCTAACCCATTGACCAAAATGAAAATCCGAACACAAGCTCTTTATCTGCCATGGAGCGTGGGGCTTTTGTTTCTGCGATTTGATTGCCAGTTGAATGTAAGCAGTATTCTATAAAAACTTTTTTTTTTTTTTTTTTTTTTAGATAGAACATAAACACACATGAATGCTATTCTTATAATTTATGCAATCGCTTTTTGTAATTTTCACCTGAAGTATTGTCTAAAGTGCTGCTTTATTTTTATTTTTTATTTTCTGTAGGTGTTTAAAATGAAGCCTATACTGGTGGCCTGTTTGTCACCAATGTGATCTACCTCGTGTTTACCATTTTTTATTTGCATTTTTTTGAAATTGTGGCTTACATGATGTTGAACTGTGTTTTGGTTACAAATGGTGAATGTAATAAAAACTTTTAAAACAAGACTGAATGTCAGTGCAGTTCACTTTGTTGCTTTCTTTGGCAGGAGCCTGTGCCTATTTAGCCAGCTTCTGAAACCAATTCCCTGAAGACTATCACCTCTCATCCCAAGGTAGAGTTGGGACAATGGGGTTAATCCTGATTTATACAGTTAAGAATGAAATTATTACCCCCCACTCTGTAGAAATTGAAGATTTTCCTAAAATTCTGTGCAGTGTTAACACTATGAATCCTTAAAGAATAAAACAGTAATCAAAGAAAAGGGCCCCATTTGGTACATTTTGGACTTTGTAAAAATCTCATTGGTTGCTGTGTAATAAATATGTTGAAAATAGGGATGGCCAAAGTTTTTAGACCCCATGTGAATTCCTCATGAAAAGGGTAGCAAACTGAAGTTTTTAAGTCTTGAACCACACCGTAACTCCATATGACTGGCCCAGTCAATCAACACTGAGCACTGCCAAATAGGATCAGTTGTGGAGGGTTAGTCACACTTGAAACAAGATTGAGAGGCACTGCTCCTACATTCTTTGTAACAAATAATTTCATAATGCTAAAAAAACAAAGAAATAAGTCTGAACCTCAGAAAGAAGGTAGTAGATGCCCATCTTAAGGGGTAGGCTATACTGCCAGTGCCAAACATTTAACAATTTCTAAAACAGCTGTACAGCGTCTTATTGCAAAGTACAAGGAGACCCATTCTCTTTGAAGCAAGCCTGGACATGAGCACAAGTGCAAGATATCAAATACTTTTGATGGGAAAATCATCAGAGATGTCAACAAGGACCCCCAGATCTCTGAGAAGATATTTGTTGCTGAACTGGCCCCTTCTGGACTTGGAAGTCTCAAAAAAGACTGTTGGGAAGGCTCTTCATTGTGATGGGCTTCAAGGGCATCATTCAAGGAAAGCTCCATTGCTCACAGAGAGGCACATCAAAAGCCGGATCGAAATTTGCCTGGAACCATTTGAAGAGTGGGGATGAATTTCGTAAATCTGTCTTCTGTTCATAGATGAAGATTCTGTCACATAGATGTTGCTGTTGTTTGGTGAAGAAGGGGAGAGACCTTCAGCCATAAAAACACAGTTCCACAATTAAAGATGGAGGTGATAACATAACTGCTCTGCTGCTTCAGGCACAGTGAACTTTGTCCAGGTATATGGGATCGTGAAGAAGGAACAGTATGCTGACATTTTGAAGGATATTGTGAAGAAATCTGCTGCCAGTCTGGTTTAAGGTTGCCATTGGGCCTTCCAGCAAGATAATAACCCAAAGCATACTTTGAAGTTGATCCAGAATTTTTTAAAGGATAACAAAATCAAAATTCTGGAGTGGCCTTCCCAATTACCATATCTCCAGTCCTATTGGGAATCTTTGGCAGGAGTTCTTGGTTGAGGTCCATGCTCAATAACCATGTAATTTGGGTCAGCAGGAGCAATTTGCCATAGAGGAATGGAATAAGATTCCCCAAGAGACATCTTGTTGCAGACTGTACTAGAACGTTGCTGTCAGTTGTGAGTAAGTAAATAATTGACTATTCATTGGCAAAGGTCTAATAATCTTGGCATTGACATTTTTGTTTTCTGGTTTTCAGCTCACTGCATCAATAAAATATTTTCCTCAGATTTATTGGGGATTTTGTATTCGTTTGGAAGTACAGTCGGGCCTTGCATTTTGTGGGGGTTAAGGGCTCAGGACCCCTACAGAGGTAAATATCCATGCATATGTCTTGGCCATATGATTACATTATTGCACTAAATAAAAAAGTTGTGTTAAGCGTGAGATAAAATGATCACTGTGCAAGTAAATCACGTGTATGAGTCTGACTGCCAACAAAAATGTGTGGCATCCCTAATTCTGTAGTTCTTTGCTGAAGGTAACTCTTTACAAAATTTAACTTATAATGCATTTGTGTGTTAATTTATGGTATTAAACAATAACATGAGTAATTATATATTTAATGCATTTATGACTTACTGGGCCTTTTTAGTTTTCTAAATTTTTTACCCTGCACAGGTTGTCTGAGGTTTTCCATAGTAGGTTGCAAAACTTGCAAAGATGACAAATATGTAAAAATCCATGAATTGTAAAAGGTTAACATTGATTATCTTGCAAACACTTTCGTTGCTGGTCACTTCCTTGGTAAAGATAACAGTTTTGTATCAATTCTACTGCGGGGGCTCTAATAATTTTGACCTTGGTTGTATACTGTACTTACACACGCATGCATGCAAACAGAGAAACAGAACACATTTACATGTATTCAGAGTTCTGGGAGAATCAGGGATACGTAGGAGAAGGCTGGAGTTCATCTTGAATGAGGCAAACTCAGAAACAGAAGCATCTTTGAACAGTTTAGTCCTGTATTTTTAGATTAAACATAACTAAAAACAGCACAGACTGCACAGCTATTACAGAAATTGTGTCCGATTCAAAAGAATGCTTTTTTGTTTTATTTGTTATCAAATAAGAAATTGTGGAATTATAGTTGAGCTGCAGCCATGCCTTTTTTATTTCTAAACTGCAGCGTCCTGTATGTAGGAATTGGAACCTACTGACTATACTACAAAAGCAGTGTGCGCTAACTCTGGATGAGGATGCTGTCCATCTTTGGGTACAAGTCAACCTGATTTCAAAGCTTAAGAATTTGAGAAAAAAAAATTAGAGAGTCCATATTGGAAAATCCACACATTTAATGGATAATTAAATGCCACTTTTTGGTAACTCTAGGGTAATCCATTAATATTCATGATTGTGGCAGAGCCTCCAACAAAATATTTGATGGTAAATGTAAAGCCATAAAGCCAACTGCAGAACAAGCTGAAAATGAACCATTGCTTGAATTGAGCAATAGTGACAAAAGATGCGAATTGATCATCTGAAGTTGACATGGGGAGTGAAACTGATGCATGTGGCGTTGTACAACCGAACTGCACTGTCATCACTCTCGGCCGATTCAGCTAATGGTTTCAGAGCATCATTAAACATCACCTCAAGTCTGACATAGGAAACTGCAATTGTATAGAATTATAAGATAATAGTAACGGCACACTGCATGATAATGTGCAGTGAATACACTTGACTTGAGCATTCCTAGTTTTCATCCTCTTTCTCTGTACATTTAGCATTCGTTTGCTCAGAGGTTGATGCGCTTGCTGCTTCCTCAGCAGCTCTTCATTTCTCCACTCTAGCGGCACGCCTCTTCTCTTCTTTCGTCTGCATCTTTTCGCGTTAAAACTGATTAAGTCAGTATCTGTGTTGCAATTACTTAGTACATTTTCTTTCATTTTTCACTTAAGCTGGCACTTAAGCATTCAATCTGCCTCAAGAATGATTTAAGATAAGAGGTTTGGGCAGTGACGGCGAAGGTGGTAGGGATGAGAACGGTGCCCGTACGAATGCACCACACAGCTGCCCTGCTGGCCACTACCGAGAGCTCATTCTACAATAAAATGAAAATAAAAAAAGGAAAAACCTTGGAGGTCAATCATCACCCCGAAAGCAGATAGTAGATGTCATGTAGTATATGCGGTCACGTGGCTGACGTGTGCTTTGTGACGATGTGTGCTTTGCAAACACTAGAGGCTGTTGAGAGTTTTTGGTCTTTTCTGTGGTGTGAGATTTAAATAAAAAAATACATTTTGCTGTTAAAAACTTGGGTTTTGGTTGCCGCTAAGGAACCGTGTGGGAATTTTTAAAGCTTTTTTCCCTTTAGAAGTGTTTTTTTTGCTTTTTTTTTTGCCTGCACAAGAGCAAAAGTAGCAGGGTGTTTGGAGGTGCGCTTGGAAAAGTTACTTGAACGTGTACGTGCTCTTGTTATTTGTATTTGAATTAGCATTGAGAAGGTAGGGTAGAAAACAGCAGTAACTGATATTGGCATTTATAAGCAAATAACCGCGTCGTTGTAACAGCGATTCCTTAGTTTAACGGAAAAGAAAAAAATGCCGTGGCTGACTTCAAAGCAGTAAAAGGTGGAAGCTCAGCAGTGCACAGGTAAGCGACCAGCGTTAAGAAGCCGATCAGGTACAAGGGGCTGTAGGAGCAAATAAGGTAGGAAAGTTTTATTTATTTGTTTATTTTAGATTAAACAGTCCTTAGCGATCCAGAGGTAGAACAGGTAAGTGGGAGACAGCGTATTGGTTCACTAATATGGGGGAATATAAACAGTGTGAGTGAAGAGCTTATAAGTAAGAGGAGCGCAAAGTTAGGAGAAGAGACAGAAAAGTAAAGTTAACCTCATAGAAAGACAAATAGTAGGCAGCTGAGAGGGAGAACAGTACAGGAGCTTAAGGGGAAAAGGTGCAAAATATCTGTAGCAGATCTTAGTATTACCATTTAAGTTAAGGAGCAGCTGAAAGAAGAAGAAATTTAATTTTAAGAAAATAAAAAAGTTAAGGCAGTTTACTAATCCCAAATCAAATTTTAATAATGAGGCCAGTGCAATGCAAGTCCTGTTGGATGTTGGACTTTTTAGATGATGGCTTAGAAGAGCCAGTTGTGTATGAGGGCTACATCTGCAAGAGATGCCAGCTGATCCAGCACCTCGAGCTCAGGGTCACTGAACTTGAGGAGGACTTGGCTGACCTGCGTTGTAACAGAGAATTGGTGGACTTGGCCCAGGTGTCCTTTAGAGAGATAGTGTGCACCCCCAAGGTGGCACGGGAGGAGATTCCAGACCAGACAGGTAAAAATAGGTGGGTCACGGTCACAAGGCGTAAGGTGAAGGGTGCACACTGTCAGGGGGCATCAACCCCAGAATGAGAAGTGTCAAACCATTGTCATGTCCTTATGGAGCTGGACGGTGACTCTGATAATTCTGAGGTAGTAGGCAGGGATAAGTAGCCCCAACGGGCCACCTCAAAACCAGTTCCCAGAAAGAGAGAGGTAGTGATAGTTGGGGACTCAATCATTAGGGGGATTGAAGCGCAGGTGTGCTCCAGAGAAGGAGAGTCTCACATGGTGTGTTGCCTTCTGGGAGCACAGGTGGGAGACCTCCCTGGAAGGGTGGATAGGCTCTTGGCCAGAGTGGGGGTGGATCCAGTTGTCATTAATAATAATAATAATAATACATTTTATTTATATAGCGCCTTTCCCATGCTCAAGGCACTTACAGAATATAAGAAAGAATGGCAGGGTATACAGTGTATAGCATTGTACAAACCAGATAAATAAATAAAGAAGAGTAAGACAGTAAATTCAGAGAAAGCCTAACAGACAACAGAATTGATGGTCTAGCACACACACACAGGTTACATGAGCATCTTGACAGAGAGCTAAACTGAGAGAAGGGGAATGAAGTCAAGTAGAACTAAAAACCTTCCTGAACAGATGAGTTTTGAGTTGTTTTTTAAAAGAATTCATGGAGTCAGCTGATCTGATTAATTTCGGTAGGTCATTCCAGAGTCTGGGCGCTGTAGAGCTGAAGGCCCTGCTGTCACCCATGGAGTGTAGATTAGTGTGGGGCACAACAAGATTGCCAGAATCAGAGGACCTTAGTGGGAGGGCAGGCACACAGTGATAGAGAAGGTCACTTATGTAGTTTGGTGCGAGGTTATTTAAAGCTTTGTAGGTTATTAGTAGGATTTTATCTTCGATTCTGTAAGACAAAGGGAGCCAGTGAAGATGGAGCAGGATGGGTGTGATGTGCTCGCTGCTGCTGGTTCAAGTAAGGACTCCTGCAGCCGCATTTTGAATAAGCTGGAGCTGTGATATAAGATTAGAAGTGGCACACGCCAGCAGCGAGTTACAATAATTGGTGCGGGATGTGATAAAAGCATGGACAAGTTTCTCAGCATTAGAAAAGGAGAGGAAGGAGCGAACACGGGATATGTTACGGAGGTGAAAGTAAGAAAGTTTCTTAATGTGATTTATGTGGGCGGAATAAGAAAAGGGAGGAATCAAAAATGACACCAAGATTCTTTGCAGTAGAGGCAGGTCTGATGAGATCACCGCCAAGATGGACTGGGAAGGAGCTCATTTTATTAAGTTGCATTTTAGTCCCAATTTGCAGGAGTTCAGTTTTGTTGCAATTTAATTTTAAAGAGTTCTGCTCCATCCAGGTTTTAATTTCACTAAGGCAGGTTGTGAGCTGAGAAAGCTCTAATGAAGTTCCACTTTTAACATTGAAGTAGAGTTCAGTATCATCTGCATAAAAATGATAGCCCAGTCCATAGCTACGAATAATATGGCCAAGGGGAAGCATATAAATACAGAAGAGAAGAGGGCCGAGGACAGAGCCCTGAGGAACTCCTTGTGTGACTGGCGCTGAGCGGGATCTGCTGTTGCCAAGACTAACAAACTCTTGCCTGACAGTCAGATAGGACTTGAACCACAGGAGGGCAGTGCCAGAGATACCCAGCATGTTCTCCATTCTGGACAGTAGAATGTCATGTCTGACAGTGTCAAATGCTGCACTGAGGTCTAATAGAATTAATATGCTGGTTTGTCCAGAGTCTGCTGCCATAAGCAAATCATTGGTTACCCGTAGCAGAGCAGTTTCACAGCTGTGCTGCGCCCTGAAACCAGATTGAAAGGGTTCCATCAAATTATTAGACGTTAAATAATTGGTGAGCTGGGAAGCTACAACATGCTCAAGAGCTTTTGACAGGAAAGGTAATTGGGAAATAGGCCGGAAATTGTTAAGATTGTCAGCATCAAGACCAGACTTTTTTAACATTGGGGTTACAATGTTTTAAAAGTGAGCGGCACAGAGCCAGTGTCAAGGGATGAGTTTATTATTGTTATAATAGTTGGGATTATGGCATGAAGGCTGGATTTAAGTAGTGTGCTGAGGATGGGGTCCAGTACACAAGTAGTCAGCCTCATTTTACAAAGCAGGTTATTAACAAACACAGATGTGACTGGTGAGAACTTAGAGAAGGAGCTGGATGGAGTGGGAAAAAAGGGAGAGATATAAAGAGATGATGTATTTATGTTAGTTGAATTATTTAGATCTTTAATTTTGTTATGGAAAAAGTGGAGGAAATCCTCACAGACTTCAGCAGAAGAGGTAGTTGGGCCAGATGTGGGTTCGAGTAGTTTATTAACTACAGAAAACAAAATCCTTGGGTTATCGTGGCCACTTTCTATTATTCTGCCATAGTGGGTGTTCTTCGCAGCAGTTAGTGCTTCTCTGTAAGCTCTTTGGTGGTCAGAGAAAGCCTGGATGTGCACGGTGAGGCCAGTCTTACGTGACATTCTCTCAAGGCGTCAGCCAGCTGCTTTCATAGATTGCAATTCTGAGTTATACCAAGGAGCTGAACGTTTAAAGAAACCTCCTTATGTTTTAAAGGAGCTGTTTTATTTCATGCTGAACGAAGGGCTGAGTTATAGTGGTCAACACGACTATCTAGTGTTGACGGAATAAGTGCAAACAGTAAAAGATCAGAAATGAATCCAGAAAGGATAGAGGGACAGATATTTTTAAGGTTTCTGTAAGAAATTTGTCGTTTACATGTAAGAGGAGGTAAAGACAGTGAGACAGTGAAAAGTACTGCTTTATGGTCAGAGAGTCCCAAATCAGTGCTGTAAATGTTGGCAACAGATAGTCCAGAAGTGCAGATCAGATCCAATATACAGTATGACCACCAGAATGGGTGGGAAAATCAACATGTTGTGTCAAGTCAAAACAGTCCAGTAAGGATAGGAATTCATTTCTCAGTTTAGATGTAGTAATGTCAATATGGATGTTGAAATCACCGAAACGGATAATTTTATAAAATAAGAGCTTAGGTGGGTTAAAAGTTCAATCAGATCAGATAAGAAGGATGCATTGTATTTTGGGGGACGATAAAGAACAATGAGTGAGTCGGGACCTGATTCCGTTATTTGTTTAAGAGCCAGGTAATCGAAAGACAGTGGACAGTCAATTGGGATTCATTTGATGTTTAAGTCTGCTCTGATAATTACTGCTAGCCCACCGCCTTGTCTAGAGCTGCAAGGTTCTGTATGGAAAGTGAAACCAGGTGGAGTCGCCTCTGTGAGAGATGTAAATTCGTTCGTTTTTGCCAAATCTTCGTTAGACACAGGATATCAAGTTTGGTGTCAGTGATGAGTTCTGACAGCACCAATGCTTTGCCATTAAGAGATCTCGAGTTAAACAGTGTAATATTAGTTAATGAGGCTTCTTTTTGCACAGAGTCGTGATCAGGGTTAATTTCCACACAATGTAAATTTGGCACACTGACACTTGTATTTCCAGGGCCATGAGAAGCATGGCTTATTCCTGAGCAAATGCTGCTGGTTGTCTTTTCATTTTCATTGTCCATGCTGGAACAAATGATGTACATAAGGGTAGTTTGAAAGTTCTGCAATCCAAACAAGAGTTAGGTGCCAAGCTGAGGAGCAGAACTGACAAGGCAGTCTTCTCCAAAGTTCAGCCTGTGCCACGCGCCAGTTCAGGTAAGACTGAGGAGATTAGAAGGCTTAACGCGTGGCTCAGATCTTGGTGCAGGGTAGAAGGGTATAGGTTTATGGGGCATTGGGACTTCTTTTGGAACAGATGGGACCTGTTCCGCCGTGACGGGTTACATCTGAACCGGAGGGGCACCAATGTATTGGGGAGGCGTATGTGTAGGCTAGTCGAGGATTGTCTAAACTAGGGAATGGGATGGGGAGTTTAGGACAGGCCAGGTTTAGATCTTTACATGGAAGAACAAACAATGGTGTAGAAATAAAAATGCATAGCAATGTAAATTCTAAGCAAACATTTAAATGTAGAAGGAGTAACACATTAAAAAATAGCTTGCCTTAATGCTAGAAGTATCAAAAATAAGGTATGTGAGCTGGAGTTGTATGTAGCAGAGCATAATTATGGTATGGTATACCAACGTGCTGGAATTCTATGAGGAGGCAACAAAAGGATACGATCAAAGTGGAGCATATGATATTATTTATCTGGACTTTCAGAAAGCATTTGATAAGGTGCCACATGAGAGGTTGGGCATCAAGTTAAAAGAAGTGGGAGTTCAGGGTGACGTTTTTAGATGGGTGCAGAATTGGCTCAGACACAGGAAGCAGAGGGTGACGGTGCGAAGAACCTCATCAGAACTGGCCAATGTTAAGAGTGGTGTTCCACAGGGGTCAGTGCTAGGGCCGCTGCTATTTTTAATATATATAGTAAATAATTTAGATAGGAATATAAGTAACAAGCTAGTTAAGTTTGCAGATGATACCAAGATAGGTGGATTAGCAGATAATTTGGAATCTGTTCTATCATTACAGAAGGACGTGGATAGCATACAGACTTAGGCAGATGGAATTTAATGTCAGTAAATGTAAAGTATTACACATAGGATGTAAAAATGTTAGGGCTGAATACACAATGGGCGGTCAGAAAATTCGAGAATACACTTTATGAGAAGAATTTAGTGGACTCTAAGCTATCAACTTCCAGAGGGTGTTCAGAAGCCATTAAGAAGGCTAACAGAATGTTAGGATATATAGCACGATGTGTGGAGTTCAAGTCCAAGGAGGTTCTGCTCAACCTTTATAATGCACTGGTGAGGCCTCATCTGGAGTACTGTGTGCAGTTTTGGTCTCCAGGCTACAAAAAGGACATAGCAGCACTAGAAAAGGTCCAGAGCAGGTCTGTAGGGGATGAATTATGAAGAAATATTAAAAGAGCTGAGCCTTTTCAATTTCAGCAAAAGAAGATTAAGAGGTTGACATGATTGAAGTGTTTAAAATTATTATTATAAGGGAATTAGTACAGTGGATCGAGACTTGTATTTTAAAATGAGTTCATCAAGAACACGGGAAAACAGTTGGAAACTTGTTAAGAGTAAATTTTGCACAAACATTAGGAAGTTTTTCTTTACACAAAGAACGATAGACACTTGGAATAAGCTACCAAGTAGTGTGGTAGACAGTAAGACTTTAGGGACTTTCAAAACTCAACTTGATGTTTTTTTGGAAGAAATAAGTGGATAGGACTGGCGAGCTTTGTTGGGCTGAATGGCCCGTTCTCGTCTAGACTGTTCTAATGTTCTAATTTGTGTACCAAATTTCAAGTCAATAGGTCAAACGGTTTGTGAGCTACAGGTGATTTAAAATCCTGGACAGACAAACGAACAGCCACGGTAACGTATTACATATAAAGATTCTTGTTGTTAGTTTCTATTTTGTTTTTGAAATATTTGAACAAATCTGTATCCTCATACGTGATAGTTCTGTATTTAGCGAGTGGTATAATCTATTCTGGCATTTTGCCTTGTAGTTTATACTATTGTATCTGAGGTGGTCATGATGGATTAGCCATCAAGCTCTGTGAAGAGGATGACTTTTGTTCTGATGTATGTATTGTATTAACCCCATTTGTTGACACCCATTGCACACCCAACCTACCTGGAAGGAGGTCTCTGAATTGCCTTTCCCAAGATTTCTTCTGTTTTTTGGGGGGAAAATTTTCTTGTCTTCTTAGGGAGTCAAGGCTGGGGGGCTATCAAAAGTAGGACTTGTTAAAGCCTATTGAGGCATTCCTTGTGTGATTTGGGGCTATACCAGAAATAAATTGTTGCAAGCCCAAGTAACACTCGAGATTAAGGCCAAGGAGTTAACAAGAAATGTGTGAGGTCATCTTTAAAAAGATTGTTTTCTGCTAAAGCATCCCCTGAGCCTTCAGAACAGTCCTACACATGAGGCAAAGAATCTTTTGCCAGCCAAGATATACAGCTGAGTGTCTGAAAGGCCAGCAGTGATCAAATTATTAATAAGGACTTTGACTTGACCTCCATTGTCCAGTGTCGCCGGCCACTGTGCTCATTTTAATTTGGAGAGAGCCTTGTTACACGGTGCTTGCCCAAGTACACCTAGCCTAAAGGTAAAGTGGCCTGAACCACTATTTTGAATAATTAGACAATGGTTTAATATTAATAAAATGTCAGTTTGTCTCTTATCAAAGTGCAGAGAAGGAAGTTGTCTTCTCACGTAATACCTTTACTCTTATGGAAGACTTAAATAAATAAATAAATAGATAGATAACCTACTGGTTTCTGTTTTTGTCTGATAGGGGTGGTAAAGTCTGGAATTAAATTAAGATTATATTTTAATTTTATAGCAAGTAGGCTTTAAAACATTTCAGATGATAAGATGTAAAATGTGCTTGTTTTTACAATCCATTTCCACCAGTATGTGCTTTCAAGCGTCCTCTGCACCAATAGCAGATTCTCAGTAAAGAATGAGTGAAGGATTTGTGTTACGTATGCAGCAGCTTATGGCCATTGGCACACACAGTCAAGAGGAAAGGGAGGAACAAGTGTGGGGTGCCAGATCTTCTGTCACTGGCTTGCAGTTGAACTCTGAGAGAGTTGTAATAAATTGCTCATCGAAGTTTCAAAAGGTGGCGGTTAGCTGCCCAAAAGTAAAACTGAAAATCAGATAAGTAAAACCTTTTAAACCATTCCAGTTAAAGCATGGAAGAAACTTTTAGTTTTTAACACACACATTGCATTCCTTAATGCAAGCAGAGTGACATACTGTAAGATGGTGCCGACTGGTGTGGGTGGTCGTCTGCTCGTTTCGCTAATCTATGTTTTAATGTGTTAGTTTATCTCAACAGCCACTGTCCTACGATCGTCATTCTGTACTTAACATATTTTCTTGCCTGCTTTCCTCTCAGTTTTCATCTCCTGATGGTATATTATGTGAACCTCCACCTTTGTTTTATTCATCTGCTGACTTCTTAACCTGGACGCCGGTGTTCACCTGTATCAGTGAGCTGAATGCCTCTTGGAGACACAAACACACCCGCCGCCGCTGTGGAAAAAGAGCTGGTACTGCTGTTAAACAATGCCGACTCAAGTGCCAGAGCTTGGATTCCCGATGGCTGCGAGTCGTCTATGACCCATCTTCATCCCTGGGCGCTGGATACCGGATTTAATTTCTCCATTTCAAGGCGGCATCACTCTTCCTCGGTGTCCTCTCGGGGAGTAAATGCTGCTAATCTTTGCACGCTCACCCGTGCTCATCCCGCAGCGAGCTCTTCTACTTCCATCAAGGCTGCTCTCTTGAGCGTGAGATCAGTATCTAATAAAACTTTTATTCTGCAAGACTTTATTATCTCAAATAATCTGGATTTCTTTTTCATCACTGAGACCTATTTGTAAATGGTGACTCTTCAAGTTTTACTGACTTGGTACCATCAGGTTATTCATTTTTAAACTCTCCTTGGCTGAGTCGTCGTGGGGGGGGGGGCATTGCCACTGTTTTTAAAAGTATGTTCTTGTGTCGGAGCTTTACAAAGGGTCCGTTTAGTAGCTTCAAACTGCAACTTTTCGAAGTGTGCAGCTCCCCTTCTTTGTTGTTTGCTGTGGTTTATAGACCTCCTGTAATTAATGATATCTTCATTTCTGAATTCTCTGATCTCCTGGCTGATATCACCCTCTCCCATGACAAAGTATTTATTGTTGGTGATTTTAACATTCACGTTTGTTGTCAATTGAAACCTTTGGTTAGTGACTTTTTATCACTATTGGACTCATTTGATTTTATCCAGCATATTAAAACGCCAACTCACTCTCTCGGTCACACCCTTGATCTCATTAACTGAAATATCACGTGTAAGAACAAACATTGATTTACGCGATGTTTCTTTTACTGATCCCTTTTCTATAATGATGGATTTGAATATTACTGTAGATGTCCCTACTACTAATTGTGCTCTGCGCTGCTCTCTCTTTTTAAATTCTTCCATTATATCCAATTTTAAAACCATATTCTCTAGTCTTGATGTACATATCCAATATGATGGTATCGATGATTCTGTCTTAGAATTTAATTCTTCTTGTAAAACAGTTTTAGACTCAATTGCTCCGCTCAAGATACTGTACGCTGTAATAAGGGAAGACCTGCTCCCTGGCTAAATTAAACTACGCGATCGCTGCGCCACACCTGTCGAACTGCAGAACAGTGTTAGAAAAAAGATGGACAGATTGTTTCTAAACAGATTTTTAGGACTTCTCTATTCAACTTCCAGGTTGCAGTAAAGAAAGCTAAACATGATGTCTTCGCCGATTTAGTATCCCTTTATTCTAAGAATCCTAGGATCTTATTTAATTCAAATAATGCGGCCAATCACCCTCACACTGTGATGGGATTAAATAGCACTGTTCTTTCATGTGAGCAGTTTCTTTCATTCTTTGTCAGTAAAATTGATAAAATTCACTGTGGTATGGTTCCAACTGGCTATGAACTTCCTACTGCTAATCATGGTATTGTCTTGGAATCTTTTGATCTTGTCTCACTTTCACAGTTAAAAAGAACTATTGACACCCTTAAACCAGCTCTCAGTCCTCTTGATATTGTACCACCACGTCTCATAGTGGAGGCTTTTGATGTTTTGGGTCCATCTTTACTAACCATTATCAATGGTTCTATTAGTGAGGGAGTTGTGCCCTCATTTTTTAAACCTGCTGCGGTACATCCCTGTCTAAAAAAGGCAGAATTAGATCATGGAGTTCTAGTCAAATTTCGCCCGATTTCCCAATTGCCATTTCTGGCTAAAATATTAGAAAGAATTATTTATAATCAATTGGTTGATCACCTTAACTCCAATAATTTATTTGAGATCTACCAATCTGGCTTTAAGCATTATCATGGTGTTGAGACGGCCCTCCTTAAAGTATTCAATGACATCTCTATTATTACTGACTCAGGTGGCGCTGCAGTCCTTGTTCTCCTTGACCTGTCTGCTGCCTTTGACACTATTGACCATGAGATATTGCTGTTGCGGCTTGAACATCTTGTTGGGCTTAAAGGGGCTGCTCTTAACTGGTTCAGGTCATATCTAACTGGTAGACACTTTTCAGTGACTTTAAATTCCTCTTTTTCGTCTACTGTTCCTCTTAAATGTGGTGTTCCTCAGGGATCCATTTTGGGTCCTATTTTGTTCTCAATATACCTTCACCCTATTGGAGCTATTTTTAGGAAATTTAACATTTCTTTTCACTGCTATGCTGATGATACACAGGTTGATATTCCCGTCTGCAACTCTGCAATAAGTCAACTGCACAGCTATCTTTCTGAACTAAGATCCTGGATGGCTAATAACTTTCTTGGTCTGAATCAAAATAAAACAGAGGTTATAGTGGGTCCATCAGCTAAACATCAAGTCCACAATCTTGGTGTTATCTCTGACAGTAACCTCTCTTTTGAGAAACAGGTTAATTCTGTAGTCAAGAGTTGCTTTTTCCAGCTTCGTCTAAGATCAAGCCTTTTTTATCTTCTTCAGAAAGCTACTCATGTTTTTATCTTTTCTCACCTTGACTACTGCAACTCACTGTATTCTGGGATTAGTAAATCCCTGATGGACAGGTTACAATTGGTCCAGAATGCTGCCGCTCGCTTTCTGGTTGGGGCAAGAAAATCTGATTCTGTTTCTCCAATATTAGCTTCTTTACACTGGCTGCCTGTCAGTTTTCAAATTGATTTTGCTTGCTCCTGCCTATTTATCCGAATTGTGTGTTTTACACCAGCCATCTAGAGTGCTTAGACCTTCTGGTCAGTTGTCTCTTGTTGTCCCTCGTACCAAGTGTAAAACTAAGAGGGGACAGAGCTTTTACAGCTGCTGCTCATCGCCTGTGGAACTCTTTACCTCATCACATAAAGGAGTCATCTACTATTGAACTGTTCAAAACAAGATTAAAGACTCATTTCTATTCACTTGCATTCCGTGACCTTTAGTAATACTGAATGGTTTCCTCATTGTGATTATGTAACATTACTTCTATTTATTATTTATGTTCATTTATTTTATTTCTATTTATGTTATTAATGTTAATTGTATGTTTTTCGTTTATTCTATTATTTTAAAGCACTTCGACCACAGCATTCCTATGTTGTTTGAAATGTGCTATATAAATAAAATTGACATTGACATGTGAATGCTAAAGGATAGTTCAGAATGGGTCAGGTGCATCCATCTGCAAAAAGAGGTCAGCTCAGCTGGATAAGAGTCCATTGGTACAAGGTCATGTCCTACAAAGGTACCAGAAATGTGGCAGCTCATCCTAAAGCAGTGACCTCCTCAGTCATCAGATTTCAATGTACTCACCCATCCATCAGCAATTCTGAGTACAGATTAAAATCTGCAAATCTGCAGCAAGTTTGAGAGGCAAATGGGTCAGCACCGCTGGCTGAGCCCACACTCTGATGAGTTCAGGCTGTTCAGAGAGGGAATGAAGGACCAACACCTTCAATGTGTCATTTTGTTTCCAACCGAAGAAAAAATATAATGAGCAATGGGTAATTTTCAGAATATCTAAATACACCCCTCACCAAGCAGACATAGCTGTCAGCCTCTTTATTTCCATTGTCCCTTTAAAAGACCTGAAGCAGGTCAGAAAAGCACTGAGCAGACAAAATCCAGGAGTGCCACCTTGGAAATTCATTCAACTGTCTAACCAAAAAGGGAAATTTATGCAAGACATAATGCACAGCCATTGTTCTATGACATAGACACTGTTCAGAGCTCTTCAAGAGTCCCAAGAATTTAATTACAAAATAAAAAACACAGCTTTTGTAGGTCTCCCTAAAAGATAAAACATAATATTAACAGTAATATTTAACTGAAAATGCAGAACATTCATAAATTGATTCCAAAAAAGTTATCTTGTACCAGGATATCACACAGCAGAAGTATCTCCATGTGTACAGTCCTGAATTGGGTTCAGGCTTGAGAATGTACGAGAAGTAGAATTTAGTTTAATCAACTTCCAGAAAAAACAAATACATCATTTTTCGTCATAATCTCCCAGCTTCTCAACACACTTTGTCTGTCAACAAGCTTTCTTATTACCTCATTAAAAATGTTTTAGGCTGAACTGCGAGCCACGAATCCATCGCTGTCTTCACCTCTTCATCACACAGGAATATTCTTCTTTCAAAACCCAAGTCTGTTGTGGATTATTGCATAGGTAGAGCCATGGCTGATTTGCCACATCATCTACTGGCACTCGTCTATTCAACAGAGTCATTTCAGTTGTGGACAGGCATCCAGCTCCTTCTTTGTTGCGGACACTTGTGTGAACTTCCTTGAACTTCTCTGTCTATTCATACACATTTTTTTGCGATGATTGCGGTGCACAAAGTCTTTGATAAATATCAGCACCAGGCACACCCTCAGACCACAAAAAACAAATCAGTGCCACATTGCTCCTCTTTCATGCCAATCACAAGTGGGGCAGCCATTGTTTCTCTCACCGCAGTTTCAAATGATCAAACGTAAAATATTCACACCTGCACAGCAGTGACTGGGGAGACAGGGACCCCGTATGAAAAGCGCTGATCAGACAGTGCTGCCAACAGAAGTTTTAATATAACCGGAGTGCGGATAATTTTTGACTCGCCCTCGTATGTTAAGTAATGAAACATTCTGCAATTTCTTCTGACTTAATGGACGATGGAGGACTTTTCAGACAACATTTGCATGAGACAACCGCAAGGATACATTTTATAAGTGGATGAGAGTTCACTGCTGGGGTGACACTACACAATGTATCGGAATCATTAAGGAATGTGAATGGGAAGCAGATGACTATGAACACCTTCACAGCATTTTTGTCTAACGGACATGTAAACCTGACCATTTGCTGTTAGGTGTAAATAATCGCGTCACGTTCTTCATGTTGCTTGTAAATGAGCACCATTCAGACAGTAAGCATTGCGAGTCTTTGTAGCCCAGTACCGACCGTGACACTGCTGATAAAACAACACGTTGACCATAGGTGTGTCTTTTCTTTAAGATTATGCGACATCCTACAGAAAAAATCATTGCCAACCCATGGGGGTACAAGAAATAAAATGTTCCCTTTTATATTTAAGTAATAATCAACAAGATACTGCATTATAAAGTTCTTGTGTGATGTTGACCTTGTTTTGGGCACACATTGAGCAATCTGCTCTGAATCTAGAATCGACATTATAGTAAAACGTTTGCATAAACTAATGTACTAAGAAGGTCTTGTTGTATGTCACATTTTAATAGGCTACATGATCTGTGGGAGGTTGCAGTTTGTACGGTTTGCTTAGTGCCAAGTTCATCTTTTTTCCTTTTCTCTTTACTTTCCTTTCTGCCTTCTGTACTTGTGTGCCTCACTCTCATAACATCACTCTGAGGATTTAGCAAGTTCGCATAACGACCAGTTCTCCATATGGAGGCACATAAAGCCCTTGTAAACTATGATATGGAGCTCCTGTTAGGCTTTAACCTGGCAAGGGTTTGAATTTGGGCCTGTCACTAACAGACGGGGGCTTACCAGCACAACTTTCGCCTCCATACAGTCTGACAGTACAACACAGCTTAGAGAAATTCACAATAATTAATGTGTCAACACCTATGCAAAGCTCCGACAAGGCTGGGGTCTTGTACTCACTTCGTAGAAGTGTATTTTTGTTAAAATGAAACAAAAGTTTTTACTGTTCTTAATTGAACAGGAAGATCTGGGATTATAAGAAACAAATTAAATTTGCTTGAGCTGACTGCCTGAGGCAATGGATTGAATATTCTGGATATTTTTATTAAAAACTAGAAGGGCAAGCCCCCCCCGCACCTTTAGCGCCCAACCCCCAGTTGCAGCCAGTCTGCCGCTCGCATTGTGAAGAGGGGGGCTGAACGCACCCCAAGGAGACACGGTCGCTCCTCTGAAACGGTGATACAATGGGAAACAAAGACTTTTATTTATTTATTTTTTTTACCTCCTTTTTGCTCGATTAGCTGCTGGATATTATATGAGTAGATGTTGCACTATTTTGCACAAAAAAGGCTGAATTTTATTGAATAGGTCATTGCTAGTTGAAAATCCTTTTTGGCTGCTGTCACGGTTACCAGCATTTTTAGAAAACACTAAATTGTCTGACATTGTCCTCTGATACACTGACATCAGGTCTAGTTCTGGTCAGATCTCCATATAAAACTGACCTTGAATACCTGCTGATCTTCTTCAGTAGTTCCATATCACCTTGGTATAAAACTGATGTATGTAACTATTGACTTGGATTTGTACAAGAAAACAGGTAGATAAAAAGTTTTCTAATGATAAAGTAAGCTAACTGATCACATTTTCATAAACGCAATTATTTTTTCATACCTTCTAAAATGTTCCCTTTAGAGCCAAATTTCAGAGACCTGTATCAAAGATACAGTAATAGAAATGTATTTTGCTCTGTAGATATCAGTACTGGTATTGAACCGAAACTTTCACTATCGGTCTCCTTCCTCAGCACGATGCTTAAGCCTGTGTCGCATTATACAACTTCTAGTCAGCAGACAATGCTGTACAAAGGGTTAACAGTTACAGCAAGCTCAGCTGCAGTCGCTACCCTTTTTCATTTTCTATTCCGCCACGGTACAAAAACACGAGATGTCAGACAGACGATCTTCTCTTCTGTTTATGAGGTCCATCACTACTGTGCGTCTGGATGAGCATTAATTGGTTGTCAGCTTTCATGCCCACAAAGCCTGACCCAGCGGCTAAATCAGAGCAAGTCACTGGGTATGTCAGACTAGGTGAAGGGATTCTCAGAAGTGCACCACGGTCTGCCACCGATTCACTAAGACTATGTAAATGAAGGCTATGACCGAAAAATGCTGGAAGTGTTGTCAAATGTGATTCGGCCTTTAGTTACCAATGAACATCACAGTGAACAAAAACACCACGGCATGCAAAACTAAAAATGTTCTCTTTACTCTCCCGCTGCTGCCAGATAAAAGGACAACGAGTAGTAAGACGTCAAGGCCTGATTTGGATGCAGACTAAATAAAATTAAACACAAACACATTCAAAGAGCACCTATGCGAGCTGGGTTTATTGACCAGTGAAACAGCATCCTCTAGGTATTGTTACAGACATTGCATTCATTTTGCAAAAGTAAAGTGCTAGTTTTTCCACATGTTAAATAATCTGGTGAACAAAGTCATCTTCTCTCTTCCAGTGCTTTGATAACCCAAAAAAAAAAACAAAAAGAAAAAACAACTCCCTATACTTCTTCAAAAGGTCAACTTTGTGTCAAATGGTATGCTACTAAATACCGTACGTCCAAATTAAACCTCCATTATTAGTTGATGATCCATTGAGCTAGCTAACTTGGCACTCTTAAAGAAGGAAAAATACTTTTAAAATTTATTCCTCAATAATTACATTTAAAATACATTATTTTCTCTTTAAAAAATGTACTCACAAAATACTCTTTTAAAAATAGCAAAGAACTGAAAGGATAAGGAAAAAATAAACAGTTGTTTTTCTGTTAAAAAGAAAGCCAAAATATACATTAATAAGATAGTTGTTGAAGACCTGAGCACTTGAAATCAAAAACTCTCATGTTTGTCCTTCATGAGGAAAATCCGCCTAAAAGGTTTTCTAATAGTGAGGAACAACCAATGGATTGACCAGCAATTCCAACTTTAATGGCTTACAAATGGTCATCAAGGGAGGCCCACAAGATTCAACGTCACCACTGATCACATTTTCAAAAGTACATTTTGCTGCAGAGTTCGGATTTTAGTCAGTGCTTTAGGAATCAGCATCAGTAATCCAGTGAAATGGAGCAGACATGCGAATACTGGAAGCAGCAGCCACATGTGCTGACAGTTTTACAGACGCTTTAATCCTCACTTTGTCTCATTTATGGATGGCACTGACAAAATTGTAGACCAGAAACTGGGGAGTCCCAAAATAACGTGTTGCAAAGAGCTTCCCATCAGGGGTCGGATCCGAAAATGCAATTTCTTCTTTACTGAGATAGGAACCATAAATAAATGTGCTCCTGAGGGAGGAAAAACACTTTATAATCCACAAATATGCATAAGACATCTACTTCAAGAAAAGAGATACCGTTAAAAAGCAAGACCTGCATGTTATTTGCAAAAAATAAATGCATAGATCAAAAATATTTTCCCACCGTTAGTGTTTGTTTCAAAAGATCATGTATATATTTAAAATCTAAAATACGTCACAAGGAATGAAATAAACAGCAAAAGTGCAAAATATTCAACAGATTAACGTATGGACACTGAACCAAGGGCGACTCGCCTCTGTGATGGACAGTGGTTAGCATCTCTGCAGCTTCCAGACACCTCCGTTTTGCTCATAAATACTCCGCATGCCATGAACGGCAGGTGTGCTCATACTATTCTCTGCTCGTAAAATGGTACATTTAAAACCAGCAGGCTTGGTCACATTAAAGGGTGAGATGGTGCCCATCGACAATGAGACCCATAAGCGCAACTACACTGACAGCAACAGGATAAAAACAATAACAGAAAATATTTGTAATTTGTCTGCACTGAAGTAATTTAACATTAGGCATGTGAAGCAATTACAACTTAGGTGATTAGCATAAAAGCTGTCTTATTTTTTGTTTGAAAAACAAGTTGAAAGTTTATGAAAAATAAACAGCTATAAGAATGCGCTTTAAGTAAGAGATTTATTTGGATTTACTAAATTCTGTTAAATATGACTGCATGAAGTAGTAAAGACCTCTAGTCTCATTTATAATAGTCATTAGCCTACTGGGCTTTTACTTGAATCTTAATCTGGGGGTGCAGCATAGTAAGACACACAACGTTATATATCAGCTAGACAGCATTATCTATCACAGACAAGGAAAGAGACTAAACAATACCTCAGACAGTCCATCATTCTTGAAGCAATTCCTCTTCGCCGCATAAGACTGAACACCCAGATACGGCTAATTCCACAAATGGCTGGTTCAGGGGTTGTGGAGCAGCACCAGGCTCGCTGTCGTTCAAACATGACTTTTTCACCCTCTGGACCGTCTGGAACCTTTTCTTCTATAACCCTAAAACCCTAAAGATCAGCAAAGAACAGTCGTTTTTTGTTCTGGGATTAACATAAAGGTGCACTTTATGAAAACACTCATTTGGAATAGGTTTGCCACTTTTATCCATAAATGATTAACTACAAAAAGAAGTTATTATATCACAGGCAAAAAGAAAAGGTAAATACATGAGGTACCAAAGCTTCCTTTGGTGCGCTTAATATCCCGGATAAATTACATTTAAAAATTTGTTTTAATCCTACTTAAAAAGATTACATAAATTCCACCACAATCAGCAAGACAAATGTTTACAAAAGGTAGTTTAAATGTTTAATATTCAGCATATGAAATAGTTTTGGAAAATGTGGTGGTATATTACTAATGTTTATCAAAACGGAGGTGTAATTTAGAGAATAAGCTCTGTACCAGTGGAGTGTATGAACTAAAAGATGTTTAAATGGACTGTTGATTTGCATGACGATAAACCAGAATGACATAATATAAATCTTAATTTTACTTATAAACAATGTAGTGAAGTAGTTATTTTATTCAAAGCAATCATCTCATATTGATTTGGGGTCCAATCTAAAACAATTAAAAACTTAGAAGCACAATCATTTTTGCATCATTATGTCTTTGATGCCTCATAAGCCCTACTCGACTGCTTGTCTAAAAGCAGATTATCAAGCTAACTGACTTTCTCTAGTGATGGTGAAAGGAATCCTGGAAACAAAGACACCCGAGACAAGGCCAATGATCCCAAAGTGCTGGCATGAATGCCTAGAATCACTTGCCAGACAGCACTAGAATGTACATTTATCACTTTTCAGAAGACTGTTACACAGTGTTACTATGGAGAGGCCTTGCTCAAGTGTAGCAGCACTTTAAAGGAGCACAGCTTGACCTTGACTTGCACTGCTGATTTTAAGGCTGCGTCACGTGACAATCTAGTTACAGTACGCTTCTCTTTGTGTTTAAAAAAAAAATACTTCATGAAACAAAGGCAGCTCCTTGGCAAAATGGTTAGTGCTGCCGCTTTACAGATCCAGCATCCCGAGTTTCAGATCCTCTGACTGTTGGGAGTCTACATGGGCCCCCCCCCCCCCCCCCCTACCCCCCAACCCCCCTGTGGGTGTTTCAGTGGGCTCTCTGATGGACTGCTTTTTGTTCAGTGCTGCCAGGATAGGCTCTGGGCCCACAAAAACGGAAACTTGATTAAGTGTATGAATGAGTGAATGCACACATACATCGATACATGGATAGACTGGAGAGTACTTCAACTTTTTTTTTTTTTTTATTATTTTTTATTTTACGGTTTCAAAATAAATATTCTTTTACCTCTTCAAACCGACGAGTAGAATGTTTAAAGTAGTAAAGTGGAATTTTTACATACATCTGGATCACAGTGTTGCACAGCATTACAAGAATGCTCTCTATAAACACCAGAATGTGTTCTGCTATTTTGTATAGTCTTTTGCAAGATTAATCATTACCAAAACTAGCAAAGCATTTAGGTTTAAGCAACTGACCTCCTGAATATGTTCTGCTATAAGGCAGCCAACCACCTTCTTATCATTAGAAATGAAAAGAAAGGTTTTGGTGTTAGAAGGACACTTAGTTTCGACTTGCTGGAAGCCCAAGTCCTTGTCCACCATCTCCCTTATCTCTTCAACCTGAAACAATGTTATTAGGAAAATAAACAAACATTAAAATAAAATTGTACACCTAATAAAAACACACACTGTTTCTGTTTCGTGAATTGTAAAAGTTGATCTATAAAGCATTAAACAAGAAAGTTCTGTCAGGATTGTACACCCAATATGTACAGTGATTAGTTGTTTAACATTTTAACATCCAGTATATTGTTTATTCCTTAGCTTTTTACCCTGTTCTCAGAAACATGTGGCTGTTCTCCATCACGTTTAAGGGCATTTTGTGTAAAATCTGTTTATTTTAAATTTAAATTATGCACAAAAAAATTGTTCTTCATTTTGCAAAGCTGGTCTCCTTGGAGTGAATGGAAGGATTGCTTCAAGTAAAAATTGCTGCAAAGATGTTATTCTGGAGGATTTATTGTTAGATCTCACTGCAGAGACAATACATGCCTAGTGGGATTGGATGGCAGTTTGCATGAGAGCAATAATTCAACAAGTACACCACTAAATTCCAGGAGGGTCATTTATAAAGCAGTGCTACATTTATTTCCATGAATTTGTCAGCACTCACCAATATAAAAGTCATTGTAAAGGAAAACCAAATTTCTGACCAATTCTGTAATGAGCATAAACAAATGTATGCTGTAAAATAGGTTTACGTCCCATCATTTTGTTCCTAAGGACTGAATACATCAGTGAGGAAGCTTACATCTTATGAGACTGAATACAACACTGGGCTCTGGTTTTTTCCTGTGGTCTGAGAATATGCTGAAGGTCCATGTGACACCCGACCAAAGAAAGAAAGGGTGTGTGCAGCCTGCAAAGGCCTAAAATTTACCCAACAGTAGCACTTTCAAATGCAACTCCAGCTGAATTATGACTGGTCAGATCTCTTATCAGAAAAAGCAGGGCATAAACACACTTTAAGCACACATTAACAGCTCATATGACAGTTTTAACATTGACTACCCATAAGTTAATATGACAAACAAAGTAACCAAGTTCTCATTAGCTACTCAAAAATGTCCTATAGAATAAAATAAATTAAAATAAAACCATGAATAGTTAGTTGGTTATATGACTGGAAACCACAGACTCATTTGTCCACAAAAATTTTTTTGTATTGTTTTTGGAGTTAAGAATGACTTAACAAGCATACCTATATGAAAAACAAATAAGTAATATGTTACCAGCTCACTATTTTAACTCAATTCAAACTGCCAGTCTGCAAAATAAAATGTGTTTCTTATATCTCTATACCCAACTCTTTGGGAGATTTCGTTTTTTTGATTTTCCTGTGCTTCCCAATATTCATTGTCATAAAGAGGGGCCTGTATACTAGCAGCCCTCAAACCCAAACTAAAGCCAAGGAGACCAGGATATTCAAAAACAGTTTCTATAAGAGACAAAAGTAAGTACTAGGGAGAAATAAATATAGGGAGAACACAAAGAACAAACTTAACAGAAGAAAACCATACCTCTACTGTCTCTTTAGCCCTAAGATAATTATCTGGGTTTGACTTCCAATCCAGCCCTAGATCTAATTAGGGGCAGGGTTTCTATTCTGACAGCAGGCAAATGGTTTTCAATTGATCTTTGGTGTCCCTGCTCACCTGAACGGTCAGTACCCTTTAAAGGACCATGCATCCAGTGCAGCACTCATAGTGCCTCGGCAAATAAAACAGCAACTTTTGACCCGGGTCTCTCAGCCTAGAGGGAGGTGATGCTCCTTGTCAGCCTGAAGGTCTGTGAACCTTCCGTCAGCTCTCATGACCAAAGTCTCTTTTTATTAAGAAATCCTGGTGCTCCAAACAACTGCAGGGTTGCCTGCCCTATAGCCATCAGAGGAAACAGCAAGTTTTCCATCGCCAAAATCTTCTCTCTACATCACTCTTATTCTTAGCTCTTCCGGGACACTGCTAACAAACAGAAGGCATGCCCACCAGGTGCTGCCCCTAACCTTGCCTTTGCTTCAGCACTGGCATGATAAAACAGGATATCCATCCCAGTAATTGTTACTCTCTTCTTCCTGGAGCCTTGCTGGGCTCCACCACTATCCTGTGCCACCCATTTCTGAATCCCATCTGAATAGCAACATAAATATGAAGTTCTGAGTGAACAATTCCAGTGATGTTACTTTAGATATTTTTATAATTAAGCAATACCTTTTTTAGTGCATATTTAGGATCATCTGGCAGAACAACTATAATTTTGCCATCAGGGTACTCCCCAAAGATTCTCTCTTTTTTCCAACCCTAGTACAGCAAAAAAAAAAAAAAAAAGTTAATTTGAAAAAAGTCAACCACTGCAAAAATTTAAATACCAAGAATTAATTTTTATCTTCTATCTTCCCTTGCAAGTGTCTACTTTTCATAAAACACTTAAAATCATGAGCAAATAGATAAAACACATTAAAGAATATTACATTACACTAAAGTGTGTCCTATGTGTGTGTAAAATATGGGGAAAAAAAATCAACAGGTGCACACTGGGAAAAAAAAAAAATTCAGATAAAGCACTTTTGAGTAACATCTTCTACAGTTACCCTTCCTACTTTTGGTTAAACCCTTGCTTCTGTCACTCAGCAGTATCACTAGGTTTGCAGCGCCCAACAAATTTCATGTATCTAGATCTTGCAAGAAAATCTGAGTTACAGGAAAGTAAAGTAGTGCGCACTCTTATTTCATGGGTCCAGGGATCTTGCCTTGAATCCTCGCATAGTTGCTATCTATGATGATTTCAGACGTTCTCCCCCCAAACTGTGAAAATGTACATATTAGGTTAATAGCGTCTCAAAATGAGCTCTTTTTGATAAATGTAGTTATGAGTTCATATGGTCTGCAATGGATTAGCATCTCTTCCTGGGTAAGTTTCTGCCTTACAATCAGTGCTATGCCACTAAATAAACAAGGCTCTTGTGTTAAAAATGATTTTTTGAACATATTATGCATTATTTTTTTCTCAAGAAGAGGCCTAGTTTCTTTCCATATCCCCAGAAGTGTTTATATTAAGTTGATGAAAGCATGTAAGAATGTAACCTGCTGTGCCATTCAGTGTTGCATTTTTCCTAGCACCCAACACAGCTGGACTAGGCCCAGTGATCCTATTGCAGATTTAGCCATTTCAGGAAAAAAAATCAATGAACGTCGACTCTAAAGTTGTGGTTATTAATTATGGAAGAGGAAAACAAACATCTTATATAGGCTATATTAAATTGACTATGTATAATGCAGACGTGTGATTGAAGAAAAAGACAGACCTCAACTCTTGCTTAACTTTACAAGACTTTGTATGCCATGTCATGCTTACCACATATTTCACTGCACTCATAAACTGGTTATGAAATAGAAGATGCTGGGCCCCATCTTCTGGACTTGATGCAGAATACAACATCCCGCATTGGTTACAGGAAACTGCTCCAAACCGTTTTTGACCAGCATCCTGTGTAAAGAGAATTGCTACTAATTAGTCAGTTTACATGATGAATAAAATCAGTTTTTACTTTATTGAGATCCTTAAAACTCTAAACTCTGCCCTCTTTGTGTGTTAAATCGAAGTGGCAGAAAAATGCCAAAATGGACCATAACAGGGCACTAATCACAACTCTGAAGAATACAGTACAGTTGAACAGATACACGCAAACTCTTAAAACAACAGACAGTGACTATAACAGCAAACAGAACCAGTGCATGTTCACTTTCTATCTGAAGCTACGTTTTTTGGGTGGAACAAACTGCACTTACAATAATTGTTTGTTGTATGCCGTCTTTTTCAGCTTCTTTCAACTTCTTAATTTCTTTTTGCAGTTTTACATTAGAGGGCTGAGGGACAATCTTTCCTGGAGGAGGACGAGTTGGACAAGGCACCCTGTCATAAAGAGGAAAGTTAAACTTCATGATATATTTGACCCACTCTAAAACTACAGTTTCAACAAAAGGCATAATGTATATGTGAATGCAACATTTAATCAGCTGTGTTAATCTGTCCATGAAGAACATTTTTAACAGTTTGAAAACCTGTAATAAGTAAGCCTCACTTAATGTTTATGTCAACAATCAACAGGTCTGCTATCTGTTAGGTCTCCTGCCTAAAAGTAAATTTCAAAAAAGTAAAAATACTGTAGTGCAGTGATCAACACTGCTGTCTTTCAAAACAAACCTTTTAGGAACATATGCAGAAGCATTTGACTACAAAGGATGCTGGACAGAAGTATCGTAGGGTGCAGCATTCTTTTACTAGGTACCAAGTATTAGACACAATCTTACACAAATCAACCCATGCAAACATGGGAACAATGTTCAAACTCCACTAGACTGTAATCAGCCTGGAAATCAAAGCTGAGCCCCTGGAGCTCTATGGCAGAAGCGCTAGCCAACACACAGTTGTGCTGTCCATTTCATATATTATCTATACTAAATAATGGAGTTCAAACTAAACGGGCACTTTATGTATATCTTTGTAACCAGAAATTATTCTCTACACCTATATGAAATATCTTAATACTTATCCTCAGAAGACAAAATGCAACAGTGTTAACAAGTAGTACATCTGCTTGATAAAATGTTCATTTTTGTGAAGTAGTCATATTTGTGAAAAAATATTTCACAAATCATTGCGTTTTTGAAAAAATTTTGGAATGGTGCAAGAAAAGGCATTTTGTAGTCATACTGTATCTGGAAATTAACAAACTTCACCACTAGAATTGATTAAGCGTATGTGACACAAATAAAAATATGCAGTAATGAGTGAGATAACCTGTTGTTATGGGAAACCTTTTGCGGAAGTGATGCAACTACGTTCTACTACTTCGTCTTCAACTGTTCCCAATTCTGTGTGGGGTTGATATGTTTGACCCGCCTCCTCTCTACAGCTTGGTCCTGCACTTCCTCCCCAGTCAGACCCTTTTCTTTCCTCTTTCCATCCACCTCTATTTTGGCTTTCCCAGCTATCTCTTCCCCTGCAGTTTCTTTACCATCACTCTTCTGTCCACATATTCATTGTCTCTCCTCATTACATGTTCATACCACTTAACTCTGCTTTCCTGTACTTCCTTAGATACTTCTCCGCCCTTTGTTGTCCCTCTCTTTGTTTCATTTGTTATTCTGCCTTTTTTTTTTTTAAAAAATAACTCCACACATCCATCTTAACATTCTCATTTCTACCACATCCTGTTCTCCCCCTGGTGCCTTACCAATTTCTTAGAAATTTTACCTTTAACCATTACTCCATCCACACTGCACTCTACGGGTTCTCTCTTCATATAAATTTTCCATCTTGGGCTACCACTGACCCTTAAGATTTAAACAATAGCTGTCCCTGCTAGGTAACTTGTGAATCCTGACAATAAGTAAACCTCATTCTGTATTCTTCCTATTTATCTTTACTACTCTGTCTTCCTTGTATCTCCTACTCACAATAACATTTAGTTAACAGCATGGTTTTCATTGACCATAACTATGTCTTTCCTATTTTTATCCATCTTCTTAAACTCCACAGTAGTACTTGCTCAGATCTGGAGCAAATGTGTAAACCATTTCTGAACATTGCTAGCCTATAACAGTTGGAATGTGGACTGGTTGGGGCACAAGTATAAATGTGTATTTCCTAGCATCTCTCTTAATATATTTTGCATGTTTATCTGTTTATGCTTCAACACACCAACCATATAATAACAACATTAGTCATTATTATTTTTGAACTAAAATGAAATGTGTTTACTAATAATAAACTGGACACAAATTAATTTTTGAGAATATTGACATTTACATTGCATTTACTGTGGATTAGAGTGCTGTTAATTATTTCATAATACTGTTGTGAGCTAACACTCACAAACAAAAAATAAATAAATAATCACATGCTTCATTAGTTTACTGCTTCTTCTTGGTTCACAGCCAGTTTTCACAATATCCTTTCATCTATGCTCTGAACCTGCCTACTCCATTACATCATGGGGACACAATCCCTGAAGCACAAGGTGCATAGAACACCCATATCCATTTATTCTGGGCCAGTGAAGATATTTTCCAAGTTATTTTTATTCATCAGAATGTATTACAGTACTTACATTTCTTTTTCTGACAAATTCTGATTCTTGACAGAGGCTTCATAGTGCTGGTTTATTTCAATACCTTCAACAAGAGGAAGATGTCATTAAAATATCAAAGATGAGTGACTAAAACAAAAATAGAATTGTTGCTCAATAAAAACAGCCCGAAGAACCAATCTTTGATAATATCTATCAATGCACAAAAAGCACACAGGATGATGCAGTATTGGCAGATTAAATACCTGTGACTTTAACCGTGAAACTGTTGCGATGTATGGTTTATTGTGGGACAGCTTAAAATTTAGTTTTATTTAGTTAGAAAAGTTGTACTTACCGGTAATTGACATAAAATAGAAGAATGTGTAAAAGTGAGAGTGGAGGTCCTTAAGGCAGTTGACCAAGAAATAATAACTAATCAATAACACAAAAAAGGAATGGCATCTACTATTACGAAAGCTAGGGAGCCTGTGAGGCAACTAAGACCAATGCCTAACCAGATTACAGTTATGAATAAGGACATTACATAATTAAATATTAATGGAATTATTCACATCAAAACATGTAAATGTATTAATTTGCAAATGTTGTACTTGAAACACTTAAAAACAAGTATTCAGTTGCAATTTAAAGCTCATTTGGTAGCAATTGAAAACAACAACATACTTAAGAATTCCTAGAATATATATTTATATGCAAACATATATTGTGCCGTGAACAATCAAAGAAAACTGCATCTTCTGTTACTGGTGCGAGCAATGCCCCAGCGCGGAGCTATGCTGAAGGAGATTGCCCTCTATGGAATGTCATGTTGGATAATACGACTGGTCATACATGCCCTGGTAAATCAAAAGGACTGAACTGTGCATTGATCTATGCATTTGTATTTTACAAATTTAGTCTCTTATTAGTTTGGAGGTGCAATTATTCGTTTATTCATTCATTCATCTTTGTATGTAAGTGCAGACTATTGCACTTATGATGTTTGGGAAGCTTAAATAATTATATATTATATAATATGCCAACACTTATGATGTTTGGGGAGCTTAAATAATTATATATCTATAATAATAAAAGGCAAAGCCCTCACTCACTGACTGACTGACTGACTGACTGATCACTAATTCTCCAACTTCCCATGTAGGTAGAAAGCTGAAATTTGGCAGGCTCATTCCTTACAGCTTACTTACAAAAGATAAGCAGGTTTCATTTCGAAATTCTACACGTAACGGTCATAACGGTCGATAACGGTCGACAACGTCCGCCATGTTGAACTTTCTTATTTATGGCCCCATCTTCACGAAATTTGGTAGGCGGCTTCCCTGCGCTAACCGAAACCGATGTATGTACTTATTTCAATGGTATGACGCCACTGTCGGCCGCCATATTGAACTTTCCAATGTCACCAATTTTCAAACTTCCCGTGTAGGTAGAAGGCTGACCCCATCTTCACGAAATTTGGTAGGTGACTTCCCTGTGCTAACCAAAACCGATGTACGTACTTATTTCGATGGTATGATGCCACTGTCGGCCGCCATATTGAATTTTCCAAACGTCACTAATTCTCCAACTTCCCGTGTAGGTAGAAGGCTGAAATTTGGTAGGCCCATTCCTTACAGCTTACTTACAAAAGTTAAGCAGGTTTCATTTCGAAATTCTACGCGTAACGGTCATAACGATCAACAACGTCCGCCATATTGAACTTTCTTATTCATGGCCCCATCTTCACGAAATTTGGTAGGCAGTTTCCCTGCGGTAACCGAAACCAATGTGCATACTTATTTCGGTGGTATGACGCCACTGTCAGCCGCCATATTGAACTTTCCAATGTTACTAATTCTCAAACTTCCCGTGTAGGTAGAAGGCTGAAATTTGGCAGGCCCATTCCTTACAGCTTACTTACAAAAGTTAAGCAGGTTTCATTTCGAAATTCTACGCATAACGGTCATAACGGTCAACAACGTCCGCCATGTTGAACTTTCTTATTTACGGCCCCATCTTCACGAAATTTGGTAGGTGACTTCCCTGAGCTAACCAAAACCAATGTACGTACTTATTTCGGTGGTATGATGCCACTGTCAGCCGCCATATTGAATTTTCCAACATCACTAATTCTCCAACTTCCCGTATAGGTAGAAGGCTGAAATTTGGCAGGCTCATTCCTTACAGCTTACTTACAAAAGTTAAGCAGGTTTCATTTCGAAATTCTACGCGTAACGATCAACAACGTCCGCCATGTTGAACTTTCTTATTTATGGCCTCATCTTCTCGAAATTTGGTAGGCGGCTTCCCTGCACTAACCGAAACCAATGTACGTACTTATTTCAGTGGTATGATGCCACTGTCGGCCACCATATTGAACTTTTCAACAGTCTTTGTTACTTATGGGCCCATCTTCAAGAAATTTGGTACACGGGTTCCCAACGCTAACTGAATCCTATTTACGTACATATATACGTCCATAGCCTGCAGCTTGGTCACCATGTGAGGCGGCGTTGGGTCTCCCATCCCATCACCTCCCACGTTGTTGGCTGCCTGCCTATATAAGGCCATCCGTCACTCCGGTCTCTACATTCCCTTCCTTGCTTCGCCACGGGATTCACGTCTCCCTGCTGATAACTACAGCCTTTTTGTTTAATCCACGGCTTCTCCGCTGTTTTATTGTTTGTTTATTACAATTACAGTTATTGTATAGGTATTTTACACTTACTTTACATTACTCAGGTACCCATTTCCTTCATCATTCCAACCCCCATTACCATGTCTATCAAGGTAATCACCATCGATCAAAGAACTGTCACTTACCGAGTGGTTTCCATGCCCGGAGATGGCGCCTACCTTTTCCATTCTCTGTGTTACATATTGCACGGCCATATCAGGCTCACTCTTGATATCTGGAAGAACATTGTGTCTTATGTATTGAATGACTGGGACAGGTTCAAGGTGTGGACTGATGACGGTACAGGAGATAATTATACTACACAGGAGCACTAGAAGAGTGAAATGCTTAAGCCCTTCACCTATGGTTCTGCATGTGAGTTGATGGCTGCCGCTGAATTGTTCGGTTGGTGCTTTCAAGTGTACCGAAATGGCCAAATATTTTACACCTTTCGACAACCGCCAATGCCTCTTAAACATCTTACATTCATAGGTGACAATTTCAGTAGTGGACACTTTGATGTTTATGAATGTTTAAACTCTCAAAAGCTGGATGTGAAGTTATCGATGAAACCGGTTGTAAGCTTACAATGCTTGACAGATGCCGAATGTCACTTCAACACAAGTCCTGCAAATACTGTCGTAATTGAAACAAACCATGAAACTGAAATCGATTATGACAGCAGCAATCCATGCTGTGAGATTTGAAACAAGATTACTGTTCACATGGCCAACTGTAAGTTGCATGCTCAAGAGTAAGCTCAGCGCACAGCTTGGTCATGTTACAACCGGAGGGCCGAACTGACAATGTGGTATACAAAGAAATCCTTAACAAATAATTATTGCCATATTTTCCCTCACTTTAAAAAGGTTAAATTTTCTTCTTAATAAAAATTTTAATGCTGTACTTCGCCGCTGCGAAGCGCGGGTATTTTGCTAGTTATATAATATGCCAAGGAAAACCAGAAATTACTCAACCTCTGTTTCAAGAGGTAAATGTTTTCAATTTTGGATTTCTTTTAGTGATTATACTTGTATTTCACATACACTTCTCTGCACATAGTTATTATTGTTATAAAATTGATTTAACTGCTTAGCATTGTGCTCTAAACCTAGCAATACATCCACATCTTTGTTTGCCTACTACTGCTTAGTAATGCTCTGCTTAACGAATGCTGCCCCCTACTTTGAGTTGCTATTTGCATTGTTGCTCTCAACTGGGCTCATTACTGCTCCCTACTTGAGACTTTGGGTGCACTTGCACAAGCATCCATGCAAGTGTCAGCCCTCATGTGCAGCCCTACTTGTGTAAAGACTGGGAGTCTACCTGTGTAAGTCCAATGAGCAAAGCAATAGGCACTCCTACTTGAACAAAGTACTGTTCTTTGTTTTGCTGTCAATGTGTTTCAAAAATACATTCCCATTATTAACAAAAGATGTTTCTCTTGCCCCTTTACCAGGAGAGGAAGAGACCCAGACAACCTTTGTGTGCTGTATCAAGCCACCATGTCAGATACTCTCTTCTGCTCTGGCTTGTGTAACTGCTAGTCTGTGGTCAACAAAGCAGACTTTACTGCAGCTTTCGCCCAAAGGGGTCTCCAAGTGGTGGCTCTGATAGAGACAAGGATTCAACAAGAAAACATGGTAACACTGACATCACTTTCCTCTGCTTTCAACTTCTACCACTCCACTGGTAGGGATGGGGGGACAGGTTTTCTTACATCTAAGATCTGGAAATTCTACCAATACAGATTGCAAATGATCCAGAATATATCAGCCTATCTTGTATTTAACCAGCCAAGACGGGAACATGTCACTCCTCTCTTCGGCTCGCCACTGGCTCTCTGTAGCAGCATATGAAGTTCAAAACCCTGATGCTTGCCTAGAGAGTTGTCAGTGCTATGTTCCTTCTCGCTCACTCAGTTCTACCAGTGAACAGCGTCTGGTGATGCCACCTCTGAATGGTATCACGTACCAATTCAGACTCTATTCCTATGTAGTTCCGAGTTGGTGGAAAAGGCGACCCACATCCATCCATACTGCCGACTCCCTCATTCTATTTAACACCAGAATCCCTGACGCCTACGAAAAAAAACGCATAATCCTGGGTCACCTTAAATTCCTTGCCAATACGAATTCGTCAGGCTAATACAGTAGAGCACTTTAAAACATTGCTGAAAACATATTACTTTAACATGGCCTTTCTATAACTTCAATTTAACTTAATTTAACTTAATCCTGATACTCTGTATGCTCAATTTCCTCATAATAACTATTCAGGGTAGCTCTAAAATCCGTACTGACCCCTACTCTCTTTTCTGTTTCTTTTTCCGGTTTCTATGTGGTGGTGGCCTGCGCCACCTCCACCTACTCAAAGCTTCATGATGCTCCAACAATGATGGATGGATTAAAAGGCAGAATTCTACGTGACCATCATCATCAAGCCTTTCCGTGAGAACCCTAAATTCAAAGAGGACTGTTTCATTTATGTTAGGTAGAATGCCCAGAGGGGACTGGGCGGTCTCATGGTCTGGAATCCCTACAGATTTTATTTTTTTTCTCCAGCCGTCTGGAGTTTTTTTTGTTTTTTCTGTCCCCCCTGGCCATTGGACCTTACTCTTATTCGATGTTAATTAATGCTGATTTATTTTGTTTTCTTATTGTGTCTTTTATTTTTCTATTCTTTATTATGTAAAGCACTTTGAGCTACTGTTGTATGAAAATGTGCTATATAAATAAATGTTGTTGTTGTTCACACCTCTCCATCGGCGTCTTTTGTCTTGGAAATGTGTCGATCAGCACAAGTGGAAAGCAGCCTGCTAATCCCACCCCCTCCAACCCCCTTGATGGAGCTCAACTAAGAGACAAAAAGTTCTCCCAGCTCAAAGCTCCTTATCTGTGTCTGAGGTGCCCCAAGTTGTATAGGGTAAATAATACAGATATTGTTATTTGCAACACATGCATTTCATGTGTTCCGTGTCTACAAAGATCTGGGTAAGTGTAGGATGAAAGGAAATGCGAGGCAAGAAATGTTGAACACATACCTAAAGCAAAAATTTTTTCCATGTTATACTAATAATGACAAAGGGTATAATGTGTGAAGATTTTAGTCAAAATATCAAATAAATACGTGCGCTTTTATTCAAAAATATAACCAAAGAAAAAAAAAATCCTTTTCAATTTACAAGTTGCTGTCAATGAGTTACAAACCCAAGCTCAAATGTCAATCAACAGAAAGTTAGTAAGTGTTCTTCGATGGTATTACTTAGGTGGAAGTTCCTGTTGGACTTTATGGTGCCAAGCAGAGTTGTGTTGCAGTGCAGCAGTCTATTAGCGAAGAAAAGTGCTGTGAAGAATCCGTCTGTTGTTATGGTTCTGCCTTTATCAAGTCTGATAGAGGTCATGGGTAATTGTATCTTTGATTGTCAGTACAACAAATAATTCTGAGCAGGCATCAACCACAGAACCAACTGTGGTCATTGCTGCTCTTATGAAAAGAATGGAGGTAAACACAATCAACTCAGAGAAGGAGAGGTAAGTTCATTATACAACATGAAAGTCACTGAGAGAATAAAACTGAATAATAATAATAAAAAATTAAAAAAAAGCGCTAACTTTTACAAGTAGCCAAAATTTAAACTGGGTCTTACAGACTCAAATCAATTGCATCTATTTTTTTTTAATAGTAATATAATAATAATAGCAGCTCACTACTCAAAATGCTGAGTGCTGGGACTCGAACCAGCAACCTTTCGGTAATAAGGCAGCAGTTCTTATCTCAGCACCATCCACTGCTTTAGAGTTAGAGAATTTTACTAACTTAGAACTGGTATTTTTTTTAATAACTTATGATTTTAACATGGAGCACACCTTTTTTTAACTTTTTAAAAATTATTACTACAATATCTTTTTCTTTTGTCTCTTGCTGACCAAAAAGGCAACAGGGACAAAGGGCAAAATAATTTAAATGTGGTATATTATTAATTCTTGTCATTTTTCAATAAACAGTATAGCCTTTAATGTTTTACCACTTTGTAACAAATGTCAGATTGGTGATAGTATAACTAAGAATGCTGCAACAATATATATGCTAAACAATCCCATCAAAATGAATGACATAATTTAAACATTCATTTTCAATCAGTAGTTTAGGTTATACTTTTTACCATTTTGTAGAGAACATGTCAGATAATTTAAGCGAGAATTTGGCAAAAAAAAAAAAAAAAAGGTTTTCATCAAATGGAAATCTATGAACTCCCAAATCCATTATATGCATAACCTCACTCTTCGCCTGGTATGGAGCAAGTTGAGGGCTGACGTTTAGTTGCCTAGATTTTCTTAAATTTCCTGGAAATAAAAACATTTAGAAATAAAAATAAGGTACTCACTATCAGAAGATGGTTTCTTTGGAGTTTCTTTCAGTTTCAAACATACAGAGAAGCCTCCATCAAGGGAACTTTCAGGAAAGGAGTTTACATCCTGATAGGGAACAGTTAAAAATAAAACTTAAGTATATTTAAATTTAAATACAGTAGCACAAAATACTAGCACTTATTCTACCCCTACCTGTGTAGTTTGCTGCCTGTATTCTAAAATAGAAGTGGTTTGGTTCTCATTTTATGTCACAGTTTCAAAAATGCTCCAAGGTGGTCCAGATCGAATTATGCAGATCCAGATCGTCTGGATGACTTTGATTTATGCAGGGACAATTCCAGTTCAGCACGAAGACGATTCTTCATGTCGTCAGTTTGCACATATCTCGATTTTCCAGGATTTTTGGGGTGATTTTCTATGTAATAAACTTAATACGTTATAGCGTAATAAAAATTGCATAATTATATCTGGACCACCCTATCTATCTATATCTATATATAATTTCCTGATTGTAACACAAATGCCAGATTGGTTTACAAGTAAGTGATACATTAATACGCTGTATTATCCACATACAAAAATCACACACTTGGAAAGGCAGGCATAATTCCATAAATGGCCAAACTGAACTCCTTCTATAGACATATGCAAATGTGCATTTAGAATTATTGGCGCTACATACATTTTTTGACATGAGGTGCATGTGGTTCATTAGCTTGTGATTTTCTTAGTGAAGACTATTCAGTGCTCAAATACTGATAAAAGTTACATGGAAATTAAATCATAAGGAAAAAAAGTCCTGTGATCGTTAACATTACCTATCTTTTCCTTTACTTGTACAGCTTCACTGTTGCTCAGGCAGTGAGCCCGATTGGAAGGCATTTTTATATGCATGTACTTTAGAGTACTGGAGTACTTTAAGCATTACGACAACTGCACAGATTCACATACAAGATACAAATGAAAAAGATACTTTCTCATTGTGTACATAAATACAAGAATAAAAAAAAAACATTATAACACTCCACTGAAATGTTTCAGGCCTGAACCTCTACAAAATATAGCACCGTCAATGCCCAGTAGAGCTTCCAAAGGTGACAAATGCAAACACACAAGTTTTTCGCATAGATTTGGATGAAAAGAGATGCCTTTAGTAAAACCCTAAAGCTGCTGTTGGGGAAAAAAAAAAAGTTATTAATAAGGACTAATTATATCTTATACTGTTCCACTAATTTTAGTTTTCTTCACCAACATGCAGAATTACCTTTTTGAAATGTAAGTATGGTCCATCACAAGTCATAAGATTCTAAACATGAAAACATACAGCACACTGTAGTTCTCAAATTACTTTAGTTACACTACTGAAATGACATATAATCGATCAAGTTTTAGTGACCGACAATGTATAATGCATAACATGGTTTTAAAATTATGTATTAAAAAATATTGATTTCCTTTTTGTATCCAGCAAAATAATAAGCTGCAGTATACTGTTAATACATTGTTTAGGATTTTTTCCATTCACTATAGTTTTAACTTACTCATTAGTAGTGCTGAGCGGTATATCGGTTCATACCGAAAACCGTTTTTTATTTTTATGATATGGATTTTTCTTATACCGCTACACTGGTTTAAATTGCCTAAACAACGTTCGGAAACGTGGCGCAGCGGGAAACTGTTTAAGGGGAGAGCTTTTGCACTGCTACACCGCTACAAATGCATGCAACGCAGTACATGTGATAGTGGAGGTATTGCGCGGTGAAAATGGACAGAGAACATTCCGAAACTGAAGTTGTAGCCGATGATAAAGTTGAACATGATGACACAGAAGAACTTTTCCTGAAAAAAAAGGAGCCATGTCCGTTGCCTGAAGATACTTTGGTTTTAAAAGGTCAGATGTGGACCATTATGTTCAAATGTGTGAATACTGTTTCTATACTACTAGACAATACTGCAAGCCAAGTTGTACTTTTATTTTTTTTTTTTTCCCAATACTGTGTAATGTACCTGGGTACTGTGCAATAGTGTGACGACATGTTGACTTTATTCTCGACATTTCCACTTTAATTTCCCCGTTTATGTCGAGATTAAAGTTGACATGTTGACTTTATTCTCGTAGTTTATTTTATCAACATACTTACAGTTTTTTCCACCTGAGGCTGTAGGTTCACATTCGGCTGCAATTTATCTTCTGTAGTATTCTTAAGCTCATCATTCAAGCCATCAAGTTCAAAGTCATCTGCAGAGTATTTTGCTCTAGGTTTGAAATAATTTTCCACAGTAGGCTCCCTCTTGTTTCCAAGAATACCATTTGGCAAATCAGGTAGCCGTAGCTTACAGTTGAATGCCTGTAATCTCTTCTGCTCAGGCACAGTGGGCACTGTGTTTTCCCTCGCCAGCGAGGAGCCTGCGGACTGTTTTTGAGCGTTTTCAGCTGCCTTAAATTGCTTAACTCTTGCCCAACTGAAGCTATGTTTGAGAAGTTCACTTTGTCGTAATCTCTCAGTCATTGATATTTTCTTTTTCTCCTTACTTTTTAAAGGTACAGTTATCTGGCTTGTGAAAAACCGCTTTTTCGGTGGCTCTGCTGGGGTTTCATCCTGGATCTGTGGCAAAGGAAGGACATCAGAGGGAGAAACAGCTTCATTTTTTTCTGTTGTATCCATCTCAGCTGGTTGTACCTGGATTTCCCCTGCCAAATTGCCTTCATCAGTCCTACACACCTCTACTGTATCAGAAGCAATTTCCTCTGCAATTTCCTCACATAGAGCCAGCAAGTTCAGCTGCTTACTGGGTTTTGGAACCTCTTCTTTCATAGCAGTTAAGCAAGGCTTTGCCTTTGCTTGGGGATTCTCTTTATTGCGTTTCTGGTGGCTAGACTTAGTCTTCAGTACACCTGGGCCTGTGGGCTTTTTACGATTTACAGAAGACTGCATGTCTTTTTTCTCCTTTTGTATTCCTAAAGAGCCAGAATTTTTTTTCTTTTCTGAATGTCTTTTCTTTGGAAGTGTCTGTGACTTTAAAGGGGTACAGAATGTCATATTTGTGGATTTGTCATGATTCTGTAAGTCACTACTAGAAAAGTGATCTCTTTGACTGTGTGTCCCGAGTCCCTGCAGTGAAATATCACATGGATCAACAACATGTGTTGAAAAATGTGCCACTGTGTTTAACTCCTTTCCCTTCTCTTCACCGTCAACTACACCTGACTTGGGATCCGAGCACTTCTGCTCACTGTTTTTCTTCTGCCTCTTTTTCCTGCTGCAGGTTGTTTCATCTCCACTCTGTTGAACTGAAGAGCTCAGATCTAGCTTTTGTTTCTCTTCTATTAAGCTAGAACATTTTGTGTTATGTTCACCATGCGCATGTGCTGTGCATGCTCTGTCAATATGTGGCTTTGTAGATTTGTAGAGCTTAGACTTTTTGATCACTTTCAGCAGAGCTACCAATGGGGGAGATGCTCTTGTATTAGCACCAACGTGCTTAGTCACTGAAGAACCCTCTTTACATTGAACAGATTCATGCTCCTGGTTCATATATCTGGAGTTTAAATTGGCTTTGGGTTTTTTCTCAGAAGATGCAACTGATCTTCTGTTTACTCTGCTACAGACTTTCTTTATAGGATCCCTTAGATTTCTCATATTTTTACCTGTTCTGTCCTTACCTTTTTCTAGATTTTGGGGTATTTTAGGTTGTCTACGACCCTTTACAATTGTTTTTCCAGAATTAACCATTTTTTTATTACCATTACTCTTAATATGAATAATACCATTCCTGAACTTTTTTCCACTTTTGGATGTTTTAACTCTCTTTTGAGAAGAATTTGCTGTTTTGGACATAGGCTCCATTTTCTGTCTTTTTCTTTTTGAATGAAAAGATGAGTTTTCTATACTTGATGACCTTTTTTTGCTGAGTAAAACTGTCTTAGAAGCATTTGTTATATTGTTGCTTTCTCGAGTACGTAGAGACAGAGTAGAGAGATCTTTGCATGCACGTACTTTGTCCCCATTTGTTCCAACTTCTTTTTTGATGTCAGATTTTATTTGGACCTTACCATCTTCCTTAAAAGTGTCAGGTTTCACAGCTTCTTGGCGGTTTCTCAGCCTCATGCCTATTTGATTCTGAGGGGAATTCTTCAACACAATATCATGTGCATTTCTCAGAGAACTTCTGGCCAAGGGAGGCTCAGTTTTTTTTCTTAGTCTTACACAGTTGAAAGTGCTAGAGTTCCCAGAATTATTATTCGGTTTTCTGTCACGGCCAACAGGGCTACTTTGCTGACTCTTACTTGGTCTTAGAGTTCTTTTAGAGGAAGTCTCTTTCACTTCCTTTTTGGTTTTACAGGTGCGAGAATTACATTTTGATAAGGGCCTATGGCTTTTTTCAACACTAGTGTCGCTCTTATAAGAGCTTGTTTCCTTTGAGTTTTGTTTCCTTTTGGAAACAAATATTTTTGACTGATTAATTTTTGCAGTCTGTTGAGTAGACCCTTTAGCTACTGAGAGATTTGTATTTTTCTTCTGAAGTAGTACACACTTCTTCTTGCCCAGAGAGTTAGACAAAGGCCTTTCTTCTACATCACTTACTCCCTTATATCTACCAGACCTCCTGGTGGAACACAAGGAATCATTTTGGGACTGTTCAGGCTTTTTTTTCTTCATATTAGAATCAAGTAAAGCACATTTTCTTTTCAATGTTTGCATTCTGAAGAAAAAAAAGGCAGAGTTTTTGATCACATGCTAATTCTTATCAATATCTAAAAACAACATACAAATACTTGAACATTATTTTTAAAAATAAAGTGTCACAGCAATTATTTAAAATAATAAAGAATTTAAAAAAACGCTACTTATATACGCTATATAGTATGCTATATACATATAACTTTATAAATTACATACAGTGGAACCTCGGTTCACGAACGTCTCAGAACACGTACAAATCGGTTTACGACCAAAAAGTTAGCCAAACTTTTGCATCTGTTCACGACCACAGACTCGGCATACGGACAAGCCAGTTTCCCTTTCTGTTTGTGCGCGCCGATGATTTCCGCACGTGTTCAGTCTCTCCCTGTGCAGCGAGAGAGAGAGAGAGAGACACACACACAGACACGCGCGAGACAGACAGACAGACACACACACGCACGTGCGAGAGAGAGACACACGCACGTGCGAGAGAGAGACACACACACGTGCGAGAGAGAGACACACACACACACACAGATGCACGCGAGAGAGAAACACACGCGCACGAGAGACACACACAGACGCGCGCACGAGAGAGAGAGACACACACACAGACGCGCGCACGAGAGAGAGAGACACACACAGATGCGCGCACGTGCGAGAGAGAGACACACACACAGACGCGTGCACGAAAGACACACACGTGCGAGAGACACACACACACACACACGCGCACGAAAGAGACACACACAGACGCGCGCACGAGAGAGAGAGAGAGAGAGAGAGACACACGTGCAAGAGACACACACAGACGCGCGCACGAGACACACACACACACAGACACACACACACAGACGCACGCACGAGAGAGACACACACACACACACAGACGCACGCACGAGAGAGACACACACACACACACAGACGC
>JANRMT010062819.1:38500402-38510616 GCA_026402145.1 Polypterus bichir lapradei | reverse complement strand
GCTGTTCTGCTTTGGCCTGTCTAAAACATTCTTTAGCTATCTCTCCATTTCACATACTCCAGCAGCAGCATACTGATAAAAACAATATTAATTAAAGAGCAATAAAAAAAGCAGTGCAAGTTAAAAAATGCAAGGTGGAGAGTGTGAGGCAGGTATAACACTCTATAATCTTGTGTAGTGTTAACATTTACCCCCCTCCTCAGTCTGTCAGTGGAGCAGGGCAGTGACAGCAGTCTGTCGCTGAAGCTGCTCCTCTGTCTGGAGATTATCCTGTTTAGTGGATGCAGTGGATTCTCCATGATTGACAGGAGCCTGCTCAGTGCCTGTCGCTCTGCCTTGGATGTCAAACTGTCCAGCTCCATGCCTACAATAGAGCCCGCCTTCCTCACCAGTCTGTCCAGGCGTGAGGCGTCCTTCGTCTTTATGCTGCCTCCCCAGCACACCACCGCATAGAAGAGGGCGCTCGCCACAACCGTCTGATAGAACATCTGCAGCATCTTATTGCAGATGTTGAAAGACGCCAGCCTTCTAAGGAAGTATAGTCGGCTCTGTCCTCTCTTGCACAGAGCATCAGTATTGGCAGTCCAGTCCAGTTTATCATCCAGCTGCACTCCCAGGTATTTATATTTCTGTACCCTCTGCACACAGTCACCTCTGATAATCACGGGGTCCGGGAGGGTCCTGAACCTCCTAAAATCCACCACCAGCTCCTTGGTTTTGCTGGTGTTTAGGTGTAGGTGGTTTGAGTCGCACCAGTTAACAAAATCCTTGATTAGGTTCCTATACTCATCCTCCTCCTGCCCACTCCTGATGCAGCCCACGATAGCAGTGTCGCTAGCGAACTTTTGCACGTGGCAGGACTCCGAGTTGTATTGGAAGTTAACAACTTGGGTTGTTAACGACATCTGGTGAAAATTTCATGTCAATAGCCCCATTAGAAATATATTTACTGAGAAAAACAACATGTTCAATACTTATTTTCCCAGCTGTATAAGGAATAAAAAGCATTTGCTTTGACAGGATTCTTTCATTATGTTCTGTGAGGGGCCTGTTCAATCACAATGACTGTGCTGCTTGACAAGAAGGGGCATAAAAGTTGGACGCCATTTATGTGACTTTGTAGTGAACAAATAAGAGTGAAACACCCTGAAAGGGAAAACCATATTTATTATGTATTATACATATTACATTAAAATATATTGCTATGAAAGCTTAATACATATTACATCTTCACTTTTAAGTATACATTTCAGATGTATAAAATACAGTCTTCATACTGCTAATTTTTTACCTGCGCAAAACAAGCTTATAATGTAGACACAGATCAAGACAATCATTACACAAAATAATTCATGCTTTTGTAAAGACAGTAAATATTCTTCAAGTCGGGGATCAGTTTAAAATTGATTACCACATTGGATTTTATTACTGCATCTGAAACTGAGCAAACACATTCCATGCACTTGCGTAGTTTGGTCATTCGAGTTCCAGTTTTTGGCTTAACAGATGTGGAAGACTACTCTGGGTTCATGCAGTAGCATTCAGTTTTGTTTAACATAAAATATTCTTCTATTAAATGTGATAAGAAGGATAAGAGAAGAAAAGACCTATTGCCTTGAAAGTTTGAGCAATGAACAGGTATCCCTGAGGACTAATGTCTATTGATAACTGAAACAATTTCTCACTATAAAATTTGAGGTAATGCAGAGTGCTTGTTTCATCTTCCACACACTATGTAGTAAACATAAGCAAAATGTAGCTAGCTGCACTTTATGTTCACTTCTAACTAGACAGATGTTTTTTACTGATTTCAAAACACCGGGGAGGTGATGGGTGGTTCGAGTTTAACTTGTGCTTTTAGATTGACATGACCTTAAACTTAGAGAAAAATATTTGGCCCTAATTGCACATTTTTTTCATGTGAAAAAGGTCCAATTAGAAATAACACATTTCCAGAACTCAGATTAAATGTGACCAGAAATGCTGACACAAGATAAAACTGAAAATGGAACAAATACCTACCACACTAACCCCCCCCTCTTGTTTAATTCTGATGTCTATGTCTACTGATGCTGAAGCAACTAAGCTACTCATCCATCCATCCTCTTCCACTTATCCGAGATCAGGTCGCGGGGGCAGAAGCTTGAACAGAGATGCCCAGACTTCCCTCTTCTCAGCTACTTCTTCCAGCTCTTCCGGGGGAATCCCGAGGCATTCCCAGGCCAGCTGGGAGACATAGTCCCTCCAACGTGTCCTGGGTCTTCCCCGGGGCCTCCTCCCAGTTAGACGTGACCGGAACACCTCACCAGGGAGCGTCCAGGAGGCATTCTGATCAGATGCCCGAGCCACCTCATCTGACTCCTCTCGATGCGGAGGAGCAGCGGCTCTACTCTGAGCCCCTCCCGGATGACTGAGCTTCTCACCTTATATTTAAGGGAAAGCCCAGACACCCTGCGGAGGAAACTTATTTCAGCCGCTTGTATTCGCGATCTCATTCTTTCGGTCACTACCTACAGCTCATGACCATAGGTGAGGGTAGGAACATAGATCGACTGCTAAAGTGAACTAAGCTACTGCCCACGTGAAATATTTTAGTTTTTCTTTTTGTCTTATTTTAAGTTGGATTAACACATTGTTCTATTCTGTAGTGGACAAGGTTTGGAGATATAAATAACTCTCTTTAGTAGTTGCAGTCAATAATTTAGCCATGTTTTGAAGCAAAACTAATTTGATAGAAGAGCTGGCCACAATCTGGTCAGACTGCAACTAATAACCATAGTCAGAGGTATCTATCATGCCCTCCATTCAGACTTGTACCACCAGGGCAGCTTCATAGATGTCTCCACCATTCAGCTTTACAGACATTACCTCATTCTTCAATGTCAGATAGCAAAAGGTACAAACATTGAACAAGTACAAAAACAAACCCTCTTTCTCTAAACACGAAAGGCGAGCTTCCACTACTATTTCCACTCATATTCAGGACAGCTACAGTATTTTCACTCTGGCATGAATAAAGTTCTGATACCTTTCATAATTCATATAAAAATTACAATTAATCCGATTAAACACATGACAAGACATTAAAGGCAGAAATTCAATAGAAAATAGTCCCAAGTGCTGCATCTTTCATGTGCAGTAATACATCAATTACAAAGCATTTTGCTTCACAACACAGTAAAGCATTAAACATTAAGAACAAAGCTGCTAATTAGACAGGAACAGCCTAAAACAAGTCATCACCTTCCTTTAAGTCCAAGTAAGTGAATTTAAACTCAAGATATAAAAAGGTCTCTTGGCTGCTATAGCTAACAATTTGTAAGTGTTTTGTATAGCAAAAACAAAGTTGACTCATTCATTTTATTAATATGAATACAGAATTGTGAAGTTTCACTTTAGTCAGACTAAAGAGCTTTTTAAGACCTAGTAAATAACTGGCTTATGAAAATAATAGTATCAGATGGGGAATTAGCACAATAACACCATTCTGCTTTATTTTCAACAGGTAAGGATACATTTATCGGGCAAAAGAGACATAATGCAGTCTTTTAAATTCCTTCTAGGGAGACTGCATCTCTTTGCTTTTAAAAGAACAAACAATTCCATATAGTTTCCGGCGTTCATTTTCTAATAAATGCTAGTAAGTGTATAGTGTTACATATTGAATATAACATCCCTATAAAGCATTCATAGCTTCATGTGCAGGTGTAAACTGTCCCAACAAGTTGCATGCAGTTAGGTACAGCAGAGCTAATTACAGCTTCAAAGTGCTCTTTTGTACTTTGGAACTACTGGACATCTGCCAAGAGCAGGCAACCATTGACATACTGTAATGTATAATAGAATCAATACATTTTTCATCTTTGATTCAACACAAGTCTTGGACTATTGCACTTTTTTATTTTCTTGCTATTGCACATTTTGCATAAATATGAAAACAGGCAAAATGCTAAGCAGGATTATTAAATTGACAGTATAATATGACAGTTGGAAAATTTTTAGTGGCACAAAAATTGATCTTTTATGGCCATAATACATATGTGCATGCAAGTAAGAATTCACTTCAGACATTTTATTTTTAGTTATAGAATCATTAAGCCATGTACATTTTATCGTTGAAAGGCATTTTTATAGCATTACATTCATTTTGTCTATATAAATATTACTTTCAAGAGTGAACCCCTTTATTTGAACTTTTTAAGTCCCTAACTATTCTTCCTGGTGCACCAATTCTTGTTGAAGTAATTGACGCACCTTTCCTCAGTATGTCAGTGTCCAGAGAGGAACGTCCTCATGCAGACAGAGACTATCTATGCATCAGTGCCAACCTCAGTGCATGAACATTTGATATACCAGTTTTAACAGAATAGCCAAACGCTAGTGTTCATCACTGTTTACAACAATAACACGTTCTGGGTAACAGCCTACTTCCAGACACATACTGAATATAACATAACTAATGCATGTGTGTCTGGCAGTCAAGGTAGCAACACATTTTGTGTACCGATAAAGGAGAAAGATTTTAAATCAGCTAAATACTAATATGGTTTTATGAACAGTTCAGTTTGCACATATCAAACAATAAAATTAACATAATTTGACTGTGTTAAGTCACTTTCTTAATTCTTATGATTTATTTTTATTGTAGTCCTGGCAGTTTGCTCAAGGTTTAGATGAGATAATCAAGGGAATATGGGTAAGCAAAGGGTAAACAAAGACAATAATGCAGAATTATATTTACATAATACACATTGTAATTCATTTTATGGACAATAGTTGTACACATTTTGAATCAATGGGGAATGAGAATTTTCAGCTTTGCTTAGAAAAGTCTAATATGTAAATTCCTGTATAATAAACGTCAATCACTTGAGTGTAACTTGGGTATATGATTCTTTTTGCATGTATACATCAATTAAAAAGATGATTATATTTCTTTAGTTTTATGTAGCAGTTTTCTTTGAACATTTTTACTAAACTGTAGTTGCTCTGCATTTATTTGATAAGAGTTTCATATCAGTTTAAATTTTGATTAACTGGGTAATTTTGTCACATATTAAAAAAGAGGTACACTTGACACAGTCATGACAAACTGAACTGGGGAAGTGAGTTGTACCCTTTTAGTCATGCTCAAGTATAAAATCATGTGGTCAAATTTGCAACGGACGATCACACTGAGGAGTCGTAGCAGGCAGTGATGTGGCGGGATGTGTTTGCATGTGCTACACAAGCTTTAATAATGAGTGCTACAACAAGAGGAAGTTCACAAAATGCTTTACTTTTATCAGCTTTCTTCCTCTCCCTCTTAGTAACGAACATTATTAACAAAAGACTATCAGACCAAGAAAGAGTAATACTTTGATGATGAAGATTAAGAAAATCTTGGAAACACACAATTATTATGTCACAGTCTATCTGCTTCAATGTGGCAAACAAGTTTATACAATTCAAAGTTTGACACTTCCTTCTTATAATTTATTATGACGTCCCTCATGGAGAAGTCAGACTTTTTTGCACAAATAAAAATGCGTTTTATTTTTGTGAGATTTTCTGATTTTGTTTTCCATTGTTTTACAACAAACCTGTACAACAAATCTCACGATAGTGAATACTGTAACTTATTCTCCAGTAAACTGCACCTCAAGGACATACATACTGTACAGTACTCAGAAGCTCTTTGAGCTTTTGCTAAAATGACTAAATACATCTAACACTGGCTCTTGCCTTCATAAAGAAAGAGGTGAACAGTGATTTGAAATAAAGTGCAATCAAGAGTTTTTTTGAACTCATTTTAAAGTTGTGATGCTTGGATCATAATCATAATCATATCATAATCACAGACTGCTTGCTGGTAGAAGTTCAAGTGGTTATTTAAAGTACTTTTAGTGTCTTTGTTAAAACACATACATACACATATATATGTACATACCATGTTTGTACTGTCCATGTGTATAAATGCACATGGACATATATAGATTATTGTGCATTTACAACAATGTGCCCTTAACAGTATACTCTATTTAAATAAATTTTTTGCATGGCAATACAAGGTAAGATGTTCTAGTTTATATCTGTAATGTTAAAGCTTTACAAGTTGGTTTGCATGCTCAAACACAGCCTGAATATACTGCCTGAAGACACGGTCCATATAAGTGTTATGTCTTGGCCATACTCCTTCCAGAAATCCAATGTGGCCTCCATAAGCAGTGAGAAGAACTGCAATGTTTGGGTTCTGTTTGGCAGCCTCCACAGGAACCGCTGAAAAACAAAACCAAAAGAAAACTTTCCTTTAAATTTTAACTGTTTTATACTGTATCTTGGCAATATTAACTTCTTTTGCTGTTGAGTGTTGTAGAAATTGTTGCACCAGACAACCTAATAAAGCCATTGTCACATTAGCATGTAGCCATTAATATAGAAGGCAAACTACAGTAGATACAGTATTTAAAAAGAGTCACATTGTGCTTAGGGAGTGCTTATTATCTGTACTAAAGAGAGCCTGCAATGAGAAAAGGCAACTAAAGTGGTTTGGTCATGTAGAATAGATGATGAAGGAGTATTTAAGGTGAGGGTTCCCAGTAATAGTAATGGAGAGGATTTGTGCAGTCAAAGGAACACAGTTCAATAAGATGAAGAGAATGGCCCAAGCCGTGAAGCAGAGGAATATCTGAGGTGTGAAGATCAGCAAGTCTGAAGGGTCATTTAAAATTTAAAATGAAAGAAGCGCTTGAGATGGAAGATTATAAATGCATCCCCAGAAATGGTCCATTAAACCATTGTCTGATTGATTACACTTACTTTAAGCATTAGCATATTAAAAATATTGTAGTTACCGTATACAGTATACTCGCGTATAAGTCGGGTCTTGAAACCTGAAAAATTGACCATAAATTCAGACCCCAACTTATATGCCTGTTCAAAAATACGACACTGAATTTTTTATTTTTTTTTTCACATGTTCTTGCCTTCTCCATTCTCACATCAGTTTCTCAGACACATCAAATTTTGTTGCAGCAGTGCAGTTACCATATTTTTTTCTGATGGAACGCTCCATCGTAGATAATGGATGCTCTTATGATAAAAGGTCTGTGAGGGTGTGAACTACAAAAAACACTGAACAGTGCAAACGTTGCTTCAGAATAGTTTGGGTATGACCGTGTGGTCACGTAGGCAACAATACATCAAAAAGAAAGGCCGTGTGCTCTGTGGTTACTCTCTAGTGAGTGTTAGCATGTCATAATCTCTTGGACCAATAGTGCGAGTTTTCCACATTCGACTTATACGACCGACATTATAAAATACCGAAAATTATGCGGTAAAATCAAGCCCTGACTTTTCCGTGGGAGAACTTAAATGCAAGTATATACTTTAAATAAGAATAAAGCAATCACTTTAAAAAACAGGGTTTTATATAACACTGAATAGCAAAATAAGAGAAACACTTGAGTAAATGAGAGACATTGAAATAATTGGTCATTGTGATAATTACCCAGACTCAAAGAGATCTCGTTCTCATAAACCGATGTCACATTACACAACATCTAGTCAGAGGGAATGTTAACCTTGACGACTGACCTGCTAATGTCATTGCTGGAGCATGTCAGTTTACACAATCGCTGAACATGTGAAATCACACAACTGCATGATGACTTTGTAGGACATTGTCTTGCTTCCAAAGAATCATATACTCGCCCCTTTCTCCGACAGCCACATGCTGCCTGCAATCTCTGCTCTTCTTTTTTTTTTTCCTTTTTCCTTTCTGTTCTGGTACATAAAACATTTGGCATTAGACAGACAAGCCTCTGTTCCATTTTTAAGGTCAAAAACACCTTTGTTCCTTATTCCTCGCTGCTGCATCATACTTCCAAGTGGGTGTTTGTTGGTTATCAGTTCTCGTGCCCAGACAGCCTGCCCCTACGACTTAAGAGAAAATCAAACGTGTTTGATTTTGTCGGGTGAGTCACAGACTTGTTGGAGTGAGTTGCTGGATATGTCAGACTACACAACTGTCAGTGATGGGAGCGACAGGCTATGTCACATTACACAGGTTTCCCAGCAATCTTCATTCACCAACCTGTCCAATTTTGTTTTAAGTTGTAAAGATGGTCTCCATGTGCATGTCAACCAATGGGTGTCTACCCCAAGTACAATGAATGTAATGCAGCAAAGCCGATAAAGGAATACCAATGTTTTGAACTTCAAAAAACTGAGGAGAGGCTCACGTGTCGGACATCTCATGGCCAAGATTGCAGTTTAACTCGCCATACCTGTAAACCCTTCATATAGCTGTCAAGCTGCATATTATTGGCTGTCAGAAAAAGGGACGGGCATGTTACTGTTTGGAAGCGTGAAACTTTGCTGGAAAGTCATCATGCAGCAATGTAATTTGACAAACCCAGTGATTTTTATTTTAGTAGTATAAATGGACAGCACCCGCGTGATCAGCAACTGTAGTCATCAAGGTTGACAACTTCTCTGACTAGAAGTTTTATAATGTGACATTAGCTGTAGAGAGAGAGCTGATTGAGCAGACCAAGCTTTAGTGACCAGCACCTTGACCTATTGATTATTTATGAGTAACAGGTAAAGGGTAAAGACACCACTATCTAGTTCCAAATGTGGGTGACAGGGCAAACATCTTAACTGTAGAAAACAAACAACACTGAATCAAGTGTGGTGGTTCTTTTATTTGGTCTGGGCAGCATCACTATATTTAATACGCTATTGTGGCTGTTCGTTTGTCTGTCCAGGATTTTAAATCACCTGTAGCTCGCAAACCGTTTGACCTGTTGACCTGAAATTTGGTACACATATACTACATGATGTCAACTATACGCTTTTGAGGTGATGATTGACCTCCAAGGTTATTCCTTTTTTATTATTATTTTAATTTATTGTAGAATCAACTCTCGGCACTGGCCAGCAGGGCGGTGCATGCGTACGGGCGCCATTTTCATCCCTACCACCTTTGTTGTCACTTCCCCTACCTCTTCATATCTTAAATCATTTTTGAGGCAGACAAAGAGTTAAGTGCCAGCTTAAGTGAAAAATTAAAGAAAATGTACTAGTTAATTACAACACAAATACTGACTTATTCAGTTTTAAAGCAAAAAGATGTTGATGAAAGAAGTGAAAAAGTGGGCCGCTAGGATGGAGAAAAGAAGAGCTACTCAGGAAGCAACAAGCGCATCAACCTCTGAGCAAACGAATACTAAACGTACAAAGAAAGAGGATGAAAACTAGGAATGCTCAGGTCAAGTGTGTTTACTGCACGTGATCATGCAGTGCGCCGTTACTGGTAATACTATAATGGCAAATTTCTGTGACAGAGACTTGTAAGAAATGGATGCAGAAAACATTTGGTGAATCACAGTGGAAAATCTGCTTTGGTCTAGAGATTCCTGGAAAATCAATTCCCCAGTATGCAATGATGAAAAACAAACTGCAGAAGACTGTCAAGTGGCTTATGTCGCTGTTCATAATGACTTGTATCCAAATTAAGGGAACCTGGTCAGTAATGTGTCTTAAGTATGAAGAATACTTATGGAATGATTTATCTTCTCTTGAGCAGTAACATGTAGCGTCCAGAGTGTGGGTAAGATAAGACTAAATAGTTGGAGGTACACAATAGGAATTCACACAAAGGCACTAGAACACCAGGACTCAGAAAAGGCTTTTCATAATTAGTGCATAAATAAAGCAAAATGGCTCACCATGACCAGGAGAGAATACATCATCAGCTGCATTCAGGCATAGCAAAGGAATCTGGATAGACTTCAGCTTGAGACATGGGCTGGCATCTCTGTAATATTCCTCGTTGGTGTTGTAGCCAAACATGACGGATGTAAATCGCTCATCAAATTCTCGGATTGTTTTAGCCTACAATATAAGTGTTTATAACATAAAGATTATGTAATTTCCAAGCATTACAAGTATTTATAAAAATAATTTTAAAAATGTATGTATTCAAGTATAGGGGAGACAAATCACTACGTGTTCTAAATGTACAGGATTATTATTTTTTTTTTGATCAGGAAATTGGTTTAGGGAAAACAGGATGCTGCTGTAAATAAAATGGAGCTTTATCTGAGTGATTTCTACTGAAAGAAAAGCAAAAGGAGATGCAGAAAGTGAAAAGGCCCTCAAGCTAAAGGCAAACAAGCACTGACAACAGCAGCTTATTTTAAATTTGGAGAGATAGCTAAAGAATGTTT
>JANRMT010062819.1:38479688-38495402 GCA_026402145.1 Polypterus bichir lapradei | reverse complement strand
CCAGTTATTTAATTTGTCCAATTACTTTTGAGCCCCTGAAATAAAGGGATTGTGTTAAAAAATGCTTTAGTTGCCTCACATTTTTATGCAATCTTTTTGTTCAACCCACTGAATTAAAGCTGAAAGTCTGCACTTCAACTGCGTTTGAGTTTTTCATTTAAAATTCATTATGGTAATGTACAGAACCTAAATTAGACAAAGGTTGTCTCTGTCCAAATATTTATGGACCTAACTGTAAGTGCAAGAGCATGTAATAAGAGTAAACTAAAATGAATAACTGGAGGTCATCAAGTATTGGAGCTACCTAATTATTTATAAAATATTTGATATTTCCTCATGAATACAAACTGCAAAGCCTAAGTACGCTAATTTTGGCCCAGTTGCAGTGCGAGTTTGTGTGTGTCTGTGCATGGTGACAAGTACTCAGTGTTTATAAAAAAAAATCATTTACTTTTAACCGTTCTCTCTTCCATCCAGACACTTTTCTGAACTTGCTTATTCCAGTCAGGGTGATGTCTTGTTTCTTGATTTTTATTACGTTTTTTTTTTTTTTTTTTTTAGACTCACCAGTCTTATTCTTGTTCAATTCGTTCTATTCATTTTCTTGCACATACCTTCATCACACTGTCAATGTCAAACAGTTTCTCCAGCACTTGCTTATGCCTGGAAAGAGTGAATAGTAAATCAATTGCATTTTCCCCTTGCAAATTTTTAAATTATAAAAAAAAAAAAAAAATCACAAAATGATTACAAAACTCATTTCAATGTATTATTAATAATGTTAAATTATGCCTTCTTTCAAGCACAAAGCACTTGTATTCCTTGGAATTTTATTAACAAAAGTTGTACTTATTGCCAGAAGGATCTGCATTATGTCCAAAGGAGAGAACATGGAAGATTTACTAATTAATTAATGGTCACCCATTGTATAAACTAGAAAAATGTCAGAACTTCCTCTTTAACCAACAACTAAAATTTCCAAGCTGATTTGTCATTCTTAGCTAATAGCAGTTGCCTGAAAAAGTATAATATGCAAACAATCAATCTTACAAGCAGAGTCTTCTTTTTCATCAAAAGCAAGTTCCGGCAAACCCAGCAGTCCCATTTGGCTATCAAAACTGCGTCCAAATTCAAGTAGCAGCCTGTTATTTATTTTATTTATTCCTATTTATGTTGTACTTCCAGTCTCTCAAACTACAGTAATTTAAGATCTGGTTAGTTAAACATTTTGATATGCCCCCTTCCAAAGACAGCCATGGAAGGGGGCTGCCAGATTCTTTGTCTGTTTTTTAATCATTAATTGCAAAAAAAAAAAAAAAAAATCAAAAGAATTATATGAGAAAAAGAAGTTTTTAAGGGCTCACTTTCAAATTCAGGCATGATTCTCCTTGTGTATTGTGACGTCAGGTCTAGTAAATCATCACAGTTGAACGAATAACCAACAGTCCCATCTCATTAATATTTTTCTGGAACCTTTTATGTTTAGATATTACTATTTTAACACATTCTGGTTTTCCATCATGGGGAGTGGTGACATGTTGCATGTTGGTTGGACGTGCAAGGAAAAATGTCACGGTGCTCTGTACTACTCTTCCTATTCAACCAGACAGTCAAAAAAGTCTGCATTGAATGGAAGAAGATACCTGAGACTAACCCAGGATGAAGAAGGGATGACCCTGTACTTTACTGGTTTTTGTTTTAACTTTATTCATAGTTTGTGAGGTGTAGTCAATGGATAAGACAGAACTGGCAGAATTTGCCAAAGCTATGAAAAGCTGCATTACTTAAAGGGCATTATAGAAAAAGTCTGCTTGAACACACATTAATGCATTTCTTGGTGCCATTGTAGGAAGGTTTGGCTAATCATTGGCTTGTTTGGAATGATAAAGACATTCCATTTACTCTTTAGGTAAATAATAACTAATTTTAGGATAAAATGCCTCTTCTTTTAAAAATAATTCTAATCTTTCAATAAACTCAAAAAAGTGTTCTCAAATACCGCAATGACCTCCGCTTCCCTTAAACACAGGCACTGAAGATGAGATTAAATATCAAAGAGATATTTGATAATCCATTGATAATGTTTAAGACCATCACAAGAACATCTCCCCCCCTTTGTTCTTAATCTCTTCAGTCTCTTATTACCACTAAAATAGATTGTGTTGCCTTATGTATAAGTACCCTGAAAGAGTGTAGTTGACTTCTCCTAATAGCAGCAAATCCCCTAAATCACCTTAGTGGTTCATGGACATTTTTCTTGAGGGTCAACACCAAAATCAACAAGGTTCTTCACTAGCAGCCCTTGGTCGCCTAACTTGGCTATCTCACTTTTTGATGGGTCACCGTTAAGACGTTCTATTCAATTCATTCTTGCACAAAGCTCATCACTGAGTAAAGATACAGAATCCTTATCAATATTTTCAACTATGACATTATAATAAAAAGCTACTTCCTGATGCAACATCTACATAAATACACAATGCAGGGTAAACACACGTTAAGCAAGACTTTCCTCTGCTCTGTGCCACCCTGGTGGTATTATTACTTCAGGAAAACTCACACGCCCACATCTACTGACACACAGCAGAAGCAAAAATTGTCTATGATAAAAATAAATAAGTAAAGCCTTTAAAATGAGGGGGTGTGAGCATCGGATCATTGCATTTTGGGAGACTATCAACAGCAAATTTTTACATTAAAATTGCAAAACTCTGAAGGTAAAATAATTATTCCTTGTGATGGTGTTATGTTTAAATGTGTTATAAGAATAAAATGATAAACACCAGTACAAAAACAAAAAGGCACCAGCACTTTAACGCAGTACCTCCTAACATAATTTGCAGTACTTCTTCAGATACAAAAAAAATGAAAATTGTTAGGTTATCCACATTGATAAATCATATAAAATTAGTAAAAAAATAAAAATAAACCAAAGAAACTTAATATTTATAACAATTTAATAAAAGATGAAAACTATCTTTGTATTTAAGGAATTTAAAACTGAAGACTAGAATGAAGTAAATTAGAAAGTAGGGGTATAAAAAGGCAAAAAGAATTACCAGGCTTGACAGAAGGGTGTCAGTAATGCTGAAATAAGTGAAATACATGAATTGTAAACTGTGAGTAATTCTATTCTAGCCATCACTGGAAAGATTAGAATGTGAACCCAAACCACAAGAAAGGAGTCAAAAGAAGTTCAAATAATCCATCCCATAACAGTAAGTGTACAATTTATTTCAGTAAAATAGTAGAAGTTATAGTCAGAAATAAACCAGAAAATGATCTGTAAGAAAGCAGTAAAACATATATGTAGCAGATTACAAGAAAGAGAAGATTCTATAAAAGTTTTTCGATTCTAGTTTATTTTATGTTGCTTAGCAACTATTGTTGATCACTACCTATTCATCAACTGATTTAATGTTTAGTGGTGGGTGACCTGAAGTCCCATTACACTACACAGCTTTTTCAGTTGTGGACTTAAATACATTTAGTGTGCCAGGGGCAGCTGCAGCTCATGCAGTTTGACATCCCCAGCTTCTCCATCAGATCAGCTTGATTGTGTCATAAGTTCTCAGGGTCGGCCTGTATGTGCAAGAGCTGACAAGTATCTCGAAATACAATGCAGTCACAAGGAAAGAAGAAATATGGACTACAAAAACAGAATAGAGGCTTGTCTCACTTTGTTGTACCATGACAGAATGGAAAAATGAAAGAGACAAGCAGAACTCTCCATACCTGGAAAACATTAGTACAGCTGCCGGCAAGGTTAGGTAGTAGTACGTTAATTGGCTGTCAGAATTTAGCAAGTCTGTGCTGAAATTTCAAACTGTGCTGAAAACACATGAGGCAGTTGTTTATTTGTCATCTCCTGCTCTTTTTAGAAGTACAAGATAACATCATCAAGGCCACGAGGTCTAGAAACTACATTTAAGTTTGACATGTTCTCCAACTACAAGTTTGTTGCTTAGTTTGACTTACTCTAAACGTTAACCTCTGTACTATTGTCCTATAGTGTCACCCTGGAAATTTTGTTCTTTGAATATTCCAATGAAATCAAAATCTATATGGGCCCTTGAGTTTTAAATGTAGCTGATCACTTATTTGACCATTTAGTTTGAAATAAAAATCACTGTTGTAGCTTGGTGTTACTGACACTGATCCACAAATAATTTTTCAGTGCCAATACTGTCATGAAAGCATATTTGCAAGGTGAAATGAAGTGTGGAGGACCTTGAAAGATATCCTTTTTTTAAATATGCATTAGGTTATGTTAGTATGCAATGTGCATTTCTATCCACCCTTTTAATTTTATAAGAAGTTTGTTGTACTTTCCTAATTGATGTTTTAATTAATGTGTTTTTTCTTGAATTGAATTATTGAACAGAACAAGTGGTAATCTTTTGACCTTTGTTGCAATTACCTTCACAGGCTAACTCTATGAACTAAAATGAAATACTTGTATTAAACTAACATTTTAATTTAACTTTTAATCACTTGAATAAGTAATAAAATATACAAAATATCTAATTAAAATGAACACCAGTTCTATTTACCGTAGTCACTTTATCTCTGTTAGTTCTTTTGGGGTGAAAGTTTTCATATTTTTTTTTTATTTTCTTGGGTATATGAATTCAGTCCTGGCTGCTGTCTGTATGGTGTTTGCACTTTTCTTACTCCAAGTGGGTTTTTCTACAGGAACTCTGGTTTCCCTACCATATCTCAAAAGCATGCAGGTTATTTCAGTTGGCTACTCTAAACTGGCCTTGCAAGAGTTAGTTCTGGGGTGGATGTGCCCTGCAATGGACTGTTGACACATCCAGGTTTTGGTTCCCTCCTCATATCCTGTGCTACCAAGGCAGGCATTGGCTCCTTACATCTGGGAATTGGGTAAGTGGGTTAGAAAATAGATGGATGGATAGACAAATATATCTGGATAGCTTATATAGAAGATAAGGATGATGCCTTGTACACTGATTTAACTCTCACACCACGAGTGGACAGGATAATAACCCTTTGAACTGTCTATCCCTAATTGTCAAATCCTGCTGAAATTAGGCCACTTACACAAAAGACTAGTTCCATGTATTTTAGTAATTCATGTAAAATGTATGAAGTCATATGAAAAAGTTCGGGAACCCCTCTCAGCCTGCATAATAATTGACTCTACTTTCAACAAAAAAGATAACAGTGGTATGTCTTTCATTTCCTAGGAACATCTGAGTACTGCGGTGTTTTCCGAACAAAGATTTTTAGTGAAGCAGTATTTAGTTGTATGAAATTAAATCAAATGTAAAAAACTGGCTGTGCAAAAATGTGGGTCCCCTGGTAATTTTGCTGATTTGAATGCATGTAACTGTTCAGTACTGATTACTTGCAACACCAAATTGGTTGGATTAGCTTGTTAAGCCTTGAACTTCATAGACAGGTGTGTCCAATCATAAGAACAGGTATTTAAGGTGGTCAACTGCAAGTTGTGCTTCCATCCAGAATCCAGACACCCATGAAAGGCTATAGGAGTCGTCTAGAGGCTGTTATATTTGCAAAAGGAGGCTCAACTAAGTATTGATGTAATATCTCTGTTGGGGTGCCCAAATTTATGCACCTGTCTAATTTTGTTATGATGCATATTTTCTGTTAATCCAATAACTTAATGTCACTGCTGAAATACTACTGTTTTCATAAGGCATGTCTAATATTAAAAGGAAGTTTCTACTTTGAAAGCTCAGCCAATGATAAACACAAATCCAAAGAATTAAGGGGGGGGGGTCCCAAACTTTTTCATATGACTGTACTATAATGAACTGGGCACACATAAAATTCAGGGTGTCTGGCACACTTTCTAGGGATGTGGCTTTGAAATAACAAGGCTACATGTTCAGTTCTGCTACTCGTGAAACCATTTAACTTGTCAGTAAGGCATTTTGAGCTATTTTTCAGAAAAGGCGAAATACGAAACACACAGGTAATGATGATTATGGCATGAAGTTCAAGGCGTTACCTCTGAATATTCTTTAATTATTCAAACATGCTAATTCTAATTCAGGACAGTTGGGTGTTAGTGCCTGTTGGGTGAATAATTTTTTGGGAATTAAAGTATCTTAAGTTATAGCCTCCTGTTACTAACCTGTTGACAGAAGCCTGCAAACAACTGGTGAGGTAGGAGTTAAAAAGGAATCGGTTGAAGGGTTTCTCAAGGGAGGCTGTGCATTCAAACACATCCCAGCCAGCTGAAAACACTGCTGCTGCTCTGAGACTTGTCTCCCGGCCCTTTCTCCCCAAGTAATTTGCCAGCATCATTCTGTAATGAAAAAGAAGTAGACAGTGATTAGATTTTACTGATTATAATAAAAGAAAGATATCTTACAGTTTCATTGGCAGATAATACATGTCTTTATTAACCACATTCATACCTTGAATGGTTTTTCCACTCCAATTTAAAAACTATTGATGTTATCAGTAGTGTACACAAAGTTTATAAACAGCACTAGTAGTTTACATCCCCTATTATTTTATAGTATAGAAGTGAGAGTGATGGTTATGTATTTGACCTGTGAAGACCTGGGGCCTCATGTATAAGCGGTGCGTATGCACAGAAATGTTGCATATGAACGTTTCCACGTTCAACCTAAACTTGGCGTAAGTTTACCTCATACCCTGGTGTATGCAAGTTCTCCACTCAGTTTTGCAGACTGGTGGCACCCAGCATCAAAGCAGTGCTACTGTTCTTGTGTGGTTACCCTTTCTTTTTCAGATCCACATTACTGACGCGGCTTTATAAATACACTGAAATTAACTGCATATTGTTTATTAGTTTAATGCATCTGATTGTAATTAACCTGTAACAATATAATGATCCACAGAATGGTCAAACTATTCCAAGTACCATAGCTTCTTTAGCGTTGTTACTCTCACTGCACCTTCTTTTTCTTCTTACAGCTCCTCCCGTTAGGGGTTGCCACAGCGGATAATCTTTTTCCATATTACTCTCACTGCACCACTCGGAGCAGCTGATCGGAAAGAGAATTATTGGTATACAGCATCAAGCACACGCTGCCTCAGCCATGCTTCCTATTTGAACTGCTTCTCACACGGCAAAAGCTTCAAACCTTTCCTGTACGGACCTCGTGGTTCAGAAAGAGTTTCATCCCAAGAGCTCTAAACGCAATCAATCAGTCCATCAACTGCTCCTTGTAGAACTGTTTGTACTGTACTTCCACCTCACTGTAAACTTGTGATACAGTTATAATATTGCACAACCTGAGACACTTTATAAAGTGTGTATTTACATATGATGACAATATCATTTTTAAGATGAAATGCAGCAAAATATGTTTATTATATTATACAGATAAAACTTTAACTTCATTTAAATAATCTACAGTTAGGTCCATAAATATTTGGACTGAGACAACTTTTTTCTAATTTTGGTTCTGTACATTACCATAATGAATTTTAAATGAAACAACTCAGATGCAGTTGAAGTGCAGACTTTCAACTTTAATTCAGTGGGTTGAACAAAAAGATTGCATTAAAATGTGAGGCAACTAAAAAATTTTTTAACACAATCATTTCATTTCAGGGGCTCAAAAGTAATTGGACAAATTAAATAACTGGAAATAAAATGTTCATTTCTAATACTTGGTTGAAAACCTTTTGCTGGCAATGACAGCCTGAAGTCTTGAACTCATGGACATCACCAGATGCTGGGTTTCCTCCTTTTTAATGCTCTGCCAGGCCTTTACTGCAGCGGCTTTCAGTTCCTGTTTGTTTTTGGGCCTTTCTGTCCGAAGTTTAGTCTTCAACAAGTGAAATGCATGCTCAATTGGGTTAAGATCAGGTGACTGACTTGGCCATCCAAGAATTTTCCACTTCTTTGCTTTAATAAACTCCTGGGTTGCTTTGGCTGTATGTTTTGGGTCATTGTCCATCTGTACCATGAAGCACCGCCCAATCAATATGACTGCATTTAGCTGGATTTGAGCAGACAGTATGTCTCTGAACACCTCAGAATTCATTCGGCTGCTTCTGTCCTGTGTCACATCATCAATAAACACTAGTGTCCCAGTGCCACTGGTAGCCATGCACACCCAAGCCATCACACTGCCTCCACCATGTTTTACAGATGATGTGGTATGCTTTGGGTAATGAGCTGTTCCACACCTTCTCCATACTTATTTTTTGCCATCATTCTGGTAGAGGTTGATCTTGGTTTCATCTGTCCAAAGAATGTTTTTCCAGAACTGTGCTGGCTTTTTTAGATGTTCTTTAGCAAAGTCCAATCTAGCCTTTCTATTCTTGAGGCCTATGAGTGGCTTGCACCTTGCAGTGCACCCTCTGTATTTACTTTCATGCAGTCTTCTCTTTATGGTAGACTTGGATTTCGATACGCCTACCCCCTGGAGAGTGTTGTTCACTTGGTTGGCTGTTGTGAAGGGGTTTCTCTTCACGATGGAAATGATTCTGCGATCATCCACCACTGTTGTCTTCCGTGGACGTCCAGGTCTTTTTGCTTGCTTTCTTTCTCAGGATGTACCAAACTGTAGATTTTGCCACTCGTAATATTGTAGCAATTTCTCGGATGGATTTTTTCTGTTTTTGCAGCTTAAGGATGGCTTCTTTCACCTGCATGGGGAGCTCCTTTGACCGCATGTTGTCTGTTCACAGCAAAATCTTCCACATGCAAGCATCACACCTCAAATCAACTCTAGGCCTTTAATCTGCTTAATTGATAATGACATAATGACGGACTTGCCCACACCTGCCCATGAAATAGCCTTTGAGTCAATTGTCCAATTACTTTTGAGCCCCTAAAATGAAGGGATTATGTTTAAAAAATGCTTTAGTTGCCTCACATTTTTATGTAATTATTTTGTTCAACCCACTGAATTAAAGCTGAAAGTCTGCACTTCGAATGCATCTGAGTTGTTTAATTTAAAATTCATTGTGGTAATGTACAGAACCAAAATTAGAAAAAAGTCTCTGTCCGACAAGGTGTCGCTACGCTAGCAAGGATCTGGCGCTCCGTTCCCGGATTGTTCCTGCCTCGCACTGTATTCTTTCTGGCACTGGCACGACACTGGATGGATAGAATAATTAACCATGCACTACGAAGATATTTCAATGTTCCTTAAAAGTTTTGAAGAATCTGCGTTATAAGCTTACAGATGGCTTAACGTCTATTACAGAGCTGATTGTGTGGCGATTGGGTATTTGGCAAAAGCAAAGGAAGGACAGGAATTGGGGGTTAGTACGTTTGAAAGAGACAGTACTGCTGCAATAAATTATTTTATCGAAGGTCGCGCACAATCACTGCGCCACCGTGTTCCCATGTTTAATAACATACTTTAACTCCTATCATCATGAAAATTATATCAAGTATACATCTTAGTATTTTAATTATTCAGAGAGCTGTAATATTACGAATGTAATGGATTCTGTGTCCTGTTGGAGGAAGACAAAGCATGGAAGCACGTAGTGATTCACACACATAGAGCACATAGAAGATCAAATACAAAACAAAGCATTTAACGTGCTACTTTAGTTATGATGGTATTTGAGAAACTAGTAAATTAAACGATTTTAAGATGAAGTTTATGATGTTCTACTTTAATGACAAAATAAACTATGTGATTAAAGTGGAAATTTCAAGATTAAAGTTGACAGTTTGTGCTTTTCTCCCTCACTGTGTGCCTGTTTTTTTTCCTCTGTAACCTAATAAGCTTTCATATGAAACTCAGACGGTGGGCTACAACTCGGATTTTCATGGCAAATTTGATATCTGACAACTTCTTTTTTTATTTCGGGCACTGTGCGACTTTGTGAACTTGAGCTTTCGAGTTTCTCCTACACGCTATGTCACTCGATCAACTTCCTTTTCTTGTTTATATCACTGTTTAAACCAACAAATAGTACGTTTTTTCTTGCCTCCACTTGGTATTCGCTGAAATTGTTCTATTTTTCCTTATGCTTTTGCCATTGTCTTTTCACGAAACACTGAGCTTAAGGGCTATTTATATTGATTTGTATATTCAAAGAGGTGTAATTCTGGGAGGAGTTGGGGCAGGACAGCAGGCGCATGCACGTGCGTTACTATTCAGGCTGATCAGGATTTATGTAGCAGAAGAACGTGGAAGTTTGCGTGCGCACAGATTCTTGCATCTGGATTTTTCTGTGCGTACGCACATTCCCGCTTTTGTGCTTACGCCATGTTATAGTGCGAGTTCTACGCAAGGCGTTATACATGAGGCCCCTGGTGATCGACTACGTCTATTGTTTGTACTTAGAGCTGTTGAGTGCTATCAGCTACAGAACTGTGCTGCCTACGTCAAGGGATATTATTGAGCCAAACCTGATCCTGCATCAAATGGGAGACATACTCTTCGAGCAAGACAATGCAAGTCCAAATTCTGACTGTGCAACTTAACAGTTGTACAGTAGAGGCAGTTTGTCAGCTCCACTGGGTAGCGTGCTCAGCAGACCTATTCCCAGTCAGTCATGCACAGGACTGGATTGGACACACTCAGGCACTAGTGATAAACCTTGACCAGTTTTGCCTCTAGGTTGAAAGGACATGCACGGACATCCTATATGAGGACATTTATCATCTGTATGATCATTTCTATGCTAGAGTGTATAGGTGTATAATGCTGGACACAGAGATTAGACACATGATTGTAATGTGAGAATGCTATAATAAATGACACTCTCTGCACAGAAAATTCTCTTACCTATATCTCAGCTCTGTGATTTAAGTCTTTTGTGGGTTCTTTTTCTCTTTCCACTATTGTGTATGTGTTCGAAGTTATACCTGTATGCATATAAGCACTCCAATTGCATTTCATGTTGCATATCCACAATTTAACAATAGTTTTTCTCAAAGTGGCGCACCATCCTTGATTATAAATGACTGAGCATTTTGTGCATGTTACTTTCATACCACAGCATGACAGCAACATTTTTTCAGTACGTTTCTTGAACATTCCACAATTTTCATTGCCTTATATTGCTCCTGTCCCCACTTTTTAGAACGTGTTGCAAGCACCAAATTTGGAATGGGAATGTATTTACAAAAACCAAAAAATAATGTCGCTATGGGTAAACATTCCTTGTCATTCTTCTGTTTTCAATTTAATATAAGACAAAGACAGTGACAGATTACCACTTTCTGTTTTTACATGAATTTTACAAAACTGTCCCAGCTTTTTTTGTAATTGAGGTTTGTATGTCCTCTAGATTCAATGGCCTATTATGAAAATCCTTGTTTTGCTCCCTACTTCTCAAAATACTTCACCCCTGCAAAAAACCATCATCATCATAGTTTGGACTTTCTGGCATCCACAGTAATCACTGCAGTGCTTTAGAGAGGATATTACAAAGGTCATAACATTAAATCTCATGAGCCCAGCCTTATTTTCCACACCACACTCAAATGTTGAAGACAGGGTTGTCACATTAAATCCAAACGCCCACTTAATTAGACAGCCAGTGTTTTGTTTTTCTCATGCATCGCTACTTCAGCATTTAGTTTAGGGACCACCATTTAGCTTGCTTTCATTTGTTCATTTTCAGATGAATATTCCCATTCTCATCCACTGAAAGAAATCTTAATTGCTATTTTTTTCACATTAATTTATTTTTCAGTAATATTTTTTAAAAGTTTAGGCCAGCTATAACGATGCTATGTTGTTTGGTAGAGTCCTTGCATGTATAAAAAGTAAGTACATCCAAGACTTAGGTAAAGTCATGAAGCACTGATGTAAAATAACAGATCTTCTTCTGTACACATGAGGTTAGACTTTAGAGGAATAAGGGTAAGGAAACAGACCACATTATGAGTGGGTATTCCTATCAAGCTACAATTGTCGCTTTATGGGGCTCCAGTTATCATTCATAAGGTTAACATGTACCCGGGCTCTGTAATCTCAAAGAGAATCATTGTTATAAAACCCCTGTATCCCATGCCTGGACCATGACTGGAGTGGCTGCTTGCCACAGAGAAAAAACACAAACAAGATGCAAAAGTCACTACTTACCCTCCCATGGATACACCAGCTGCCATTAGAGGAGCTGATGAAAACGTCTCCTGGATGTGATCAATAACTGCCTCCAGATCCTCCGTGTTTGCAGCACAGTATGTCCTTGGAGTCTTAACAAGAATGAAACATGTTTGCATGGGAACACAAAAAATAAAAAGCAATGTCAGAATGTTCTTCATTACCTCCAAGAAAGGTGCAAAAGTTATTTGTGATGCTTGTTTAATATGAAGAATTGAGACCCATCTAGGCGCAGTTGAAAACAAATCTTCAGGATATTTATGACTTAATATGGGAGTATTCAATTGATTGCCATAACATGAATAACCCATTTCTAGATTTGATAGTTAATAAACTCTAAATTCTCTTTTGTTATTAAATAATAATTTTAATAATAATAATAATACAATCCACATCACTAAATGTTTGTCCTTTTTAGAAGTCTCATCAACAGACAATAAAAATTATAAAGCAGCTTAGCACCAGCATCATGTTTTATTAAAAAAAATAATAATAATAAAAAAAAAGAGCAAAACAGTTTCCTTCTCTTCTTCAATGACCTTTCAGTATCGTCTCTCTTCCTATGTCACTCTTGTAACAATATTCATGACAAGGGAAATGTTGAAGTCACTAAGCCGTGAGCTGTGGTAGCCTACAATAACACAGGAGGATCATAAGTCATGCGGATCAGGCATTGCCATTCTACCCTGTCATGCACAAGCAACAGAAAAACATATTACAGAAATAAATATGCGTCAGTACAGTAGTGGACACTAGTTATAGCTTTCCTACTGTTATATATGTTGATGTTTTGGTATTTACAAGTTTCTGTTACACATCATAACATTTTTTCTTGATGAAATTTTTGGCTTAATTTTCTGGGAGTAAATGTAACACTAAAGAGTCTACGGAGAACCTTAAAAATTAAGTTATCTACTTGGTTGATAGCTTATTGCATTTACATGAAGATGTACAGAATAAAGTAACATGAGGTAATAGCAAGGAGTATTTATTACATGCTGCAGAGTTACTGTAGGTGTGGGAAGATATAAATAAAAAAAAAAAAAACCGACCATGACACACCGAAAAACATGTTTGTGGTCCCTTCAGTAGCACTGTGAACTTTCCCTTGCTTTCCCACATCTAAATTGGCAAGTATTTGTAAGCAGTAATGACATTTTTTTGTTTTTTAAATCAGGAGCAAAAAGGGCTAAGAGATACACAAGTTCAGCTACAGAAGTCATCTAAGTTATAGATTTTGTTGCTATGTAGAGAAGGAAACAATATTCTAGAATGATCCACATGCTGAAAAACAAACCCCTGGGGGTTCAAAACTCATCCACAGATTAATCTTCTGACAGACCAATGCCAACTGGCCTTCAGCCCTTTCAGAGGCATTCTAATAGAATAGAGATTGAAGGGCTCAGGCATGAGACATGCACTTTGGAGTGTAGCAAAGACCCACGAAGCCCAGATATATACAAAGTACAATTAGATGTGGCTGTGCAAATCTATCAAACCTATACAACTGGTTAAAATCGTAAAGAGGCAGAAAACGTTTCTACACAATGTCCATTTTATATGTTCTGTTTTCACTAAAACCAAATCATTTATTTATCTTCCATTATTAAAGCGCTGACTACAGAAATAATTTGCTAAACTCAATTTAGAATATTGACCACACTCACAGAAGTATAGATGAAAAATAATGTGTGTGTGTGTGTGTGGACTGCCCAGCATTGTAAAAATATATCCCTCATGTGCTCTATAAGGGATACAAAAACATAATGGCATGCAAGCATTCCTGATGGATGGCATTCATGTACAGTCGGGTTTGGCCCTATTGGAAAATGACATCAGGCAGGCTTGTTATGCAAGGCCACACAATGTGATAAGCCAAAGTCCACAACGGTCAACGGTATTATGTCATAATATATACGTACATCATAAATGGAGTTCCACAAGGCTCAGTGTCAGGGCTTCTTTGTTTAGTGTAGGAATTATTAGTATTAACAAAAAATAGAGTGAACGTAATAGTTTTAATTGCAGAATACATTTAGCAGAGTCCCTACGGATGAACCTGGGTCAAATGCAGATATGAGTAGATATATAAGGGAAACAAGTTTTAATGTAAATAAATGTAAGTCTAACATAGAATAATATACATGTATTCATTATAATTTCACACACTGTGTCAAGTTAAGTATGAGGAAGACAATGGAGGATGTGTGCAGTTTTGGTGTCCATATTACAAAAAAGATTTCACCAACACAGAGAAAGTCACGACGGGAATGACCAGACTTAAAAGGAATTGGAAGTGTATGAGCTGTGAGAATACATACGTCCTATAAGTCTAAGGGGATGAATAATCAAAAGCTGTAAAATTATGAAGTAAGGTGGATGCAATAGCTAGCATACAATTTTGTTTTTAATAAAGAACATAACTGCAAAGATAGAAGTAGGTTAAAGTTAATTTTTTCTCAAGAGGAAGACATTTATTTCTTCATGCAAAGAATATTTAATACATGGAACAAATTACAAGACACTAAACATGAAAGCAGCAATTGGCAATCTTCAAATCGTAACATTTTAGAAATATTTTATCAACGATAAACTCTGAGTTATAATTTGCTGAGTGGCCTGTTCTTTTTGAAACTGTTGTTATGCAGATGTTCATATAAAACAGTTTAAACTGTTTCTGTGAATACTGTATATTTAAATATGCATTTAAGTCTGAAGCAGGTCTCAGAGTCCTAATTCATCATCAGGACTTTGCTTAACATTGTAGATTATGTAAATGTTTAATTGGCCCTGGGAACTCCAGCCATAGTTCATGAGGTTACTAAACTATTACAATCATTCATCAGACTAGGCAAGAAATTTATGTTTTTTTTGTACCAACAAATGTTTTTTAGAATACACAAACTACTCTGTCAATATTTTTATTACTGTCTTTTAATGTCAAACTATCAACAGTCTTGTCAAAAGTTGCTTAGCTTGCTTTTGCAAGTTGCACATGTTATATATATATATATATATATATATATATATATATATATATATATATATATATCTATCACAACCATGTCCAGTGGGTGACATACTGAGGGATGAGCGGGAAAAAAACAGAAAACTTATCAGTGACAATGGAATTAGAGCAACAAATGTATCACATTTGTAAAAATTTCACACATACTCCAATTTCTGAATTTATTCAAATTAATGGTGCACAAAAAAGGTTATTTAGCTTCTGTAACAAATGTACATTTCTCCTGTTACGACTGTTCCATTTGAAGTGCTAGTTCCATTTTTCAAGCAGGTCAGTTTTAAAATATTTTCAGATCACAATGACAACAGGAAAAACAAAGTTACTTTATTGCCCTCTAGTGGCTGTTTGCTGGTACGAGCCTTATTCAGTTTCCTCTTGCAATACGTGTGCAGGGGTGCCCAATGCGTCGATCGCGATCGACCGGTAGATCGCAAAGATAGTGCAGGTAGGACGCGTTACATTCCCAAAAAAAAAAAAAAAAAAATTAAATGTTAGTCTATCATATATTCTCCCAATGGCATTTGCCACTTGATTGACATAAAGGGCGGCCAGTCTGAGATCTCTTTTCTTTTAACACTTTGGTCATCCCGCACGCACGATCAAATGCGCGAGCTACTGCAAAACTCCGGCTGT
>JANRMT010062819.1:38430833-38479588 GCA_026402145.1 Polypterus bichir lapradei | reverse complement strand
AATCTATCATTGCTATTACAAAGAAGGAAAATGTGGAAAGGCACTTTTGAACTGTTCATAAAAACTACGAAACTGACGTACTTTCAAAAAGCGATCTGAGAAAGAGAAAAGAAAGGGAACTAAACTCGCAGTTAATCGGACTGCCGTCATTTTTCACTCGGCTGAATTCAAAAGCTCCTTGACTGCATTATTCGGCTCTACTTAGTTATGCGAGTCAGCCTTTTCCCACATGACGATTATTAAATCTAAATACTGTAGTGAACATAAATGTATTGAATTGTTATTGTGCCATAAAGGTTATTCAGTTATGCAAGGTACCACAACATATATTTTATGTATAAAGTATACTCAGTGTGTATGTGTATATATATAATTTTAATGTAGGTAGATCATTTCGACCTGGTCATTTTAAAAGTAGCTCGTAAGCCGAAAAAGTGTGGGCACCCCTGGTGTACAGTATATTGTTACATCAGTACAGAGGTGGAGAAAACACACACCATGGAGGGTCACAGCACCTCCCACCAATGTCTTGATTAGAAATTAGTCTTTGAGGTAAATACAGCATGCTGTAATTTAACAGAAATGTTCTGTTTTTAACTCCCACTATCACTCTGTGTCTGATGTTCTTCTCACAGCATATTTTGCTTTTCAGGAAAATATTTTGTTGAGCATTTTTATATATATATATTATTATATTGTTGACTGTCTGATGGTTAAGAAAAAAAACTTTTTTTTTCATTTCTAAGACAGAAATGAACTTACCATTACTCTCTTGTGTGCAATGTATCTGCTTAATACAAGACGTTTAGTTAACAACAAAACAAGAAATCAATTATAGCAAAAGCCTGCAGCTACTGATGCTCTTCCAGACCAGGTGTGGACTTCTTTGTTACCACATAGATTCTACTTTTAGAGCAGAAGGTTCAGCACGAAGACTGGAGTAGTTTGCCATCAATGCCACTCAGAAAGGTACACCTCTTCTGTCCTAGATTACATCAATACAAGCATTAATGAGGCCACAACGCACAAACAGAGTGAGACCTTCCCTAGCCAGACGCCTTGGATGAACAGAGAGGAGAGGTTAGACTCCTGCCAAAAGCACACAACACCACTTTCACATCTAGCGACGCTGACAGCAACAGCACATCCAGGGCCAATCTGAAAAAGGGCATCAGGAGAGCCCAATAGAAATACAAGCAACAAATTGAGGATATGTGACAATGCGGGTTCTGGCTCCACGCTCCCATCACTATTTGGAAGCCTTACCCCAACACCGTCGATAATGTTACTGAGTGAGCTAGTCAGTGAGACAACATTTGAGCAAGGGGATGGTATAAAGTAAAAAGTGCTTTTATTAACAACAATATTGCTGTTCCGTCTCCTCTTCTGGCCTCACTGCTAGCTCATCCCACCGCTGCCGCCAAACTATGATATCCCATGTAGTGGGAAGTGGCCCCAGCCTACACTCTGGACATCTGATAGTTCATGAACCGAACAGGATCAGTGGAGAGATGAGACACAGACAAAAATTGAAGGGTGAATGGTGCAAGTTTATTTACAAAAGTGTTGTACAAAAAAAAAAAAATGCTGTAGTGTCAGGTGCACTTTGAGACACAGTCCTTCAACACTAACACTTCAAAAAGAAATAAAAACAAACAAAAAGGAAAAATATGGTGTATTTACAAAAACAGTGCACTCCTTCAAAAACTACACACACACTCCAATAATGAAGATCGTCTTCTTTTATCCCTGACTCAAGACGCTCCTCCAGCAGGAAAGAAAAATGCACAAAAACAAGTGTGTGTGTGTGTGTGTGTATATATATATATATATATATATATATATATATACAAAAAAAAACAATTGTACCAAACCCAAAATCAAAAACTATCCCAGCACCAAGTAAGTATATATACCTCCACCAAAACGATCACTAAGAGATATATAACTCTATACGCAAAAGACGCCAAAATTACAACTGCTATTCCAAATAGCTCAGCAGTGCTTACTCCTGCCTCACTCTTAGGTCCACTGACGACCCCTGTTGGCCGTTAACTCTTTAAATATAACCGGCAAGATTGTCCAGCCAATCTGCCAACACGTCTACCTCATGCACCTATCCCGGTAGACGGTAGCGCGTTCACGCCACGCCCCGGGCAACTATGTATTTAAAACCAAATTCCTGCGGGTCGCGCGTGCGTATAAGCCCTCCGGTACAGCCAACGGCTATGCTGAGCTCAAGCATACCTGTTGCCGACTCACCAGTAAGTAAACCATTTTTTTTAACGTTATGGGATCCCCATCTCTGACTCAATCAAATGCCGGCTTTCTCTTTTAGGCGCATCGCACTTTAAACCGCCTGCACTGGGCAGGCTGCGAGGACACCAGTGTGTAAAAATGAACACATGCGGTGGAGCCCGTACTGGCCATTATACCGGCCCCACGTGTGTCCTGCCTCACAGCGCTCACCCGCTAGACGGCCCCGCGTTCCCGCGACAGCGCCCTCGGCACACCAACGGTAAGTGCACTTTCTTATAGCCATATAAATGCTGCTGCTACTTCACTTAAATTTGGTAAGACGCGACCCCGCGCATTACCACAGGTTAGTTTCAAAAACTCTGACCCCAAATGTACTGTATGTGGCAAGGCAACCAGACCATCACAGAATACAGAAAGGTGAATACAAGCTCAACAACAAGTAATGTCTCCCTTCCTGACGAACTAAACAACTTTTATCAGGACATTAAAACACTCACAACCAAAAACTGCCCCTTACCTAGAAGACCAGCCCCTCAGAGCCACCACTCCGTCTGTACAATCTACACTGAGTAAAGTGAATGCATGCAGGGCTGCTGGTCCTGATAGCCTACCTGGGCATGTGCCTAAGGCCTGTTCTGGGCAAATGTCTGAGGTCTTCAGTAACATCTTCAATCGGTCTTTGGCCAAAGTTGTCATCCCTGCTTGCCTAAAGTCCACACCAACTGTACCGGTGCCTAAACTATCCTCTCCAGGGAGCCAGAATGGTTGCCACCCTGTTGCACTTACCCCCATCATCACCAAGTGCATTGAGAGAGACTGGTTCTGGCCCACCTTAAATCCAGTCTATGTCCCGTCCTCAGTCCACCTACCAGTTTGACTATTGTCCCAATAGGTCAACAGAAGATGCCATATCCTTGGCTCTTCACTTTGCCCTGACACAACTGGATAACAGCAACTCCTATGCTAGGATGTTATTTTGTTGATTTTAGCTCCACATTTAACACCATCATCCCCTCAAATTTGGTGAATAAACTCAGTAATATCAACATCGGCACCTCTCTTTTTTTAACTGGACATTGGACCGCAGTCTGTCTGGTTAAATAACCACAAATTCTCTACACTCATCCTGAATGGTGGTGTTCTGCAGGGCTGTGCACTCAGCTGACTCCTCTACCCCTCTTTATCCATGACTGCCTCCTTTTTATATGGCTCCAACTCCATCATAAACTTGGCAGATGACACCATGGTATTAGGACTGATCAGTGACAATGACAAGTCAGTCTATAGATATATTTCATACAGTATATCTATTTATTGGTATGTAGCAACATGGTGTGCTGACAATAACCTCGCCTTCAACAAGAAGACTAAAGAGCTCATTGTGGATTACCCGAAAACAAAAATATTTCTATCGCACTATTACTCTATATTGTATCGAGGATTACTTGTGTTCTGTTCTGTGTATTGTATTGAATTTAACCCTTTTTTTTGACACCCTCTGCATGTCAAACCTACCTGGAAAGGGGTCTCTCTTTGAACTGCCTTTCTCAAGGTTTCTTCCATTATTTTTCCCAACAAGGGTTTTTTTTGGGAGTTTTTTTCTTGTCTTCTTAGAGAGTCAAGGCTGGGGGGGGGCTGTCAAAAGGCAGGGTCTGTTAAAGCCCATTGTGGCACTTCTTGTTTGATTTTTGAGCTATAAAAAAATAAATCATATTGTATTGTATTGCGGAAGTAAAAAAAGCTTTCCTGTCTCTTCAGATTCTTTTGAATGTTTACTGCTGCACTGCCGAGTGCATATTGACTGCATCTGCTCCGTACCGACAGGAAGGCCCTGCAACAGGTGATTAAAAACTGCCCAGCACATCATCGGCATCCTGCTGCAGACTATCGCTGAAATGCAGCACACACAGTGTCTGTGACGGGCTCACAACATCATTAAGGACGCCTTGCACCCCAAACTTGGGCTGTTTACCCTCCACCCATTAGGGAGGCGCTACAGGAGCCTTTGGTCTCACATCAGCTGGCACAGAAACAATTTCTTTCATATCACCATCACCATCCTGAATTCTCAACCCTTACCATTCAGTAGCTGACCTTTTTAAATATCAATAACTTCTGACTGTACTCTATGTATATTTTCACCTATTTACATATATTTGGTCTGTACATAAAATATTTCATATCTATTTTTTTCATATCTACTGTATACTCTTCCTTGTATATACTACTATCTGTAGATTCACATACTAAATCTATACTAATAAAAGGCAAAGCCCTCACTGACTGACTGACTGACTGACTCACTCATCACTAATTCTCCAACTTCCCGTGTAGGTAGAAGGCTGAAATTTGGCAGGCTTATTCCTTACAGCTTCCTTACAAAAGTTAAGCAGGTTTCATTTCGAAATTTTACGCATAACGGTCGACAATGTCTACCATGTTAAACTTTCTTATTTATGGCCCCATCTTCACGAAATTTGTTAGGCGGCTTCTCTGCGCTAACCGAAACCGATGTACGTACTTATTTCGGTGGTATGACACCACTGTTGGCTGCCATATTGAACTTTCCAACGGTCTTTGTTACCTATGGGCCCATCTTCAAGAAATTTGGTACGCGGGTTCCCAACGCTAACTGAATCCTACTTACGTACATATATATGTCCATAGCCTGCAGCTTGGTCGCTGTGTGAGGTGGTGTTGGGTCCCCATCCCAACGCCTCCCCTGTTGTTGGCTGCCTGCCTATATAAGGCCGTCCGTCGCTCCGGTCTCTTCATTCCCTTCCTTGCTTTGCCACGTTATTCACATCTCCCTGCTGATAACTGCAGTCTTCTTATTTAATCCACGGCTTCGCCGCTGTTTTATTGTTCGTTCGGTATTTTAGACTTAGTTTACATTGTTCAGGTACCCATTTCCTTTATCGTTCCAACCGTACCCCCATTAACATGTCTATCGAGGTGATCACCGTCGATCAAAGAATTGTCACTTACCGAGTGGTTTCCATGCCCGGAGATGGCGCCTGCCTTTCCATTCTCCGTGTTACATATTGCACGGCCATATCAGGCTCACTCTGGATATCTGAAGGAACATTGTGTCTCATGTATTGAATGACTGGGACAGGTTCAAGGTGTGGACTGATGATGGTACAGGAGATAATTATACTACACAGGAGCACTATAAGAGTGAAATGCTTAAGCCCTTCACCTATGGTTCTGCATGTGAGTTGATGGCTGCCGCTGAATTGTTCAGTTGTCGCTTTCAAGTGTACCGAAATGGCCAAATATTTTACACCTTTCGACAACCGCCAATGCCTCTTAAACATCTCAGATTCACAGGTGACGATTTCAGTAGTGGACACTTTGATGTTTATGAATGTTTAAACTCTCAAAAGCTGGATGCAAAGTTATCGATGAAACCGGTTGTATGCTTACAACGCTTGACAGATGCCGAATGTCACTTCAACACAACAAGTCCTGCAAATACTGTCATAATTGAAACAAACCATGAAACTCAAACCGATTATGACAGCAGCAATCCAAGCTGTGAGATTTGAGACAAGATTACTTTTCACATGGTCAACTCTACGTTGCATGCTCAAGAGTAAGCTCAGCGCACAGCTTGGTCATGTTACAACCGGAGGGCCGAAATGACAATGTGGCATACAAAGAGATCCTTAACAAATAATTATTGGTATATTTTCCCTCAGTTTGAAAAGGTTTACTTTTCTTCTTAATAAAAATTTTAAGGCAGTACTTCACCGCTGCGAAACGCGGGTATTTTGGTAGTGTGTGTATATGTATGTGTGTGTATATATATATATATATATATATATATATATATACTCTACTATTTGCACTATGTTTAGATACTAAACTGCATGTCGCTGTGCCTCTACAATGACAATAAAGTTAAATCTAATCTAATCTGACAGAGTGCCATAGGTTTTAAAGCATGGATGTCAAATTTAGATCCTGGAGGGTCACATTGGCTGCAGGTTATCATTCTTGCCATTTCCTTAATTAATAATCCATTACTGCTGCCAATGTAACGTACTACTTTTACTTTAATATTAATTAACACACATTTTAAGACTCAGAACCCTTATTTGTTTCTCAAAACAAAACAAGTGATGACGAGTGAACCTGATTCCAAGATGCACTTGAGTGTTCGTCATACCTTACCTATTTCAATAAAATATTGAAGAATAAAAAAGTAAGCTTCTGGGAAATGCTGATCTGCTCTGGTGCACAAACCATTTAGATTGTGCTCTCAGAAAAGAGAATCAAAATTTTGGGTAATGTGTGGTGGGACTGGATGAAAGCAATAAGAAGCCATGAAATTAAATAATGGATTTCATCAGTAGCAACAATTGGCTTCTAATTAAAAAACTGGTTGGGGCGAACACTGAGATTAAGACTCCTAAACTAGCTGAGCATCTGCCAGCTCACTTTGCTTATCATTAGTGTTTAGCTAAACATTAAGGATAAAATAATAAAAGGCTTTCAATCTTAAAAAAGCAAGTCAGCTAAAAGTATAATAAAAGTAGTCTATTAGCAATAGTAATTTGGTAATCACTATGAAACTGGTTGGAACAAAAACCTGCAGCTATTGTAGCCCTCCAGGGTCAGAGTTTGACACTCATACTTTAAAGAATTGCGATCAAAGTCATGTTATAGATTTGTTATTTGATGTTTATTTAGCTAGTTAATCTTTATCACGCTTTCCTCACCATTTCTGAAAGGACAAGTAACTTTACTCATTACGTGTAAATAAGCATTCTGTGCCATTTTCTAATGCAAATAGAAATGAGGTTAATTTGTATTTAGTAGGTAATCCCCACTTGCTGTTTTTTAACTGTGCTGGAAACAACACAGAAAAGAAAGGTTTATTAATTTTTGACATTGATAACTCATTCATTCTTTTATTTTCTGAATCCCTTTATACCAATACAGGGTGGTAGGATGTTAGAGCTCTTCCTGGGAGAACTGCATGCAAAGGAGGAACAAGCCCTAGAGAAAGAAGCAGTCCATCACAGTGCACGCTTACACTGGCCATTTTACAGTTGCCACTCAACTTAACACATATGTTTTTGTGATGAAGGCGAAAACCTGACTCTCTAGAGATGCCACCAGTACACACGGATTAGGAAGAAATTCCACACTGACTGTTACCAGGGCATGAAATCAGGGTCTCTGGATGTGCGGGACAGGCCACTGTGCTGCCTAGCAGTAAATGGCATTCTAAAACACTCCCTTATTAGACAGCTATTCAAGTACTCAAATCTGGACCGCAATATTCCTGACCACAGCTGACACATCTTGGGCTTTTTACTCAACAAATCAAGTTTTGTTTTTTTTTTGTTTTTAACAAACTGTGTTTATTTAAATTTTTAAAAAATAAGGCTTTTTGCTTGGTCATATAATAGATTCAGCCTTAATCAGTTATGAATTATGTATTTATATTTTCTGATATAAAATACAATAAGTATTACTCTCCTAGACTCAAAAAGCTTCAGTGCACCCACTTGTTTGTTTATTTTTACTTTTTCCTTATTTAATATATAGAAAAAGTTTTGTTTTCATGAAAAAACTGACCTTGTGTTTTTAACTTGAAATTGATTCTTATAATTTTGAACAACTTGCATCTTATGCTTGTGGGCATTTTGCACTTGTAAATCTGAAAAGCTAATTTGGTTTTGGATGAATTCCAGCTCTTCAGCTTCAAGGTTTTAAAGTTTAACATTTTTAAAACTGATACTAACAACAGTCACACCACTTCTGATATACTCGCAATACGTGGCATTGACATTTAGGACTTTGAAAGAGAGAGTTTTGTAAATTTTGAGTTAAATCCAAAACTTGAAATTTTCAAGTGCTGCTATGGAATTGCATAATAAATATATTCTAGATAGATAGAACGAACAAACTATTTGTCCCCAGGGGGAAATTTGGCTTTTTACAGAAGCTCTTTAAAAAGAAATATGGAGCTTCTATAAAACTTGTACTCATGTTGGAAATATTGAGAAAGTGAAGTGCTGGCCATATCAGATTTATTTGCTGAGGTTTGAGAATTAAATTGGATTATTTTCACAATCAGTTGGTATCTTACTTCAATAATTTTCAGCATATTTAGAAAAATAATCATATGCCTCTACTACTGTCTCCGGGATAATACTTACTGTCTGTATCCCCAATAGCATAGTTTGTAGAAAGCACACAGGGCAGCTCTCTACAGTTGAAATCAAAGTAAAAGTGAAAAAGATTTTATTAATTAATAATATAAAGTACAAAAAAGGAACAAAATCCTGTTCCCTGTCTAGGCCTGATTGTACAGATCTTGCATGCCCTTGTGTACCTGCTGCTCTGGCTGGGCCACTTTTCTTAGCCTGTCTTTCTCCTGACATTGGCTTCTCTGTGACCCGACATTTGCACGATAGACATATGAGCGCAGACAAAATAGCGCCGATTAAAACGCGGCGTCAAAATCGCGAAAGTTTCATTAAATATGAATTACTAGTTTAAAGCATATATAATAATGTTTATTTTAGAAGTCAATATTATGAGACGCGGCATGCCATCAGCACGCCACGCAGATAGTCCTTAAGATCACGCCCTGCATATGTAGGAAGAATTGCAGCAAGACGTCTTGATAGTTGAGCGTATTTAGACTTGCTGGCTGCCTGACTGCTGGTAATTTTGCTTTGTATACGACGCGTTATGCCAACCCTCGACTGAGTTATTTTTTCACGGCATGCCATCAGCAGTTGTAAAAGTTATAACCTAGCACATAATGTGTACATAATGCGCACGTACGTGTCCCACTCTCTTGGCATCTCTCGCGATTTTGTCAGCGCGCATTTGTCGAAAACCAGTTAGCGGGTTTGTCGGCGCTCATTTGTCCTTCGCGGTTTTATCGGGGTGCATATGTCTATCGCGCTTTTGTCGGTGAACCGGCTTCTCAATTGGTCTTAAAACTAAATGTTTTGCTACCATAATTTTCATCCCTAGAAACATTGGTGTAATAACTAACAGTTTGTCTAAATATTACAAAATTATAAAACAGTGCAGTTAGACTATCAAAGTAAATCTGTAATTTTAGCTTGTCCAAATGACTCACATAGAGAGTGGAACTGTAGATGGAGAATAGATCAGGAAATTGTTCTGATTCCAGTGCTAAAAAGTGTCCTATACTTTCCTGGAAACACTAAAGCCCCTATTTAATTAATTTATATGAATGTTCTCTGTATTGACATGGACAGACTTGATACATTTTAAGACCTCTTTGTCACATGCATGCCGATGCTCTTTTACCTTACATTGTAGGTCTCCAGGGAAGACTTAATTTTGTAGTGTTATGCGTCAAACAGCTTTCTGTCTCTGGTATCTGTTTTATTTGGCTACATTTATTTTCTATTTAATATTTTTTTGATAATTTTTCTTTGTAAATACATTTTTAAATCACTGTAGTTCACTATTTTTCATTAAATGTGTTTTCAGTTTCTGATTACTGTGATGTTACCACGTCAATGGTATAAAGGTCAGTGTCATGCACTTTCTGGTTGCCCAAGTTTTTAGATCCAACCAAAGAACCCTAGTGTAATTATTGTTTGTTAAAACGTTCTCTAGTTATTAACTTCTTTTTTGTGTTCTGACTGGCTATGTCTTGGCAGTTTCTGGTCCTATTGATCAGTTTCTTCACTGTGATTATTATTATACATCCCAGTTACATTACATTACCCTGGTCTCATTCCAGTCCAGTTTCCAAATCTGTAAAATGACTGCTACCCCGTACAGTTCAGTACACAGATTGCATTTGTGCTAGTTAGGCTTATTTGAATTTTTTAGGCCAGTCTGAACTACAGGCCTGCTTTTGTGATTGAGGCCTATCTTTCAAGTTTCCTGTAGCCAGCAGGCATAACATATGCATATTTACTAAATACACATTAAATTATAAAAATAAGTGTTTGGGATAAAGGACTACATGCTACTTTTGCACAGAAGAAATAACAATGATTTGAAAAACACTAATTCTACTACTGGAGCATGTGGAATTCCAGTCCTGAAATAAAAGAGAATGGAAAATAGATCGACGTGAGGACTTCAAATGGATAGATGTCAGGGTTGGTGGTCTTTAGGATAAAGGCCTAAATCTGTCTGTGATGGTGTTTGCCTGTTGTTTGTAGTGAACACGGTAGCAATAGCATTTGATGATGGAGCATTATAACCTTACTAGGGGGTTCCCCCTGCTCGCTTCACTTGCCAGCCACTTCCTGTCTCTTCCTCTCGCAGTTTTTTTTTTTTTTTTTAACCTCCTCTTTGCTCGATCAGCTGCTGGCTTGCTGCTGCTGCCGTGCTGTGTGATCTGCATCTTACACAGCGCTTTGAACATTTAAAGCCTGTACAGCAACTGTCCTACTCTTTGTCTTTTATTTCTGGCCCTGGACGTGGTTAAATCTTTTGGCACAAAGTCCCTTCCTATCTCGCAAGATGTGAGTTCTTGATATTTTTTAGTTTATAATTTAAAAACGGAATAAGAATCTGAAAATCTAACAACATCACATTAAAGTTCGATAAATTCTGAAAAGAATGACACCAAATACAGTATATATATATATGTAGGTTTTAAAATAAGCCCGATTTAAAGCGTGACAGAAAACGTGACATAAAAACGTCACCATTGCACTTTTAGGCTTAGGATTTTATATATACATATATATATATATTAGAGTAGATTGACCTTGTGTAAACTCAGTTTGGGTGTATATTTTTACTTCTGTTTGTGCTTTTTGCTTTTCTTCTTCTTGAGCTTGTTTTATATTTGTAATTGCTCAGGCGCAAAAAATGTTATCAGTGAAGTCTTGTAGTTTGAATGTTTTTGTCAAAGCACTTCATCAGGATCTACAGTGTGAAAATTGGTGTAGGCTAGTCTTTGCATTGATGTATTCCATCAACATAATGATAAATTTGATTTGGAATTTTAAACATTTACAGTGGCATACAAAAGTATTCAATCCATTTGAAAGTCATCATAATTTTCTGCATGGCAAATGTACACATTTATCTATTTAGTATTTTTAATGTGAACTTCTATGCTGTAACAATACATTTCTAAAGTCAACTAAACCATTTTCTGCAGATAAAGAAAAAAACTCAAAGCAGTGTTTGCATGTACTCAAGACTTACCAATATTTTGTTGAGAACCCTTTTGCTGCAATAACAGCCTTAATTATTTTGTGGAAATTATGTTCCAGTTTTGCACATTTTTCAGGACTGATTCTTCCACATTCTTCTTGGTAGAACTTAGAGATCCTCTATGTTGGTGGGACAGCAGTTTTCAAAATAGTGCACCAGATTCTCAATAGGGTTCGGATCAGAAGCTGTGACTTGACCTCTCCAAGACATTCACCTTTTTGTTTCTGAGCCACTGCAATATCGTTTTGGCCTTATGCTTAGGTTCATTGTTATGCTGAAGGATAAATCTTCTCCTGAGGTGTAGGTTCATTGCAGAATGGAAAAAGTTCTCCTGCAATATTGTGTTGTATTTGTTTCCATCCTCTGACAAGTGTCCAACTTCATCAAGATTCCCAGTCCCACCACATTGAAAGCATCCCCACAGCATGATGCTGCCACTCCCATATTTCACTGTAGGCATGGTGTTTTTTGTTTCTTCATGGGCAGTGTTCATTTTACACCACACATACCTCTTTGAAGTCTGACCAAAAAGTAATATTTTGGTCTCATCTAACCATAAAACCTTCTCCCGCATTTTAATTAGGTCTTTCTCATGTTTTGTAGCAAATGCCATACATGCATTTATAGTATGTGGACCTTCTTAAGGAATGGCTTCTTTCTTGCTACCCATCCATACAGGCCTGTTTTATAAGAGAGCTCTTGAAATTGTGGACCGCTGCACCGTCACTCCAGTTTCAGTCAAAGAGTACTGCAGACTTCTGAGAGTGACAGTTGGATTTTTAGTAGCCTCTCTCACCAGTCAATGTCTTGCTCCGATGTTTCGGTTGTAGGGAAGGCCTGTTCTAGTAACGTTCTGATGATGGAGCTAACAGTGTTTAGCAGGACATTCAAACTCTTCGATATTTTTTGTAGCCATTTCCTGTCTTTTGTATTTCAATGATTTTGTGTCTCACGTCAGCAGGACACTTCTTTGTCTTCATTTTTGCAGTGATTGTCCAACAAAGACTATGGCCCATGAAGAAGGGTGCTTTTTTATATACAAAGAGATATACAGGACTCGCACACAGTACCTAATTATGTTTCTTTATGGTCAAATGACTGTCACCTTTGTGTCGCTTGTGATTAAATTGTGATATGTATAAACCTGGAGCAAAGCACAGAGGTTTAAATACTTCAGCAAACACTAACTTTTTCTTCTTCAGTTACATCTGCAAACATAGTTTATTTTGACTTTGGAAATGTATTGTTATAGCATAAGAGTTCATGTTAAAAATACTGAATGGATAAATGAGTACAAATCTTTTGTCATGCAGAAAATTCATGCAATCAAGGGGATTGAATACTTTTGCACACCACTGTAGGCAAGATGTCCTGAGGGATCATCAACAGAGGCTTCCGTAGATAGAATAGATAATTGTAAACAGTGGTGTCACACACCTCTTGGGTAAGTAATTATGTATTTTAATTGATTCACCAAACATCGTCAGTGAAGCGGGTTCAGTTTTTGGATTGACGCTGAGCTTTTGGATCCTGTTGCTTTTCTGGGCCACACAGTGTGTTAAAATTTTGGTTTGGGACTGGAGTATCAGTTTGCACAGGAATCCATCAATACTTGTCACACATGCACTGAGTGTCAACTACAAGGCACACGTGTTATTGGCCAGTGTAATGTGTCTTACTGTTAGTGGCGGTTGCGGGTGTAGTTGTGGTTGCGAGGATCCGAAGCAGCCTGTGTTATGTACTTCATGGAGCTGCAGTATGACTGCTTGGCGGCTGTTTTCGTGTCAGCAATGTCAAATTGCACTGCTGTGTCTGTGCTGGCCATGAGAAGGAGCCACAGCCAAAATTCAGGACCGCTGTGGGGCAGACGTTAAATTCATGGGTCATCTTGTGTGCTTCACGGCATAAGCTGTTGATTATGTACTAACTAGTCATGTTAGCATAGTTCATGCCTTTTTGACATTTTTTTTAACTTTCATTTATTTTACTTGATATGAAATTAAACAGTTTATAATAATTTTTGGAACACTAATGCATAGAAGGTGTATCAAAAACAAAAAGATATATAGACAAACATTCCCAGTTCTGCTGAATGCAAATACCATCAATGCTCTATTTCAAACTTTATAGAAAAGATTAAGAAATAAACTAGCAATACATGCTAAAATCAGATATTATATCAATGTCTTTGAAAAAAAAAATGAATAAAGAGGATTAGAGAAAGTATTAATCAACTGTTGCAAAAGAGTGAGTCCTTATGGCAGCTTTGTTCCACTTAATTATTGTCAAGGGCAACACAAGGAAGTGACAAACGATAAAAATTGTGCATTCTTTTTATTGTCTGCCATGTCATAAATGACTTCATTAATTTAGCCTCATCAACACACTTGAGTATTGAGTGTGCTGGAGTAAATAAGCCATAAAACTAAATAAATGCTCAACGTGAGTTGTTTAATAAGACTCCAGGGCAGCAGGAATACCAAGATCAAAAGCTGCATTAGTTGGGTCATTGCCTTATAACACAGTTTCCAGCACAAATCTGCGGAGGAGACTTTGACACCTCTGTAACGTAACAGCAGTAGTAGAGCCAGCTGTGAGGTACTGTTTGTGATGTCTCAGATTAAACTCAGCACACTTGATTTTAAATGTGCTGTAGTTGATTTTATTGATGAAGAAAGTGGGAAAAAGGGACTCAGTATTAAGTATGGAGAGATGCACAACAGAAGGCATTTTTTTGGCTTTTCGTGGGTCATGTTTAACATGATGGTATTCCAGTGTTTGCCAGATATAAAAAGAAAAGGGCCATCTCTGATGATTGGAGATTTTTTAATGGTTAATATTTTTTTCTGCTATGGAGAAATTAGTAATTAAACATATAAGGAAAAAATTTGATGCAGCAGAAGACTATATAAACTGGTATTGTTGCCTTTTCATATTGATTTCTGGCCACTTAAAAACCTATTGGATATTAAAGAGCAATATAGAATTTAAGTATGTAACAATAAAAGCAGTGTGATATGACTGACAGGAAATGAATCAGCAAAATAAATGAACCACTCCCTAAAGTGGACAAAGTCAAGCATCTCAAAAAGTTTTTAAAGGATCGCCAATGACACAGCTTCCACAAGCAGCTGTTCTCATGTTGAAACATCTGTGCTAAAGGTTATCATCGGGCTAAGGTTTACTGCCAACACGACAGAAGCCTTAGGCACTAAAAATAGTCAACTCCTTTACCATTGTTGGCACACACTACTTATCAGATAAAATCTGAGATTGGGCCAAAATGTTTGCTGTGATACTGAAGCCAATGCAATGTGCACACCAAAGACTATGTGAAAGTGTGCAATGAAAGCCATGATGATCTCAATTAATGATAATCACAGTATTCATAAAACTAAAGAACACTATATCTAAACAAGTAAAACAGACATACAAGACAATAAATACAAATAGCTAAGATGAGATATCAATACAAATGATACAACTAAACACTAACTTTTGAGTTTTTTCTTTTTCAGTTAAATATCGACAGAAAATGGTTTATTTTGACTTCAGTAATGCATTGTCACAACATAAGAGTTCACATTAAAATGCTGAATGGATAAATATGTGTACAAATCTTTTGTCGTGCAGAAAATTAAGACTTTCAAGGAGGCTGAATACTTTTACACACCACTGTATGTATGTACACAATCAAGAATTAACACGACCAATACAGTCACCCAGTGAGTTTGGTGGAGGGTCAGAAGTAGGCTTAGTGTGGACAGAAATCTGAGAGTAATCAGCATAAAAATGAAATCTCAATCCATCTTTAACTGTCTTAGGCAGTGGGTGTGCCGTTCTGATAGCGCTTTGAAATGGTTTAACTCAATACAATACAAGAAGAGAATTAATTATTAGTTGTGTCAATTACATATCAGAGATCCAAGATATTATGAATGGTGTGCTACAGTGACCTGTTTTGTATACTTTATTATTCTCAAGCTACTTGCTCCCATTAGCCCTGATCACTTTGAAACAAAGTCAGTTGCTACAGCTAATGGAGACAACGCACAGATTTATTTATCAATAACAAAAGATAACCCTGAGGCTCTAAATCCTCAGTTCCAGTGCCTTACTAGCATTTCAAAACGAATGAGTAGTAATTTCCTTAAATTAAATAAGACAAATGAAATTTTACATTTAAATATAACTTAGTCCTGATTTCAGATTAAGAACTAAACTTTATATCGAACATTAGCATATTACTACAATGGCATTTTTCACTTCAGCAACATCACTTAAGTTAGATAATTTACATAACTGCAAGATGCTGAAATGTTAATATACACGTGTATATATATATATATATATATATATATATATATATAAAGAGAGAGAGATATTGTGACAGATAGGGGGTGCTGTCATCCCCTTAGACCCTCAGACCAGACACCAGATAAAAGTCCAAAAATTTTCTTTATTTGGACAAAACAGTGCACAAAAGAACACTCCACTATACTCATAAACAAAACTCAAATAATCACTACAATAATCAATCCTCCTCTCCCAGAGGCATTGTCACCCTTCCTCCCAACTCCGTCTGGGATTTCCCAGAGTCCTTTATAGTCCATGACCCGGAAGTGCTTCTGAGCCCTCAGTCCATGTGATTATCCACCACTCCCCTTCTTCAACCTGGAAGCACGTCATTTCCTCTGTCCATGTGACTGGGACATACTTCCGGGCTGTAGGGAAAATACAAGTCTCTGTGCCTCCCTGCAGCGTCCCCTGGTGGCCCCGACGTTATCCAGCAGGGCTGTACAGGAAAACTCCATAGTCCATAATGCCCTGCTGGATAACGTCAGTATGTATATACTACTATCTGTAGGTTTGCATACTATTTTTTATATATATATATATATATATATATATATATATATATATATATATATACACACAGACACTAGCCGTGTAAGCCTGTGCTGTAAAAAGCCCGGGGTCCTACAAACTACTGAAATTGTCAGAAAATGTAGCAATGTCAGGTAATTGAAAGGAACTACTCTGGGCATCTCTCCCCTAGGAGGTTTTGTGTTGCTGATGTGCTCACATCGTTTGTGCATTAGCGGTGGGAGGAAAAGTAAAAGGGATACCGTTTTGCCAATGTTTAACAGCTAAGCGACTTTGTCTGTCTTTGGAGGTTTCGTTTTGCTGACGTGTTTGCCTCACTTGTGTTATTAGCGGCTTAGCAAGTTTTTATGCTTCCTTGGAGGAGGAGCCCATACCCCATCTCCACCTCTCACTTCTGGGCCAGACAGACAGACACACACACACACACTTCGATGCATAGACATTTCAGAAAAGTGCAATAGTGTGAGATTTACATGTATAAGAAATTAAGTCATTCAATGACACTCATTCACTCATTTCTTTATTTTTTAATATTTTTTTCTATGAAGTTTGGTCTGTTAATTGTTTCCAGTTGCTGACAATTAATGACAAGCACAGCAAACACTAGGACGAACACCAATGAATTCTAAAGGACAGCAGTGCATTTGTGCTTAATAGTAAATAATAAATAACCAGAACATTAAAAAATAAATTAGTAAAAAAACAAAGTGAATTAGTTCTCATCTATCATATATAAATTCTTTACTCACTGAATAAAAATGTATTAGCATAACTATTTTGTGATTTCTGGACTGAATTAAAAACAAACTAACTCAAACTAACTCAAAAATAACGGCTAGTGTAATTAAGATAGGACTTCAAATAAAAGAAGAAAAAAATCCGTTAAAACCTACAGCAAAAATGAACCCTTAGAACTGAAACTGAGTAACCCTGCACCACACTACTTAACAAACAAATCAGTAGGGAATGTACATGAACAAGATGGTGGGGGGCCAGCATGCTGGGACAGTTGGTGTCCAAATGATCATTTTTGATTCTTCTCCATCCCTACTAAAATATCATGTGAGGTTTAAGGCATGAGATGTTTTTAGTGAGTCACACTTAATGACGCAGGACTGACAGAATAATTGAACTCTGTGTGTGTTATTGTTATTAAGTTAGTATCAGCCTCACATGCAAGTGCCTTTGTTGCAATTAAGAGTCCCATTAAGTGTACATCATTTTTTTTATATTGAATCAAAGCACGTTTTGTATATTGTTGTATTTTTCTCTTCAAATTGTTTTTAGCAAACAAAGCAGCACAGGTGAGCTTTTTGCTTGACTTGAAAATAAGGATTCACAGCCGTAAATATCAAGGCTACTTTAGCTTTTTATTACGTCATTACCTTCAGTCATTGCGTCAAACATACAGAAATGATAAAAAGCAAATAACTGGGAATCTGCAGACTTACCAAAAGCCTTTCTCCAGAAACACCCCTGTTATTAAATACAACACACCTGAAAGAAAAAAAAACATAACACATATAGAAAAGTTTATCCATATTTAGCTACAAAATCTGTTTCCGCACACAGAATATTTAAAGCAATATTGCAAATGCAGCCTTTTCTGTGCTAGTATGCCTAGTCCCCTCTGTGCACTAAAATGCTGCCTAAGCACCAGAGCAGACAGCACTGAAAGATGTTGCTATGCTTAATGCTGACACCTCAGCTTGTCCCCATGAGGCATGAGAAGAACCTGAAAGGCTCACATGCTTTTAGAGGACACTTTTAAGTCACTACTCAAACAGGTGTTGATGCTTTTTAGTCTTTTTTAATGTTTTTTTCCTGTGATGTTTAAGACTGTACCTAATATATAAAGCTCAAAATCTCTGTGTGTGTATATGTGTATGTCTGGTATACAAATCCACACCATTGGACCGATCTCTGTCAAAATGTACACGACATCTTTACTTGATCAGCAGAAGACTGTAGACTGCATCCAACCCAAAATTTTGAACCTGGGGGTACCTTTGAGTTTTTCCTTTCTTTTTACTCGAGTTTGAATGACAGTGCCACCTGGTGGTTAAGAGCAAGTAAAACACCAGAACAGACTGAAGCCAGACTAGCAGACGGACTGATCAGAGGTTAAAATTACTTTCTGTGGAGGACGAGGTGTGGCTTCTAGTTCTAAAAAACACAATTGAGGTGCCCTGCTGCGCTAATTGCAGATAGCATGTGGCTTTTGAATTTTAAGTACAGAAGAATAATTACTTGATTAATTGAATGAATCTAAGTGTCCTGGACGATTGTTAACATTTTATGTGCCTCAAAGACTAGATCCAAAATTTCATTTTAGGACATGTCATTCCTAGTAAACAGCACCCTAAAGTGCTATTATATTTGCAGCAGATTTGCTTAGCAGTATCTACAACTGTAACTGAGCGAATCAAGTGGTGTGCCTATCAGTGCCTGAAGTACAGAGCACAACATACCCTTATTTTAAATAAGATAGATTATGCAAATGAAAAATCGATTCATTTTGAGATCTACTTCACCCTGTTATAGATTTATAGGATTTAAAGCTTATTTGAACATTATCAGGAGCAAGTCAGGAACCAGACGCAGACTGGCCCATCCATCATGAGCACACCTCCTCTCATTAAATAATTTGAATTCACCAACCACCCCAACCGGCACATCTTTGGGACGTGGCCAAGAAACTGCTGTATGTACCCAAATAAAGACCCAGTGACACTGGGAAAACATGCCGACTCCACATAAAGTGCGACAGAGCAGCCATGCTTCCTTTATTTTCTTTAACTGAAACAGAATACAAAAAATGCAAAAAAGTAACAGTTTAAAAATTAACATAGAACATACTCACACACCCACACATTCTCATATAGTGAATTTCGAGTCAACACTTGGGATATTGGAGGAGTCCAGAGTAACCGAAGAGCAACTGTGGTAGACTTTGGGAAAACGTGTACACTCCACAGAGACAGTAATGACACTGACATTCAAAACAAGTCTCCCAGATCTGTGAGGCATGTTAATGAGTTCAATGTGACTTACTTAAATTAAAGCTTAATATGGACATTCTTTGTTTTTCTATTAGAAATATCATAAACCTCGTAACTGTTAATTTACAGAAATGTACTGCAGATTATCCATCAACTTTCTATACCAATGACACCAATGATCAAGTTCAGGTTGCTGGGAACTCCATACAAGTACAGTATAGTAAAATACCACAGAATACGAACACTGAAACACTTAAAATTTAATATATTTGAAATCACATACACAAGATTCTCAATCCCACTTAATCTAATGTACAGGATTTCCGGGCATTGCAGAGGTTACATGGGTCCAATTTAGAATTTCAAATTAACTTAGAAAAATGCACACAGACAACAGAGTGCATGATTCAAACCCATGAAACCAGATTAGTGAGGTATTCGCTGTAACATCTCCTTAATATCTCATAGCCATCTTTTACCTGCATATGAATTTCAAAAAAATAAATCAGTTTGGAAAATAAGGAAGAGCTTGAGAAAGGCAAATTAAGTCCAGAACAGTTGAAACAAGAGGAAACTAAAGTTCTGAAGCATATGAAGCAAGTGAGTGGATGAAGTTCTACATGAAATGTGGAACATGTTGGGAATGGAAGGATACAATGAATTAATTAACTTTTGTAAGAATATATACAAATGGAGTACAGCTAGACAACTTTTTGGAAGGCCCCATAATACCACTAGAAAAGTATCAAAATTCTGGCCAACATACTATCAGTTTGATACCTCCCGTCTCCAAAGCTGTATGAAAGACAATAACTAATCTTAGAGAAGAAGTTGGAAGAATACATCAGTAGGGACCAAATCAGATTCAGAAGAGGTACCAGATCAATAAATGCAGCAGCAGTGTCATGGAGTAATAGTAGGTAAAGCACTGAGCATGAGTAGGATATCATTTTTTCTTTGTTGATTATAAAAGGATTTCAACAGAGGAAACTGGATCCTGCTGCAAAATGTCTTAAAATGTAAAGTTACAGATTAGAAAGATAAGACTGATATTCGCACTGTATATGGGACAGGAGAGGAGTTAGGCAAGGTTGATTTACATCACCACGACTGTTTGATGTTTCTCTGGAAGTAACTGAGACAGAAGTAGTATAGAATATGGATATAGGAATGTGTGTTGGTGGACAAATGATGAAAACTTATTCGTTGATCAAGAAATAATAGTAAGTGCAAGATATGGGCCACAAACTATAATGGACACTTTCAATACCACAGCAGATAACTTTGAATGAAAATGAGTTTAATAAAAGACAAACATTTTCAACATGGGAAAAAACAGATAATGGTGGACTGGAGGTTTAAGTTAGCAGAAAAATATTAGGACAATGTAGAATTGTAATCTCAAATGATTGTTATTGGGAGAAAGAAATGAATTTGAGAATTGCAGTGGCCAATGATACACTCAACAAAAGAAAAAGTCAATGTCACCAATGGATTGAATAGAGACCTGAGATAGTGAATGGTAAAAAAATAGTGTGGGTGTTTTACTTTATGGAGCTGACACTTAGGTACTACGGACAGCACATAGATAGTTAATGTTCTGACAGCATGAGAGATGTGGTTTTGGACAAGAATGGAGAGGATAATAGTGAGGAGAGTAGAACAGGAGAGAACATTGGTAAGTTAAGTTCGAAAAAGCAAGAAGAAATGGTTGAAGCATTTACAGTCTCCTAAGAGAAATCAGTGAGGGGAGATTAGATGGGGGAAACGTTGTGCAGAAGACGGAGAATGATACTGCTCGATAATATTAAAGTGAATATAACATACCAGCATGTGAAAACGAAGGCACAAGATAGGAATTGTAATTAACAAAATCAAACAATACATAAAAGAAATACATATTATGAAAAAAACAAATACATTTAATCGTTGCATTCTGATTCTAATGCACTTTGGTTTACCCCATCAACTAATTCTTGATGTTTTTAAAACAATGCTTGTATTTTCTTAAAAGGTTTTCAATTGTTTCTAATTAAAAGAATAAATAGAGTTTATACTCAGAATAGAATCTCTGGGGTGTGGACTCTAAATCACTAAATGAACATCGGGACAATATTGGTGGGGCATACAGCCAATTAAAATAACATTTTCTGAAAAAGTCATTAAGCTGTAAGCTGACAATTCAATAAATGGCCTCACTATACAGCGTACCATGCATTTCTTCTGTGGTTTTCGTCAGATTATGTAACATCATCAAAAGATGCATTCATCAGTGTTCAGTAATCTGTGCAATGTGACCAACACTTATTTTAATGTCGGAGTCAAGCAAACTGTAGTGATTAAATGCCTACTTAAACAAATACTAAGAGGCACAGATAGCAAAGATGGAGTCAGTTATAAAAACCATATTCTAACATTTAAATCAGTGAAGTTATTAGTTAAGAAGGGTCATGGACAACTCAAGATTTACCACATACTGTATAAGAGGCTTAGACAAATATAAAATTAGTTGAAAACTAAATTGACAAACATAAAGCAAACCTTACCTGCCTCAGTGGATCTGCGCACTGTGTGAGTCAATAACTATCCACTGAAGGTTATCCCCACTTGCCTTCCTTCTAAAACAACCAAGAGTCATGCTGCCTCTCTTTTAATCTTTCTTTAATACTCCTAGCTGGCTGAGATTTTACTTAACTTCATCTTTAGACTAAAGATTTAAGTGGTCCTGCCAGGAAATGGCCTTAAAATCCGATATCTGCAACCAGCCCTTGAATTACTACCAAGTTAAGGGCATCCACATTAAATGCCAGGACCTTCAGAAGGTTGTTCATTGAAATGGTTGCAGCTCTGCATATGACAACCTATGCCTTGGTGTTTAACACCTCGTCTTGACAGGTAAAACGAATGATACTGTTGAAAACGTCTGTATCAGTTCTTGACTTATGTTTGACAAACTGTAAACATTCATATAAAGAAGAGTCTACAGTCTGATGAGCAAAAACCTTTTAAGCCTTAATACTGGTTGTAATGGTAAGTGAAAGCATGTTTCATTCTTCAGATACAATCCCTATCATAAAGCACAGTAATAACTACAGCACGCTGTTGGCATACTTCTCTGCCTCTCTCACCTTGAATGGCTGAGATGAAACAGCAAAATTAAATTCTTCAAGTACAGGAAAGTCATTCAGGAAAAGCTATGACTAACTTAGTTACCTCAGTATAAAATCAATGTAAACTCAAACCCAGATTTTATCCAGGTAAAAGTAATGTATAATAATAAAACACAGTAAAAGAATAATGCTCAAGGACACTTGCAACTTAAACTGAAAAAATGGAATGTGAAAAATAAGCAAACCCTCTTGTACAGTAAATATATACAGTATGTGTAACCTGTACATTTACCCCAAATTTCTCTGCATAATAATAGAGCCAAGAATCATTTATCATACTTTCAATAATATACTCTCTACAGCAATTTCCTGATGCTGCTCACCCACGCTCATATTGTTAGTGATGTCATAATGTTCCCCTTTATTACTGATGTTGCCCCTTTAAGAGGGCATAGTGACAGTGACAATTCAACCTTTGCTGTTTTTCTGGTGGCTGCTCTTTTGCCAGGTACTGACTGTGCACTTGTTTACTTTGAGCTCCAGGTTTTGATTTTGTTGCAGTTGTGTCTTGTTTGTTGCTGACCTCAAATGAGCAAATATTGACCACCAAAGCACCATTCTAGCTTTGGCCTCTGCATTAACAGTAAGTAAATACCTGGGGGTAATTTACTGTGGAGTGATCAAATAATTACAAAGAAATCCTACTGGTAAACAGTACAGCGTTCTTATAAAACTGCCTGTTCCAAAAACAAAAATACTAGAACGGCATTATGCTGTATTAAAATAAAATTCAAGATATATCAAAACTATCTTTCATTCTAATGTCAGTGTATACCCCTATCATCACCTATGATCAGAAGCTCTGGGTAAAGAAAAAGTACAGGCGGCCTTAACAATGTTCGTGCTTCAGCTGAAGTGGTTTGGGCATGTACTAGGGATGTTCCCTGGGTGCTTCCCATGATGGAGATGTAGCAATGAACGATGACCCACAGGCAAATCTAGAGCATGCTAGATGGAATATCTCTGTCCTCTGAATGATGTTACTCAGGATGGAGGAACCTGGTCTGTCTAGTTCAGCAGGTAGGTAGCACAGTCCTCGCTAGGAAAAGCAGATTACAAGTTCTAAGTATATTTTATCAGCTTATCTAAAAGGTAACTAATCTGTTTTGTCAGTTCATAATTCATGTTGTCCGTTAACACCATTGTGTTGCTGTTGGTTATTAAATGGCAGTATTTTTCTACATTTAAACTGTTCTGTAATTGTATACTCCTCATTATTCAAAAGGTCAGTAACCCCCATTCATATAATATGTTTATGACAGAAATAGATATTTAATGTATAGCAGATACACTAAGGAAGTCCATCCATCCATTCATTATCCAACCTGTCATATCCTAACTACAGGGTCACGGGGGGGTCTGCTGGAGTCAATCCCTGCCAACACAGGGCGCAAGGCAGAGTGCCAGCCCACCGCAGGGCACACACACACACCAAGCACACACTAGGGACAATTTAGAATCGCCAATGCACTTAACCTGCATGTCTTTGGACTGTGGGAGGAAACCCACACAGACATGGGGAGAACATGCAAACTCCACACAGGGAGGACCCGGGAAGCGAACCCAGGTCTCCTAACTGTGAGGCAGCAGCGCTACCCACTGCGCCGCCCACTAAGGAAGTTTAAATCTTAAAGTAGATGGTTGTTTTTTGGTACAATGCTTCCAATTACAGTAGCTTTATTTTTGTATTTAAATATTGATTATTTTGCAACACATTTCAACAAGAAAAAGCTGCAGTATTCATTCCTTTGATTTTAAAAGATGTGACAAAAAACATATTTACTCAATGACCCCTTTTCAGGCTCACAGTCTTTCAGACATTGGAAAAAATCAACCTGCGTGAGCTGCAAGAGCTAATCCAATGCCATTTCTGTATTCACAAGTAAAACATTTATAGGAGAGCTTAGCACTGGGTGGGTTCTTCTAAATGTGTCACATTAATTATTTACCCCTGAAACAGATTTTTAACACCTTCTTAGTTTCACAGCAGCTACTTATCCACGTAACTAGACAGTTATATTCAGGCTTTTAGTTAACCTGCTGACAGTACAGATTAGTCACAAAGGTGTTAGAATGTAAACCAAAGTGCTGTAACTGAGGCTCCAACAACTTAATAAATGAACCCGATCAAGTCACTTAAGATTTGGAATTTCCCATGGCAGAGATAAGTTATTTGGAAAAAATGAAGCACAATTAATTTTTGATTTATATGTCACATTGGATAATGATGGCAACTATGTAAATGAGGTGCTAATTTTTGTGGGGTGTGCTTGGAAATTGTAAGAAAATATCATTATCAAGAAGGCAGCAATCTGAGAAAGATTACAAAAAAAAATAGATATATATCCTTTATTGTTAGCGCAGAATGAAATCGGTAATGTTGAATCTTGGCCCCCTCATTTAAACTCTTCAAAATAGCAATACCTAATAATTTTGAAGTGCAAATGATGTGCAAAAATGTTACTTCCATAAATGCACTGCTTATAATTATTGTATAGACTACTAGAGTTTTCCATTTTTAGACAGAAAATCTAGTCAGTACTACTTTATATCACTCTTTCCAGTGTAATATTATAAAACTATGTTTATGGTTTTGTGGCCCAATTGAACATTGCCTCATTTCATATACAAATTAACCAAACACACCTTAGGGCTATGAAGTGTTTTAATGTATTTTTCTGTATACAGTACATATACAGACAGGCAGATTATGTATACTGTATTATATACAATTAATTCAGTGTTATACGGATACCTGCCTTGAAGATCATATGGACTCACAGTGGCAGAGAAGCCCTGTAAAAGATCGGTGCTACATTAAAATGCATTTGATGTATCGGGGAATGAAGGAGGAATATGGGTGACATAAAAGCAGGAAACCATCTATCTGATGCCAAGCAATGGAATTACTCTAGCTGTTCATTATGTCGCTGAAAACATTTACCTGTATCCTAGCTCTTCGCTCTGCTTGATCATGTGCAGAATGTAGGACTCTCTGCTGGTCCCTGTAAGTCCAGGCAGTAGAAGTATTGTAGGGCGTGTGGCCACATCGGGATAGTGTGCATTGTCATCATTATCAAACCAATCCAGTGAAATCTGGCCGCCATCTGCTGTCTTAATGAGCTCACTGAAAGATCCAGGATAAACCGAGAATTCAATATCCAGTATGGAATTAAATGTTAGGCTTTTAGGCACACAGTATAAGAAGATTCGTTTTGCTCACACACTCAGTAAAACATGACATTTTCACAGATGAAAACACATTTCCTTTTCCTCAGATTAGTTCACTAAAATTGAGTCATAATCACACCTATAATAACAGTCTTTATTAAAAAATGAAACTTGTTGAGTAGTTGCACTTACCAGCACCACATTTTCATTAAAGATTATATTATTTATTTTTAATAATGAACAAGTCAAACTAAAGAAACAGGGCTACACTTAAAAATCCAATACATTTTAATTAAGTGCTGGCTGACAAGTATAATAATTGACAGCATGAAGATTTATTGGTTAGTACAGCTTTCTCAAAATTCCAAGGAACTGCACAATCACTGTCTGTGCAGAATTTATATATTCTCTCCATGTCCATGTGCATTTCCTACATATCCTAAAGACATGCACTCTAGCTTAGATTTTGGTCTTGTGTTGCACTGACGTCCTGTTCATAAATGGCTGCTCTCCCGATTCCTATTCCTCCTTGGTGACCCACAGCTGACTGTGACACTGAAACACAATCACCCAGTTTGGAAAATGAATGTACAGCAGTATGACTGTAAAAGGAAAATTACATGCAGTTTTACTAGTCAACTGCTATATAATATTCCAGGTAACCCACCATTATACCAGGGAAACAGCCAAATATTAACCCAAGCATAGACTGACTTGGAAATGCTAAGAACAAAGCCTGTACGAGTTATTCTAACATATAATATTCATCTTATTCAGGGTCACGGTGGGCTGGAGCCTATGCCAGTGGCAATATGCGCAAGGCAGGAAATAGTCCTGGACAAGACACTAGTCTCACACACCCACCTTCATGCTTAATCACAAAGAGGACAGTTTGAAATGGCCAATTAAACTAGAACACCCATGCAAAGATGGAGAGAATGTACAGACTCCAAATGGGCACAGGATTCAAAGCCAATGTGATGGATCTGTGAGGGAGAGCACTAAACAATGTATTGTATGACTCCATATAAATTATTCAGTTCTATTAAGTTTAAAGTATTCTCTCTAACATTCTGTCAGTTTCCAAAGCTACAAGTTGTGCCATCAAGCTGCTGACTTATCTTCTAAAGGCAGGACTTTAGAATAAAGAACTCCGGGGACCCTGATGAATACTAAATTATCCATCCATGCATGCATTATCCAACCCACTATATCCTAACTACAGGGTCACGGGGGTCTGCTGGAGCCAATCCCAGCCAACACAGGGCGCAAGGCAGGAACGGCGCCACCCCACCGCAGGGCACACACACACACACACCAAGCACACACTAGGGACAATTTAGAATCGCCAATGCACCTAACCTGCATGTCTTTGGACTGTGGGAGGAAACCCACGCAGACACGGGGAGAACATACAAACTCCACGCAGGGAGGACCCAGGAAGCGAACCCAGGTCTCCTTACTGCGAGGCAGCAGCGCTACCCACTGCGCCACCCCAATACTAAATTATTTCAGTTCAAATTTAGCATTTTTATTTTTAGAAATTCTAGCTGTTAAGTATGTTTGCCACAGATTACATATAATTTCTTGTCTGTTGGATTATTTTCTTGTAACTGTGGGTCAATGTTTAAAATTCTTACATTCTTGCTGCAATGAAATGTGCCCCCGGAATAATAAAGTCTAATCTAATATTAAGAAAACTAGGAAAACAGTTAAGCCATGCCAGCCAAACACCTGACATTAATAGGACTGACCCAGTACTGTGAAGGAAACATTCCTACACAGAGCCTCTTGGTACAATTAATTGCTAATCCTTCTTGTAATCACTAAACTTAAACATTTTAGCATCATAATCTTTATAAGGAATGTTTCTAAGCTGCTTTCAAAACTCTTCCCAGGTCTTCATCAGAAAGGTTAACTATTTGTTGGCAGTGGAATGGGATGCCAAATTTACATAACACTGATTTCTGTTTGATGCTGCTTCAATCTGAAAGGGCTCAACATGAGAGCTGCAAAAAGAATGACTGTTCATTATAACTTTGGCAAAAACATATGAATAGGGCAAGTAATCAGAAGAGACATATGCAAAACACATACATGCATACAAATTTGAGTCGTAAGTGCAAACATAAGCCTGTCAGTCCACAGCTGAACCTTGTTGCCCCAATACATTATCCAGAAACTGACAGATTTCTATATGAACTTATTGACAGTGCTAAAGATTATAGCCAAGTTCATTCTTTTTTCTGTTATCATGAGTCGACCTGCTCACAAAATGTAACTAGTAGCCAGTCCAACTGCTAGCTACACATAATGAGGATTATTCTGGAGTTTTACAGTATAAAGACTGATACTGTAGACAGTCTTCTGGAATTGTTTCATTTCCTATGGGCATGAAATCCTGTCAATGTGTTTAGACAGAAAGGATCTTTAACTTTTAAATTATCAGTCACATTTAGTGAAATGTGGGCGGAGTGATGGCTCTGAGGCTAGGGATTGTCCTGGGTATGACATTAATCTGCATCTAGCCCTGCAAACAGGTCCTCCAACTTAAAGGGAAAATGTGGGTGTTGGTGGCAAGATTGGCATTCCAACCACCGTAAAAAACCTCACACTGTTCCAATGTGGTGCTGAAGTGTCACCCACTGCACTTGGGTCCCAATCCAGGAGGCTCGTCGTGTAATCAGCGCATGCTTCCAAACTCTCTCTTTAGTGAAATTAAATACTATACAAAACAGGAAACAATTGTTAATTTGATCCAGTTTTATCACGTTTGAAAAATGTGACTTCCTAACTTGACTCGTCTATTAAATTCGAACCCTACTGTTTCCTGGTCAAGATCACGTGGAGTTGAAAGTTAACCAGGGGGTCAAAGTGGAATAAGGTGTTGCCTGGTATGCATGTCCATTACCAGGAACACTTATGGATGCACTCACACTTGCTTGCTAGGTTATTTAAAAATGAATGAAAATGCACATTTTACATACACCCCAGGAGAGAACCAAACTAGGGTACAGGCTCCAGAGGACAGCGAAACTATATTTGTGCCATTATCACACCACATTCCCTCACCCCTTTGTCCTTAAATTTTCAACTATTTGAAAGCAGTACACATGTTAAATACAATAAGACATATTTGCTGCTTACTTTCTGTATTCAACCCAGGGCTTGGCTGTAATAAATGGCCTCATCAAAGTCTGAATTCTTCCTTCCCAGCACCAGAACGTGGGATAATATGTCTCAGAAACAACAGGACAATGGGCCTTCAGAAAATGGCACAGCTTCTCACCTCCCGTGATCAGTTGAGGCTTCTAGTTAAGCAAAAAAAGAAAAAGAGAAGCACAAAACTGTGGGTAAAATAACCTCACTTTTCTGAAGCAAAGCTTTTACATTTTTCATTAGTTATCTCATCTTGCCATTGAAACAAAATATTAACCTCTACCTTCAGTGTTCAAAATATGGTGTACTTTCCAGGATCAATACCCACTGTAAGCTGAAAATAAGGAACTTCATAAATGAGGAATGACTGTTCAGTTGATCTCCCCAGGTAAATTAGCAAAGAGTCAAGTTCTCCTCATTTGTTTCCTAAAAGAAGGCAGCATTTGTGTCTCCAATGAGAACAAGCTACAATACTAGGATATCTCCTGTTAGGAAGAACTAGCCATTTTTGGATTTAACTTGTTTTATAATCATACGGCACAGATTTTAAAGCAGATAACCAAAGTGCTGATTTACCTAAGGCAGGACTCCTGATTGCAAAAAGCAAACAAGGCTGTTCTTCTCAGATAACTCAAATATTATTCACCGGGTTGGAATGGACAAAAGAATGGAAACAACTTATAATATAGTATTATTATTATTATTATTGACCTAGTAAGATGTAAGGCCAGCCTTTCTCTTCAGCACCATTCTAGAAAAGGAAAAGCCCCCAGTCCTTTGAGACGTGAAGGGGATGTAAATCTGTTTTGCACTCTGTGCTCCAGAACTGCCCATAAATGATCAATGATGCTTACAAGTAGTGGCAGGGAAGGCCATGGAAGGTGTCTGAATTCATCCTGATGTTTGCGTAACTGCTACTGAATTAGTTTAGTAGTTTGTATGGGGGTGCTTTTCTCTTGGAATATGAGAAATATCAAATGAAAACACTGTTTGAACTTTACGCTGCGTTCACTTGCTTTTGGACTATTCAGAGCTCCGATTTGTGACATTTCACGTTCCCACTTCAGTGCATTCATGTGGGTTTCTGGTAGAACTACTGGAAAAAATGTGAGGTCACTGCTGATTTGTTATCTGTACTTGGTCTACAAAAAAAACCAAGCCGTATTTTGTGGAAGTTTTGTGGAACTAGAGAGCGAAATATACATATTAAATGTGTCTCACTTTGCTCCAAATTCATTTCGACTTAAGAAAATGGCATTTTGGGCTGACCAGGTTATATGTTTTATTGTAACAATTGACTAAGGTGAAAGGTCAGCGTTACACCACAACTCGGAGAATCGAGTAGCTTTGTTTTGTCTGAATTGTCCGAGTTGTAATTCTGAGTTGGTAGGGCGTTCACGTGGAATTTCTGACTCGACAACTCAGTTTTACTGTCTTTCTGACAGCATGTGAGCCCAGCAATAGTGTGCACCTGGTCTTGTAAGATGGACAACCATCATAATTAATGATTCCATAACATTACAGATTCCCCACCATGTTCAACAGATGGCAAAAGGCATTGTGATTTGAAAGAAACTTTTTACTTCCTTATACAAGGTTACTTGTTTTTGTTGGTTGGCCTTGAATGCAAGCAATTTCTAAATTCCAGCTTTGTGAAGCTCACAATGTGCAGTTTTTATTGAGATTGGGTGGAAGAGGTGCTGACTCGGTTCTCAGTTTTTTAGGATTTATTTTTGAGGCTTTTAACTAAACTGTGACGTGTCAATCTGCTTTTGTCGTTGAGCTTCTCTTTGCCAATTCTGTTTGACCATGTTTAGCATATGCTAATTATTTTCATGACGGTTTTCTTAAAACATTAAATGATTTAACAGTTTTTGTAACCACTACATCGAACAATTTGGACACCATCTCTTTGGCTGTGTTATATGCCTCATGTTTACTTGAGAACTCCCAGATCAAAGTGCTTATTGTCAGAGCACTTTTAGAGCTGACACATACTGCTAATTGCCAATCAGCCTAATATCAGGGATGTTTACAGCTACATTGGTAATTGTGATTTAGTTACTTCGAAGTTAAACTCCCTTTTCATAAGATGTTTTCTTTTTCACTTTCTTATATACGAAGTGTAGGGAAAGTATCGTAATCGTCCAAAAATTCCATTTCGAGATTTTGATGAATCTCTATGTTTAGACCTCCCCGAGTCCAAAAATGCCATTTTTGGAATTAGGTCTGTGTGTGTGTGTGTATAAACACAATAACTTGATTACGCTTTCACTTGGGTCAACCAAATTTTGCATACAAGTATCAGGTACAAAACATAAATTTCTAGGAACTTTTGGACTATTTCGGTTAACCAGAAATGGTACTTTACCTTTTATTCATGCAGCTGCAGAGTCTGATTTATTCAACTTTACTTTTATAATAATTATTCAATATATTATTAATTTGATTTGAATTGTTGTTGCTGGTTCTTTAATGTACATAATATAAAAATATAATCATTGTCTTGTGGTTTACTCCTCAAGTATCTATCCCAAAATCTGAGTATATTTTTTATCCACAAACTCAATTGAAAATTTATTAATTTCAAAAGATGACATATGGAACCTTTGTCTGTTTTCTGTTCCTTTGTAATACAAATTATTCTAAGTCATAACCTGCACATTTATGAACTGAATGTACACTGACAAACTAATCTAAAAAAGACTTTTCAATAAATGCTGGAATAAAAGCAATTATGTTTTACTGCTGAGATAGGATGGAAAAGAAACAACCTGACTAATTTAACTTGTAAGAAGTGCAGCTTTGTCTCTTAGCCTCAATGCTTTAAATGCTCTAATTAAATCTAAGGCAGTAAACTGATGAACCTATGAACAGTGCCATTTTAGATATTGAATATATAGCTCCAATTGCCAATTTAGAAACAGTTTCTACAATGTGAAATAATAGTAAATGAGCTAAATAAATAAGTACAGGCATGTTTTACTGAAATTTATGATTAGGTGAAAGAATTTCTTCTAATCATCCTCATTACATTTTTTTCATTGCAGTCATTTACCTGTTTATTGTATCTAAAGCAAAATCCATTTTCTGAACCTGATTCTTCCAAGTAAAGTCGGCAGAGGACAAAGTACATTCTGGGCACTAGTCAATCAAAAGGCACTCACTGTGCTGCGCGCTAAGTGTACTTTTTTGTTTGTGTGTTGTAATAGATGCCAGTGCAGAAGCGAAGAATAATACCTGGCTTGGAGGGACAGAGGGAGATAATGTGTCAGGACTACATGCTCCCCAGGTACACTAACATTAGAAGGCAGCATTCCTGGGTCAGGATTCCCACATAGTCACCTGCAGGGCATGCTGGGACCTGTACTCTCGTGGGGCAGCCCAGTTGGGTTTTATGGGGGCCTCCAGGAAGAGCTGCTGGGATTAATGATTTCTACTTTTTGGGGCTTCCATTTGACCTGGAAATACTTAAAACAAGGCTACGCCCTAGCAAGTACTCCAAGGTCCAAAAAAAAGCTGCTCAGCCTGATCCAGAAGAGTTAGAGTTGGGATTAAAGAATGACAAAGCTTGTCTGGAGGAGTGGAGAGAGAGAGAGAGAGAGGGGAAAAGAGAAGAATTGTGTTGTGTCACTTTTGAAGCCTTTTGTAAAGTATTTTATATAATTAAACATGCATCTGTGCAGTTGTGTCTGGGGTTTGGGGTGCTGCAATGCCACCTACAGGCCATCGTGTCTTTGTTGGTATTGTATTACCATCACTGTTGTGAGGAGACAAGCTAATCAGAATGTCATTGTACTCTGGGCGCTACATACACCTGACAGTAAACTTGAATTGACTGGCATCTGACAATTTGCAGAATAGTCACCATTCAACCTAACGAGCACATTTTTCAGCTATGAGGGGATATAGGAGTGCTCAGAAAAAAACACAATCTGATTTGGGGAGAACATGAAGACTCAGCACAGACAGTGCCAAGGTTTAAGCCTGCAAGTTTAAACAAATCTGTGCATGATTTATGTAATTAGTATTTTGTAAACTTTGCAAATATATTTACCTGTGAACTTGTTACAGTGCTCCGAGCGTGCAATGAAGAGCACCATACAAAAGTAAGATGAAATAAATTTAAGCCAAGCACTTTGGAGTTAAGAGGTAGCAAAGCTACCCAAAAAACTAACTGGGTAAAGCAACATATAAATTACAAAAATGTATTACAGTGCTAGTAAGCCAGATTCAAATCCTGGCCCTTCACGATCTGTTTGGAGTGTGCACATTCCCAAGTGTCTTATGAATGGCTCTTTGGATAATCCAATTTTCCTACCGTTATAATTCTACACTGACCCAGTTTAAGTGAATGTGAAGGAATACAGAAATGGATTCCATCACTATTTAGGATTTGGTTTGGTTTGTGTCTGATGCTGCCATGATGGGCTCGGATACCAGCTCTCCTAAACTTAAATGAAATTGGCATAAAAAAAACGAATGGATGATCAAAGTATGAATGTAAAGAACTAAAGTGGTAATGTTCTGTTTTACAGACCATCGAGGACCTCAAGGAAATAACACATTCAGAAATTTCATGGCAGGCAAAAATATAATATTTTACCCAATTCACCCCAAAAAGGCATTTAATTTTGTTTTGAAAGCCAATGTGGATTTCAAGTCCGCATGTTTATATGGATGGTTGAGAGTGGCATCACCAGTACAAAGTAATACATTACATCGTGTACTATAGTGTAAACCTCTGTACAAATCTTAGAAAAATGACATTTTCCCAATTGCAATTAGTTTGTGGGCCACCTACAAAACTACAAGCCTGGACTATATGGTTGTCAGGGGAATAGTGTGGCAACATTAAATTCCTTTGAGGCATTTGCCAAGGAAGTTAACTGTTCTGAGGAGCTAATATTGATATGAGGATAAGATGAGGAGCTGATAGTCTGACATAATATAACAAGGAGATCAGTGCCGCAGTCATTGTCAAAAGTGTGCCCTTCACGTTTCTTAGGATCCTTCTGACTAGACGGGGAAAAAAGTAGTAGAAGAGAGAAAAACAAACTGACTTACATTTAAATTATACAAAAAGGCAAAAAAAGATATGTAGTGAGATAAGGTAATATACAAGAAATAAAGCAATTTGAATACACAACCAAACAACAAGGAATATAAAAGCAACATCCTAATATTATTAAGTATAATAATAATTCTAAGATAGACATCAGAAAAAAATAACTTGGAAAACATACATAAATTAATTACAAACACTTGAGATCAGGATTAAATATTTTGAGTACAAAAAACATACCAAAGTAATGCTCTGTGAAACAGTCCTGTGTGAAGAGTACTATATAGAAAACAATTTAAACTTTTTTTTTTTTTGGCCATATTAGACAGTTGTGGATTCCAAACTGGGTCTGTGTAAGTGTGAGTAGATGGGTGAGTGGTGCTATGACAGACTGGACACACTGTCCACCCTCTTTTTTCTGCCTTGCACCCAGGGCTGCTGAATAGGGTAAGTCAGAGAGTGTTACAGAATTTTTGGATTTTATCAAATAATTATATGATTTTTGGGAGCCTATTTTTTAATCCATAAAATGCTTGTAATCAGCGCTCAAGAATGGTTAATGGTCATACAGTATGCTTTATTTCTTTGAAGAAGACACATGTGGGTTGGCAGTGTATTACATATGTTTTGTTTTTAGAAATATCCACATTCGTCTTTCTATATATTTTACACAAAATAAACGCTCAATCATGTATTCGGACTTCAGTTTACAATATACCATCACATCTAGAATAGATTCTCAAGAAATATTGACATACAGTATGTGTATATTATATGCTGTCTACATATCTACCTTTGTACATAATCCATTCCTTATATAAACGAATAAAGACGTGGATGTATATAACATTATCAAAACCATCTCGTTTTGATCTCGTTCTCCCTCTCCGTAAATTTATCTCAGTAGATCTCTCCCTGTCCCTCACATAAAATCTATCTTCCAGAGCTAAACATGCTCACAATGACACAGAGACAGCACACACTCACGCGAACGCATTGAAATTCTCAATAGAAATACTGTAAGCTGGCCAACTTCGAAGGCGCTTTATTAATGCCGAGGAAACCCAGTGACAAATCGACTTTTATCTGTCAGATTGGTTATCACACGCGGATTCATGAAACAAAGCAGTACTGCTTTAAAATGTACTACATAAAATGATACCTTATGCACCTGCTAAGACACTCGCTTTGTCACACGGTTAAAAAAAGCCATTTCGACATGTAGGTGATACGCCGGGTGGCATGACATACACGGGACTTCCTGCCCGCAGACTTGGAATGGAAGGGTTCTAACCGCAAGGCTGTGTTCCGTTTGCCGCAACCACAATCGATAACGCTCCAACTAGCAAATAAAGAGACATTAGGGGTACACATGACCTGAGGGTGAAGCACATACCTTGGCCACAACGCTCAAGTAGTAAAAGGCATAGGCAGCGCTGAACCCGAGTACCAAGGACAAGCCCACACCCGAGCCAAGGATGCCCACTTTGACTTGATTTTCCAGGTAAAGCGAGAGGTCTCTGGTTAGGATGTTTAAATTCATCTCCAATGTTACCATGGTGAAGCTACTCCCCACAAACCGCGTCGACTTTAAACAGACCGAAGTAAAGGATGTCTTGCTGTCCGCACAGTTCTAATCCTGCTGCCGCTTGCTGTTACAAAGCCTTCGAGCTGGGATGCGAGCTCCGAGATAAGCACGCCCACATCCGGTCCCGGCAATCAGTCTAGGCATATATGGGCGGTGCTAGCAGCTGTCATTCTTGCGTCTTATTTCTTTTCTAGACGAGGAACATTTTGACACTCGTTCGGCTTTCCAGTGTTACCTCACTTAAAGCGGTACTGTCCATTGTGATACTGTGATAAGTGAAGAATCATCCTTGTTACATATTTAAGGACACTACTACACGCCAGGTGTAACCGTAATGCCTGACTCGAGCCAAGTCCCTTGATCAGCTTCCCTGGAAGTGACCTGAACTTGAACTTAAAAACGCACCCACCAGAGAATCAGTTAACCTTGCCTGCCATTCCAGGACACGCCTCATCTAGGGAGGTTATCAGGTAACATAATTAGATAGACATTTCATCTATCCAATCAAAATCCTGGATATCTGGATTGGTCCTCCCTAAGGGAGGTGTCAGAAAGTGAAAGCCCGCCTTTCAGGAGCTGCCAGAATGTACGGTGGGTACCGAAATGTGTAATTTAGTAAGACCGTCTGTCGAGATGTTGGTGCAGTTAAAAGACGAAATGTATGTTGCTGTTATTCTGTACGGGATTAAGCGGGTTTGGAAAATGGTATGGTATAGTATAGTAATGTCTAGTTAAAACGCCCAAGAAGAGTCAAACACAAAATAAGCTGAGATACGGAGTGAGAGTAATGAAACACACTAATACCATTCGGATTACCGATGTATTTTGTCGGGCACTTTTATTTATTTGTGGTTTACTTATTTAGATTTTTGCTTAATATTTTTTTAGTCATTCAGGAACATGATGTTGCTTGTCTTGCTCCTTTTTGAACAGTTTAAGAATGGGTGGCTCTAACGCATTGGCTGGAGGCTCTCGACCACCTAGCGACCTCCAAGAGGCATAATACACCTAAACCTGTATTTTAAGGGGTGGCATTTAAATGGGTCAGGGAAAACTAAGAACCTGTGTAAGGATACAGTCATGCGTAAAAGTAAGTATGTGATATGTTTTTTAGGGAGCAGGACTTAAGTCAGAATCCTCTTGGCCCTCAGTAAGTCGAATTTCAGATGATGAACAAAACAAACCAAAACAAAGCTTTTACATTGTCAATTATAATGTAACAATTCAGGCAAAATGCAGAAGTTAATTGGGAAGAAGTAAATACACTCTTGGCTTTTTTGTCACTATTTTCACTGTGACTTGGATTTGCATTACTTGCATGCAACTTTATGATAATTATTTATCAAGCTGGCAATTCAGCATTTTTGAACTGCTTTATTCTTTTGGACGAGCCTTACATTTTTATTGTGTTTCAATTGACATTCATTTAAATCATTTGAGAAGTGGGTTTGAACTCTTAAAGTGAATTGTTTCACTATGTTTATTATTTAAAATGTGTTATTATTAGGCTTGAATAAGTTACTAGCAAACTTTATCACTCACTGATTTATAATATTGTTTTTTTCTTCTGGATTTACATGCTAGTAGAAAAAAAAAACAGGAACAAATGCATTCTTTTCATGGCATTCCTATCTGACAAATAATGTACTGTTAGACACTACTTTTCCAAGTTTCAACTCACCCATTCTGAGTGCTGCATATCTGGGTCACATTGGCCTTGCAGGAATCTCAAGTAGGTATTTTTCGAGTAAAACTGAGCTTTCAAAAGAGTTATTGACATGAAAACTAGTTAACTACTGAATATTAGTATAAAAAATTAAAATAAGTCAATTTGATTTAAAAAAAAAAATATATATATATTCCATCCATCCATTATCTAACCCGCCACATCCCAACCACAGGGGGTCTCCTGGAGCCAATCCCAACCAACACAGGGCACAAGGCAGGAAACAAACCCCAGGCAGGACGCCAGCCCACCACAGGGCACACACTAGGGACAATTTAGAATCACCAATGCACCTAACCTGCATGTCTTTGGACTGTGGGAGGAAACCGGACCACCTGGAGGAAACCCACGCAGACATGGAGGGAACATGCAGACTCCATGCAGCGAGGACTGGGGAAGTGAACCCAGGTCTCCTTAATGTGAGGCAGCAGTGCTACCCACTATTCCACCATGCCGCCCTATATATATTCCCTCCAAAAGAATCAATCCTATATAAACCTTAATGTGTGGCAATTAGAACATTACAACAATTTGGATGAGAACAGGCCACTCTGTCCCACCATTGGTCCTTAATGCACCCTGCTGATTTAGATTAGATTAGATAGGTAACATAATTTGATTATGGCAGTCTTAAAGTATCACTTTACTCTGAAAAAAACACTTTACACCCTATTTCCTTAAATTTTAAAAATTAAGTTTAATAAATAAATGAGATTTCTCTTCTCTCACATGTGCATTCACTGAAGTTGCCATCTATGTTTTTAATGCTAGCAGTGCTTGAAGTGGACATACAAAAGTAACAATAATCTCAAGGACCGTAATACACTAACAGCTGATTGGCGTGCATGGTGGGAGGTTTTGGAGGTGCCCCCCATGGTTGCATACCAGCCCAGTTCAAGCATTGAATGTTATGGCTTGTAGACCAAAGGAAAAAGCTTGTGAAGTCATTGATGCAAATTATATAGTATCCTGCCACACTGATGTCCAACTTTGAAGTTATTCTGATGAAGAAGACTGGCAGTAAGATCTTTCCCAAATCATTATTGTCATTTATGCATAAAAAAGGTAAGATCTTGCCTTCAAGTACCCAAGAACCTCTAGACTTTTAAAATGAAAAAAAAAATCACTGTTCTGAGGTACACATTTATAAAATGTACTATTTAATCAAGAGAAATGCTGAGCTCATTTACCAAAACATGACCACTTATAGGATTGCACCAGGAAAATATGAGGGGAAGTCAAGCTAAAGATAGACAGTGGGATTTATTAGAAGATGGAACGAACCTTAACAATATTGATAATGTCAGTCTCCACCCTTCTCAATCTGCCTGGAAGTGCCTGGATTCCAGCACAAGATTCTTGTACTCGCAACCACTCATGCACCGCTTTCTTCACATCATCATCTGTTCTGAATCGATGACCAACGCAAAGGTGGAAATCACACGGTGCCAAATCTGGCGAATAAGGAGGATGTGGCAATACCTCAAACTTCAGTTTCTCCAGACACGCCTTGGTGTTCTTAGCAGTGTGTGGGTGGGCATTGTCTTAGCAAAAGGACTCCTTGAGACAGCAGTCCCCACTGTTTGGATCGAATAGCAGGCTTCACGTTGGTCTCCAGCAAGTCACAGTAACTTGCACTAATGACTGCAGTACCCCTCAGCATGTAGTGTTGGACAATAACTCGAGTGCATGAGTGATAGCGAGGACAAGACAAAACCTTTTATTGTGCTGGAATCCAGGCACTTCCAGGCAGGTGATGCAAGTGCATTGAGAAGGGTGGAGACTACGTTTAGAAATGACATTATCAGTTTTGTTAAGCTTCACTCCATTTTTTAATAAATTCCATTTTCTAACTTTAGCTTGACTCCCCGTCGTATGTGGAGGATGGATGGATGGATGGATGGATTGCTAGCTAGCTAGATAAGATTGATAGATAGATAGATAGCACTTCATTGATCAAAGGGGCAATTAACATACATACACAATAGCATAATGTGGTAAGAGAAGTCTCTGATTATAAACTGTTTATAAATACAAATAGATGTCACAGTAGGCTTAAAATATATTTTGTATACTTCCATTTGAAGTAGACACAGAGACACTCAAGAGGCTCTTTGGACTCATTTGGATTCCTTTTAAGGAAGGACATTAATGTGGAATTTAAGAAACAGTTAGAAAATGAATAAAATCTTTACAAAAGTGGTATAAAAAACCTTCTCTCCAGAATAAATATAAAATAATTATGCATTTAATAAGCAATTTGGATAGAAACATATTTCACAATGGTAGTTACAGCAGGTACTGTATATTACAAGCAGGCAAAATGAAAAGCATTAAGAGATCTCTGACTGAACACCCTGACAGAATTAAAGTGCCCCCTTACCTTATTGGATCAATTTTTCATAAACCATTGTAGTCATCACTTTTAGACACATTGTATTTTACAGTTAAGTAATTATTCTCTTTGAATTAATTTTGCTCTGCAAAGCATTCCCAAGCTAAAGTCAAATTCATTGCACCATGTAGTTTTTTTTTTTTTTTTACTGTAAAAAGAACTTTGTAAAATACTGACCATTTTTCAAGAATGCTTCTAGCTAGTAAGTACCTGCCTACTGCTGTCTTAACTTCTTACATTAGTAAATAATATCTTTAAATTAAAAAAAAAAATAGTTTAAAAAATTAAAGAAACTGCAGGCTTCTTTTACCTTAGCAAGGGTCAATGTTCATGACTCCATCATTAGAAATACTCAAGGCAACAATTGGCTTCATTGGAGATTTGCAAGGCAGAGACCATTTCCAACCAAGAAATAGTTTTCTTTCATTTGCCAGGAAACACCCTCAGACTTTTTAGGGAATTCATCTATGGACAAATGAGATGAAATCAGAACATATTGCATGATATGGGGTCTGCTAAATTTGACATAAAGCAAACATGTCATTTCACAGGAAGAGCATTGTTCCAACCATCAGAGACATGGCAATAATAGTGAGATGGTGTTGGGGAACTTTGCTGCCTCAGGACCCAGAAAACATATCATTATTGAGGGGACCATGAATTTGTAAGAATGTCAGGCATAGCTGGGCCATACAGCAAAGAACAAAAGCACAAAATGTCAGTCTGGCTAAAAGAAGGCACAATTAAAGTTCTGGACTGGCCAAGTCACGTTCAAGTTACACCTAAACCTAACAGAGACGCTGTGGCAGGACTGGCAACAAGCACTTCATGCTCAAACAATGACAAATGCTTCTACATAAATTAAAGCAGTTTTGCAATGTGAAAGACTGATTTTGAAACATTTGGTTAAACCCTTGAAGCTGAATGTGATGAAACCAGTTTTTTAAGTCTAAGGTAGCAATTATTTTTTTTTTTACTCTGTGCCAGTTATTGTTGTAAAACTTTATTAGATACATTTAAAAAGTTAGAAACACTTGTTATTTGTTCTGTCAGGTGCCATTTATTTAATATTTTGATTTTGGACTAAAATAAGTGTGGTAAAAATGGTTTCAAAAATGAGGACTGCCATAGAAACCAGACGGTTGTGGCGAGTGCCCTCTTCTACGCGGTGGTGTGCTGGGGTGGCAGCATAAAGATGAAAGACGCCTCACGCCTGGACAAACTTGTTAAGAAGGCAGGCTCTATTGTAGGAGTAAAGTTGGACAGTTTAACATCTGTGGCAGAGCGACGGGCACTAAGCAAACTCCTGTCAATCATGAATAATCCACTGCATCCACTGAACAGTGTCATCTCCAGGCAGAGGAGTAGCTTCAGTGACAGACTTTTGTCACTGTCCTGCTCCACTGACAGACTGAGGAGATCGTTCCTCCCCCACACTATGCGACTCTTCAATTCCACCCGGGGGAGTAAATGCTAACATTTTATTTTTATTTATTTATTTATTTATTTTTTATTTTATTTTATTTTTTTTATTACTATTTAATTTAATATTGTTTCTTTGTATCCGTATACTGCTGCTGGATTATGTGAATTTCCCCTTGGGATTAATAAAGTATCTATCTATCTATCTGAAACTTTATTTTGCCACTTGACAGGGGCTCCCCATTAAAGAATGTATAAAAAAAATGATATATTTTACGGTGGCACATGAGGTCAACTTCTGTATTATTCTCTTGAAACTGTTTTTTCTCGTGTAGTATTAAAACGTTTCTCACAGGGTAGTGTTATGAAACAAGAACAGTTTTGCTCTGTGATTTATGTGTAGTTTCATTGTACAAATGTATATTCTTTGTGAGAGGAGAAAAGCAAATACAAGATAAATAGCTGTTTTTGAATGTGAGCTTTTGTGTGTTCATGAGTAGGCCCGGGGTGGACTGGCACCCCATCCATGGCTGTTTTCTGCCTTGGTCTAATAATATGCGGTTAGGCTCTGGGCACTTGTAATTCTGAATTAGATGAATTAGTTTGAGAATGTAATGTTTTGTGCAATAGATCACCATCATGTAAATGAAAAACATACACTACCTATAAAATTGTTGTTTATTAAATTTAAATATCTGCACATCTGCAGATAAAAATAGGTTCACACTTACAGTATAGTATATCTTGCAGTGTGTGTAATTAATAATGCCTGCTGGTTTAAAATGCTGATCTTCCTCTCTTTATAGGTGGCTGAAAGCTGTAGCCCAATCTGAAAAATCCTTGCTCAGCTACGAGACGTCAAGGACAGCCACAATGCGAGTTGAGGAGCTCCAGAAATATAAAAAGTTACACAGACTGGAGGCATAAACTGCTGGGATTGATCCCATTTATAAAATTCCACAAATCCAGGTACTGTTACAGTTTGACTGATCCATCATGTTGCAGTACAAATCTCCTTTTTCATTTCACATTCACTTTATAGTTTTTCTCCACAAGTGCTCGCACTGCTGATCATTACAAACAGTCAAAATATACAGGAGTACACATGAAGTGATTAATGTGCATATCCAGCGTTTGCAAAACTGGCACTTCTGCAAAACTGCAGAACAATTTGTAGATATTTTGTGCTTACTTTGCATTATGTTTTGTACTCTGCACCTTGCAGTCTTCTAAGCTGCTCTCTGATTAGAACACATTATTGATGCTTTTCTCAAACTCGGGTCACATTAAAAACTGTGTGCTGATAGATTTCAACTGTAGAGCTGTGCCATTTTTCAAAGTGGGTGCTGTTTTATAATTGAGTTATTGTGTATGCTGCTCTTCCACAAATACTGTTGTGTACAATACAGCTACAGCTCTTCATCTACTCCATTTCTATGCCAGTCCCATTAGTATACTCCTGTCACTGTGCCAGTTCTATTATATTGTATTATTCTCTACGAGGCTCTATTACCCAAGCTTTGGCTGTGCCAGCTCTGCAGCTGTGTACAATATAGTTATGCACCCATTCTGTGTATGCGTAATTGTGTTCTGTTTCACTGGGGTCATGAAGCTGTGCCATATGTTTATGGCGTATTCACCCATGCGACCTTTATTACTTCATATACTATTGTTCTCTCTCTCTTACAGTGTATTTGTCTACGCCCATTTTGACATTTGTGCCACATTCTTGTGCCAACATTATTACTTTGTATATGGAAGTATTAGCTTCCTCAGTGTGCATTTATCAACAACAGAGTCCATTTCTGTACAGTACCGCTGTGCCAAGTTTATTTTTATTCCCATTCTATTATGCCATCCTCATTTGATTGTTTGTTGTTTGATTTTCTATAATGCTGTGCTTTTAAATTCTATTACCCTATACCGTTGAAAATTACATGCCATTTCAATTTATTTTGTTACACCACAGTGCCTGCTCCCCTACTGTGAACCTGTCCAGGCCAATCCCATTGTTACTGTATGCCCATTCTGCTCTTCACCTCTGCACAGGCAATATTACTCTGCACTGTATGTGTTTATGCCAGTTCTATTACAGAACATTTTACTGTTCTGGTGTCATTAGTATGCTATACATAGTGCCAGCTCCACTACAGGAAATCTGGCCATGCCAGTTCCATCAATATGCTCTTTCTGTTGTAACAATACCACAAGAGTGGGTTAACACAATTGCTTTGTACTGTACAGTGCATTCAGAAATTATTCAGAACCCTTACATTTCTGGGCACTTTATTGTGTTGTTTTCACCCATCAATCTACACTCAATAACCCATAATGAAAAAGTGAAAACATGCTTTCAGAAAGGTTGGTAAATTTATTAAAAAATTTCTACGAGTATTTAGACCCTTAATTTGAATCAATGGTAGGTGTCCACAGAACTTTAATTGTGGTGCTTTCTTCAATAGCGTGTGTCTGTGTTGGGCAGTGCCAGTGACAGATCATTTTCTGCTCACTCTGCAGTACCAAGTATATTAAAGTAGAATACTCTGTGTCTGCTGTACTTCTGTGAACTCCATTGCAGGTGCTCCACCACAATTCATTTTGCTATACCACACCATCCATGTGGCTGTGCCAATTTGTTTACAGGTAATAGCATTGTATTGGTTATATTACTGGTAAATTATTATTATTTGTTTGATGCATTTCTCAAAGTAGACTTACAGCTAAGATACAATTGGTTCAATTTCTTTTGTTTTGTTAGTTAGAACACAGGTAGGTGAAGTGACTTGCTCGGTCACACACTGAGGATTTGAACTCACAACCACTAGGCCACACTGTCTACCTGACTGTCTGAGGCTAGATTAGACTGATATCTGGGCATGTAGCAGTGTCACTTCCATCAGTGTGTGTACGTTGTGGAGGGTGGAGGCCGTAAATAGAGACCAGGAAACCAAAGAAAATTTGGGGTGCCAACTGGACCACCCAATTGAGTGCAATCATCCATAAAATACAACAGAAATGAGCATGTGGCAGCACAACTGAAAACATGTAAGATATCTGCCCTTTTAGCCTCAATGGCTTTTCTAAACAATCGGCTCTCAAGCAGGTCTGCGTTGGGAAGCTCGTGCATGTGGAACAAGGTTCTGTCAGCTGTGACACTGAGACACACATCCTCTGTAAACCCACAGCTTTATACGGTCCCAAAATAAGGGGTTCAGGAGTGGGGCTTACTTATGTGGGGGCAAGACTGAGTTGTCCTCCATGGGTGGTTTCTCTGAATTAGGGAAGAGAAAAGAGAAGCTTTGGTGCCCCCTTCTGTCCCGGTGAGTTATTACATACCTTGTTTGAGCCTTTAAGGTGATCCTCAGGCACCCATGCATGACAGCGTCTATAGGTGAAATTGGTTGAAACTAGTCGTGGTACTGGGCATGCAGTGTCCTTGCGCCAACTGCAGTACTCTGCGCATCAACTGTGCTACTGCCATTATTCCTCCTGGCAGTCAACAGAACTGTTGCACCCCTAAATCGCAGGTGCCATTCAATGGCCAGTACCCAGTGTGCTTTCATACTCAGGCCCAGTCTACATATAAAGGAGCTACTACTTTAAGCTCTTGTTTATAGCCTGGCTACTGAGAAAGCAGAAGTTACACATTCCTATCCCTTATCCTTAACATGAAAGTGGTGTGTTATATAAATCAGGCAGATTAGCATTCCTAACATCACTTAGTGTTTGATTAAACATTGGAGTGGGCAAAATGAGTGACCCGAGTGACTCTGAATATGGCATATTGTTGGTGCTAGTCGTATCAGTCGTAGCATCTCCAAAACAGCTGTCATCACAGACTTTAAACCCACAATTGTTTCAAGGTGTGAAAAGCAAAAAACTACCAGTGATAGAGGATCCCGTGGAAGTACACGGTATAGTCAAAAAAATGGTGGGAAATAAACAGATAGGCCACAACCAAGCAAGTCACATCCAAACTCTACAATAGGATGAAGGTTGTCAAATCAGAATGCACCTCTTAATTAGACTTTGTATCAAGTGGGCTGCAACAGCCTAAGACCATGTTGGGTATTAATGTTGTCAGCAAAACACAGCAAAGAGTCCATCCTGTTGGGAAAAAAAGCATTAAAACAGGAATGATGTGGATTGGGAAAAGAGTTACTTTGTCTAAGAAATGCTAGTTCCTTTTGCATCTTGCTGATGGAAGAGTCACAATTTGGTGCAATATGAGTCCAATGAGATATCCTGTCCAATATTAACAATCCAGGCTAGTGGTGGTAGTGTGATGATGGTGTGGGATATATTTTCATGACATACATTACAATGCAATACAGTACAAACTTATTATTTGGTATAACACTCTTCACTGAGTGCAGACTCAAAGCGCTGCAAACAGTTCTCTGCTAAAATACACATATAGATTAGAATACTAATGACTAAATACAGAACTGGTACATATATAAATGCAGATTTATTAAAACACACAAAGAACAAGGTAGAAACTTATTAAACATGATTCGAAACCAACAATATCTGACCATGTGGCCTGTTGGCAATGGTGGAGATTAAAATTGTACAAGAGAAATTCAATAATCAAGTCACAGTCCTAGAGACCTTGGCCAACTGGCCGCTTACCCACTCCTGGATTTTCTACTGTGGAGTCTGTGCTGTCTGCCCAGACTGATGAGAAAATCTTTCCAATCTGATGATTCCTATGCTGATTTATCCGAGATGACACTTCCATATGCAGGAGAGCTACCTGGAAGTAAAGCATTGGCAACCAAGTGCCACATCCAGATACTGAGAAGAGAAACAGAATAGAAGAGGGCTAGTAGTGGTTTAAGAATACTGTGATACTTTCATTTCTGTACAAATGACTAACGAGCAGCAATGCAGTATACACATCTAATCAGCAACTCTAGTCAGGGTATGCTAGACTAAAGTAGTGAGTCTTCAGCCGGGATTTAAAAGCTGAGACTGGAGAGCCGTCTCTTATATTAGCAGGCAGATCATTCCACAGCTTCATTTCACTGTTACTAAAAGCTCGACCTTGCACTGTTTTTTAATTATTGCTTAGATTCTTGACATCTCAATGTGCATCCTAGTTTATAAGAAATGATAAGCTCAGATAAGTAAGCTGCGTCCTTGGCCATATAAGGCTTTATAAGTTAAAAGAAGGATTTTGTAATCAGCTCTATGCTTAACTGGGAGCCAGCACAAGGACTTGAGAACTACAGTTTTTTATTTTCTGGTTTGTGTAATAATTCTTTTGGAAGCATTTAGGAAAAACTGAATGCTACATAAAGAATGATTTGAATGGCCAGTGAGTAATGCATTGCAATAGTCAATCCTACTAGAAATAAATTCACAGACTAATTCCTCAGTACCTTGCATATTTGGAAAATGCCTTAATCTTCCAACATTGATAGGTAGGAAAAAACATGTGTTGGATAGTTTTATGTGTTTTTTAATGACATGCTAAATGAACACTTAATGTTCCCCGTTATAAAGCATGTATCCAAATGGTTCTAGGAATATGACAACGGGTTGCCAATGCTTCAAAGGTCCGCACAATCTCCAGACTTCAATCCTATTAGGCATCTTTGGGATGAAGTAGAAAAGGCTGTTTGCAGTAACATTGTGCAGCCAACCAGTTTACTGAAAATGTAATAATGTAATTAATTATTAATAATGTAATAATGTAATAAATGTAATAATTTGTTCATGGTATATTATCTCTATTATAAAAAAAAAAAATCTTGGAAGGCTTGGAAGAAGACAATATGTGATCTTCTCGGAAGACAATTTGACGTCCAGCGAGACAAGGCAGTGACACAAAAGGATAGCTGCTGTACAGGCTTTTAAATGATCAACGCGTAGCGCGACAAGCAGAACACGCAGCTCGGCAGCAGCAGCAGGAAGACAGAAGCTGATCAGACCGCATCTCCTTAGCGTGCGTTCAGCTCCAACCCCCCCCCCACCCGCCTTCATAACGCGAGCGGCACAGACGTGAAGTGGCTGGAGTGTAGCGAGGGTGAGCATATGGACAACACATCCAGTATCCCATTGAATCCATGCCCATACATGTGTACATCAGCCTTTATTTTTACTGTTACATTTTATACATTAATGCGTTAATATGTGGAATGTGCAGCATATGAAAGGAAAAAAAAGAGATCAAGATAAAGGTACAGTACATATGTACACTTATTAGCCTTTAAGCACACACATCCGTGAGCTCTCCTAAGAAAGGTTTCTATACTTCTATAAAGTACACCCAGGAGAGTTTGGCCTCATAATTAGATGAGACTACATAAGCTTTTGTAATACAAATGTCTGTCGTTTTATGAGGCATTGAAGGACCTCTGTGGAACTAAACATAAAAGTAAAAAGTGTCGGAAATTAATTTCAGAACTTTAAGCAGCTTGGTCAGGAGATAAGAAATTATTACATTTTATAACTATTAGTCTAAAATTTGCATAGTCGGGAGGAATGAACAAAAGGCGTAACGTATTACTGTAACTAAGTATTTCTAACAGAGCAGGGCCACTGTAACCTCCAAAAACTTTCCTTTTTTGCATGTTTCTCACCCTGATGTTATATTCCATGTTTCAAGTTACATTTTTTTTTAAGTCAGAGGTTGTTAAGCTTTGGTCAGCTACTTGTGGCCAACAGTGACCCTTCCAAAAATGTTTAGAGCCCATAGTATCCAAGCGTATGACCATAAACAATACATTTAAGTCACGATGGGAGTCCATTAATTCATTTTAGATTCACATAAATTCAACTAAAGGTCATGGGGCAAGTAACCAAACCTAAATGGGGCACCCATCTATCACAGGCCAAATTCACTCTTATTCCCACAGTGGGCTCATTTTCTAATTCCATCATTGTTGAACTTACTTAATGTAATGTCTATGACTAGTCTCATTTATCACCGAACACACCTGCACACATCCACACTCACACATGCTAGACCCGTAGAAAGTCACATCTCTGCACATCTTTGGCCTGTGAGAGGAGAACTGGAGTACTTAAAGAAAAATTCTTTCCATTACAAGAAGAACATTTAAACTTCACACAGCCCGCAATCAAACTGGGATTCGAACTGAGGATGCTGGAGCTGTGTCACCATTGTAACCACTGTGTCACCTGTCCTTCCCAAAATGAAGGTAAAAGTGATAATTACATCAAACAAAAATAGCCCTATAATCAAACAATACAGTCTTCTGTGTTATGGCAATATTTCAAATGGAAGGGGTCGCTCTGCTTCAGAATGCTGACATCAAAGGCAAACCTTATTACAATTAAGGATTAGTGGAAAATAAAATATTTTGTCTCTCTTTTCATAAAAGCATCTTTAAAACTATACTTTTGGGGATCATAATAGAATCTTTTTAAATCTTTTGCCGACCACCTTCAATGAGAGCTAAGGTTTAGATGTTTCCTGGAAAGGTCATTAATGGAAGGCTAACAAACATCCACAGCCACTTGAATGTCTGTCTGTCTGTCTGTGCATTACCCTCCTTTATAAATATAAATCTTTTTATATATACAGTGGTGTGAAAAACTATTTGCCCCCTTCCTGATTTCTTATTCTTTTGCATGTTTGTCACACAAAATGTTTCTGATTATCAAACACATGTAACCATTAGTCAAATATAACACAAGTAAACACAAAATGCAGTTTTTAAATGATGGTTTTTATTATTTAGGGACAAA
>JANRMT010062819.1:38368125-38430733 GCA_026402145.1 Polypterus bichir lapradei | reverse complement strand
CTGGTTCAGCCAAATTGCCTCTGGAGTCCAAAGTCCAACATGCCAGCAAAAAAGGACAAATGAAACATTAAGAAATGTGGAAAAGTTATGTCCAAAATGCCGAGAAAATGAAAGTATTTTACCAATCAGAGGGGGCTAGTTAGGTGTCCAAAACAAATTGCTGCAGTATGACCAACAAGTAGACGCAGGCAATTAATAAACCCAAAAATTTGTGTTTTGTTTATGTGTGTCATTTTTTAAGGGTATTTGCCTAATAAATATTGATAACACGATTAAAATGCCTAATACTGGATGAAGTAGCTTCAATAATTAAAACACCAATCAAGAAAAAATATAGAAATGTACAAAAAAATAAATACTGTACAATGCTATTACTATAACTACTATTTGTGTATCAACGTAGCAACTATATCATCTTTTCTAATTCAATTGATTTAAATGTTACCCTTATGATAGATAGATAGGAAGGTCACTATAATAAATAGAGAGGACTTTCAAATTCACACCTAAATGTTGTATTCCCAATAGCTGTCCTAAGGTGGCAGTAGTTTACCATTTTTCTGAATACTCAGACTTGTCCACATTCCTAATGTACAGTAAATGTTCCAGAAGAAATAATGTCTAAGGTGTTACATAACAACAGAAAAAACTGTGCTGTTGCTACTCCACACTTTTGTGAGTTCTTTGTAGATTTTGTAAAGCTTGCGTGCACTGGTTTGGGGATTGCTGTTTAAACATCATGAAGTTTGGTTAGCTAATCTCATAATTACACATCATGAGCGTCTGATCATTTCCTAGAGCATTACAAATCCTATTTCTGATGAAAGTCTTATCTCCTACTTTACGAGTCTGTTTTTTAAATGATCAACAATTACAGTGAACTTGAGCAAATGTTTTGATTTGATTCAGTAAAGAAATAAAATGTAATGTAAACATTTACATTAAAGATTGTGTGTATGGTATGCTAGAACACAGCTTAAAATATTCCTAGTCATTCTTGGATGTAATGCTTTTTTACACAGTAAAATACAACCATTCAAGAAAACCACAAACTATTCTCTCAAGTGAAATTCTTGAACCCACCATAAATGAAAATGACCGGCTGCATAGATTCTATGAGTAAAGACACTAATTACTTGGCAAGCATGTCAAGTTAATGATTTGACAACAGAAATAAATGTTTTAGAGAAGATGTTTAAAGTTGCCATTTTTTCAGTGTGCAGTGCAGCCATAAATTGGATCCATAAAATAAGCTAAACACGATGAGTCTTTGAATCTTAAAGGTGACAACATAGACTGGGAAGATTTAGTCACACAATTTGAATAACAATATCCGAGTACAATGGAGGAAAACCAGATTACTGAAGAGTGGTGAGAACAGGTAGTGAATTGCATTTAAATAAAAGTTCATTCCTTGGGGCTGATAACAATGACAAAAGCCAGCACATTAACGCTGCATCTGTCACATTTGTCTGAATTATTTTTACTTTAGAATTTGTATTTTTAGCATGAAATTGAATTGCTTTAAACTTTCAAAGTTAAGTTTTGCTATTAAGGAAGACATTTCGTTTCAAAAATTGTGCTGTGTAATGTAAACAGTTAAAAATAACACAGACATACTGTACTTCTTGTGTGGCATTGTCTTGTATGTCTATTGTGACTTCTTTAGCAACATTTGACTTAATTTTGAACTCCTGAAATTGTTAATGAGACAAATCCTGCTGACACTCAGTCACAACGATAACTGGAAGTGCAGTAAGGAGCAAGGCATGTTTGTAAGAAGTGCAAAGTGAGCTTGTGAGTGAATGCATGCTTTTGATAGTGAGTGAGATTCAAGCAGGAGCTTATTAAAAAAACATTTTATAGAAGCAACAGATGCTAAAATGAGCACAAATATCAAAATAAATTTTGAAGGGCCTTCTTGTGAAGTCAAAAATTCCTATTGTTGAGCTAAATAAAAAAAAAAAAAAGACCAAAATACTCTTCATGTATTTGTTGAACTGAGGAGATTTACATACAGTGTGTCCTCACAAAAGCAAATTGACAAAGCTACAAAGCAGTGGAAAAAGACATAATGAAAAGACCAGGTTAACAGCTCCACTTGCAAATGAAACTGTAGGTACCGTAAATTAAAATAATATGGTCCCTCAGTTGAGCCTCTAGCATTGAATGAACTGCCTGGATGATTTTCACAAGGCTACCTGCCACTTCAGTAGTTAAGGATCTGTGAACTAATTCAGAAACACATCCAGAAGGAAGAACGCAATCATAGTTGAACAGTAAAGGTCAGATTTGTTAGAATTTCAAAGAAAGAGTGTGGAATTTCAAAAGGTCAGTAGAAAAGAGAATGTCGTAAAATGCATGGTAATGAAGTCAAATTGATGACCTTTTTATGCTGGGAGTGGAAAATATAATCAGGTGGAAGGACCTGGTGCATGTAAGTGTGCTAAAATGGAATTTATCAGTCAATTCAGTTTATTTTGAAATAGCATTCTTCAAAGTCTGCAGGTTCAGAGTGCTATAACAAGTTCACAGGTAAAAATGTAATTACCATTTTACAAATTAGTAATTCCATAATGTGTAAACCCATTAAGATACAGATTTTCTAAACATACTGAAAAGCTAAGCAATTACAAACTGATTAACATAAATGAAACCTAACATTATCTGCACCTTAATATATCATTGGTATTGATCTCTGCCCAGCTGACAAAAGAGAAGCGAAAACAAAAACTCCAGTCAGCAGCATCACTGGGGAAAATAAACCTTAGGAGGAGGCCTACAGTCAGTTATAAAAACCTAGCAACATTCTGTTTTTACATCCTATTTATTTTAGTACTAGAGGAATGCATGAATCCGCAGCCCTGAAATAAAAGGATAAGGAGCTGTTGATACGTCTTATATTTTATAAATTGGTACCACAAATGCCTAGATTTAAACAACAGTAAACTCTCTGCCTGCTGTCTGCAAACGTAAGAATTTACACTTGCTAGTTACTTCCCTCAGTTCCTCTAGACGTCATAATGGATTTTATTGCTTTGGGTGGCTCTTTCAGGGCAAGCAGAACTTTTCTATTTTTTCAAAACATCCTTTTGTTCTCAACATTAAAAAAATAATTGCTTGCCATTGATCGCATCATTCATGTAACATTGTAGTCGATGTAAGGATGTTGTGATATGGTTGGACGTTTTAACTATTTGATGATTTTCTACATTGCTGCTGAGCATTTCTGTCCCTGGGGTTTTCTTGCATTCCGCATCCAGGATATTGTTTTGCATGCCTGTCAGCCATCATGTTTACGTGGCGTTTAATGTGGTAGAAATTAAATTTGAAGATATAATAAAGAAAGAAATCTTGTCTTCACTAAAGCCTCTCTGAGACAGAAACCAGGCAGGAGGAAACTTGCCCATTGCATCTTTTATTTACTCTTCAGCAAATACTGATGAGGGAGCATTCATCACCATAATCTGTTACAGAATGATCAAAACATAAGGTCAGAGGTCCATTTTTAAATAATTGAATTTACATAACAGTGCTGATTAATGCATGCATTTACTCTGAGTGGTTTGTTGGTTTGTTGGCTTACACCAAATAATTTACCCAAATAAAAGTCTACTACACTTTTGTTCTTCTCATATCTCTTAGGTTCAGCTATTACCCTTGATATCTCTGTGTATGTGACAACTGTCCAGTCTTGTTGTTTCTCTTAATCATCTCCTGGTACATTTTGTGTATTACATCAGGCATTCTCCTAGTACATTTTTGTCTTTTATTTACTTAACCAATTCAGTAGTTCTCTTCATGACATTTCTAAAAGAAGTTCTTATTATTTCAATGTTCACTGTAAACCAAAATACTTTACTATTGCTACCTCCAAATTATTCTCTTCAATGCACTTGCACCACCTGCCTGGAAGTGCCTGGATTCCAGCACAATAAAAGGTTTTGTCTTGTCCTCGCACCCACTAGTGCACCAGAGTTGTTGTCCAACACTACATGCTGAGGGGTACTGCAGTCATTAGTGCAAGTTACTGTGACTTGCTGGAGACCAACGTGAAGCCTGCTATTCGATCCAAATGGCGGGGACTGCTGTCTCATGGAGTCCTTTTGCTAAGACAATGCCTACCCACACACTGCTAAGAACACCAAGGCTTGTCTGGAGAAACTGAAGTTTGAGGTATTGCCACATCCTCCTTATCCACCGGATTTGGCACCGTGTGATTTCCACCTTTTTGGAAAGTTAAAAAAAACATCTGGGTGGTTGTTGATTCAAGACAGATGATGACATGAAGAAAGCGGTGCACAAGTGGTTGTGAGGACAAAACTTTTTATTCTGCTGGAATCCAGGCAGGTAGCGCAAGTGCATTGAGAAAGGTGGAGACTCCATTGAGAAATTACGTTATCAGTTTTTGACATTTGATATTTTCTAACTTTAGCTTGACTCCCCTCATACTTTGCTTTTTTGGCAGTCCTATCTTCTTTATTGCAGACATGATGATGTCAGGGTTTGTGATGCTGATTTGGTTTCATGATAGCAACTCATGTTGTTACTGATGCCAATATGGGAGTGCCCAGAGAATAAGTGCAGAAATTGGAGATGCCATCAGGAAAACAACCTACAAAATGGTGGTGTAGAAAATTGTTCATCTGAATGAGTTACTGTGTAACTAGAACATAAATTGTTATTAAAAGTTTCATTTGATTTTTATTATTTTACAACCTAGTCATCATGCAGACGAGCTCAACACCTTCTATTCTCGTTTTGATGCAGCCAACTAAGAACAGGTGCTATATCCTCAAGGGGGCAGTGAGTCTGTCACTCTGATCCTTGAAACGTCTGACGTGAGAAGGTCCTTCAAAAAGGTCAATCCTCGCAAAGCTCCGGGACCAGATGGCATCCCAGGCCGTGCCCTCAGGGTGTGTGCTGACCAGCTAGCAGGTGTGTTCACCAACATCTTCAATCTCTCCCTTAGGCAGTCGGTGATCCCCACTTCCTTCAAGGCATCCATTGTTGGCATCCATTGGTGGCATTTGTACCACCATCATTCCTGTCCCAAAGAAACCGGTGGTCTCCTGTCTGAATGACTATTGCCCGGTTGCACTGACAGCAGTCATTATGAAGTGCTTCGAGCAACTGGTCAAAGGTTACCTCTGCTCCTCCCTCCCCGACACGCTGGATCCTCTCCAATTTGCTTACAGAGCAAACAGATCTACAGAGGATGCCATTGCGCTAACAATAAACACTGCTCTCACCCACCTCGAAAGAGGAAATACATATGTAAGAATGCTGTTCATAGATTACAGCTCGGCATTCAACACCATCATCCCCTCAAAACTCATCTTGAAGCTTGACGACCTTGGGTTGGGGACGACCATCTGCAGATGGATTTTCTCTTTCCTCACAAACAGGCCCCAGGTGGTGAGAGTTGGCAAACACACGTCCTCATCACTCATTTTAAACACAGGAGCGCCGAAGGGCTGTGTGCTTACTCCCCTCTTTTATTCCTTGTTCACCCACGACTGTGCTGCAAAACACGGCACAAAAACCATCATCAAGTTTGCAGACGACACAACCATCATAGGCCTTATCACTGACAACGATGAGACGGCCTACAGAGAGGAGGTGCTGCCACTGAGTAATTGGTGCCTGGATAACAACTTGTCTCTTAACGTCAGCTAAACTAAGGAGATGATCGTGGACTATCGGAAACAGCAAGGTGGAGAACACCAGGCCATCTACATCAGCGGCGTAGAAGTTGAAAGGGTTAACAGCTTCAAGTTCCTCGTAGTAAACATCACCGAGGATCTCTCGTGGACCCTTCACATAGACACTGTGGTTAAGAAAGCTCGCCAGCGGCTCTACTTCCTGAGGAGGCTGAGGAAGTTTGGCATGAATGCCAACATCACCTCAAACTTTTACAGGAGTGTGGTCGAGAGTCTGCTGATGGGCTGCATTACCGTCTGGTATGGGAGCTGCTCTGCCAGTAGCCGAAAATCACTACAGAGAGTGGTGAAGGCAGCAGAGCACATCACGGGCAAAAGTCTCCCTGCCATTGAAGACATTTACCTCCATCGGTGCTTGCGTAAGACAAGCAGCATCATAAAGGACCACAGCCGTCCACCACACAAGCTGTTCTCCTTGTTACCATCTAGCAGATGATACAGGCGTCTGGCTGCTCGGACTACAAGACTTAAGAACAGTTTTTACCACCAGGCCATTCGACTCCTCAACTGCAACACCTGAACACTCACATACACTTACATTACACCTACATTGCATTACACCTACATTGCATTACATCTACATTGCACTACTCACACACAAACTGTACCTGCATACACTCTGAATACTGACTGGAACATACATCTACACTTTATGGAATATGCATCTGTACTTATAAAACATTATCTGTACAATAACTGTCATTTGTACTTGCTGCTCATTCAACTCATATTGCTCTATAACTTTTAAAATGTACACATTTTATTTTATATAGCTAGTCTATTTTTAACTTGTAATTTTTTAAAATTATTTTTAATTGTTTTTTAGCTTTATTGGATCTAGGCTGAGTGACTTGTTTTTCTCGTCATACACATTTCATTGTATGTTGACCCTGTGTTAACCTATATATGACAAATAAACCTAAACCTAATAGAATTAGAAAAGGTGGGTGAAAAATAACAGATCATTTAATTGACCAAAACAAAATAAAAACAACACTGTGTGGTTCCTCTTCATCGTCAGCTGGATAGAGATGACAAATATTAAAAATCCACAACAGATTAAAAGACAGTAGGCAGTTCTATGTCTCTTATCTAATCTGTGGCTATTCATAAACACTATATTTGGTCTTTGAGAGTAAACTTGATAACACATGAATTATAAAAACCTGACAAGAAAAAAACACCCAAACTAGGTGACCTTTTTATGAAACATTTGACTTCCAGTAATTTTATGTCTGCATCACAAAGTGTCTCCCAAACTAGACTGGACTGAAAACACTGGCAAAATAATAATAGGTGTGATAATGCTATTTACAGTTTATATGATACTGTATAAATATCTATATCACTCATTAATAAATCATCATAATGGGAAAAAAGTTAAAACCAACACATCCAACGATTGCACTACATAAATTCTGTGTGACAGTTAGCATCAATCACACTGTGGTCACAGTTAGTTAGCTTGTGACTTGCCCAATCTAATATTTGCACACTATATACTGACTTAAAGCCATTCAAGTAGGCCATTTATGTTAAAGAAGTGATGTACTTAATAAAGTGGCCACTATACATATAATTATCTCAGTTGTGATTTTGGTCTAAATGGAAAAATTTGGACATTGTCCAAAGAAGAATGTCGTAGTTGTTAGAAAGCACTGCAGAGGCAGCATTCGTTATTGGGGAAATTTTCTTCAGTACAGCTAAAGGTATTTCTCAGTATGGAAAAGAAACTAAATGGAGAAATATACAGACAGATTCTTCCAGAAAACCTGCCTCCCTCTGTGTGACAACTGAAATTGGGAGAGAAGTTCCCATTTTAACCGAACAATGAACCTGGAGCAGGCATAGAGTCAGTATGATAGTAAAATGGTGTGAGAAGTGGTCCGTGGCAGATTTCAAACACATAATCGTGTGTGGGGCTCCGATCGGGTTTGGGTGTGAGTGAGCGCACTTTGCTTTGTGGTTAATTGGGGTGCTTGGCTGAACATGGTGCATACATGTGTGGAGATGAGCAGATTGGTCGGGTGCCTCAATTGTGTCTCAGAGGGAGCGACGTGTTGCACCTGCACCCAATTACACAGAAGAGATATAAAAGAAGCCTGCACAGAGAAGAGAAAAATTCAGGTTAATAGATGGAAATGAAGACAGGAATGGGAGAGAGTCTATATGGGGGGAAGGAGGCAGGCAGCCAGGATGGGAGCCCTTTGGAGGAGTGTGCGGCTGACGTTCAGGGGCCCATTGTGACCCATTGTTCAAGCAAGTCTCTGCGTAAGGCTGAGGAGGGGCAGAATAAAAGAAGAGAGACTCGGTGCACCACCCTGCCGTTAGCCATAGACAGCAGCAGGGACACCCGCTTAGGAGAGAAGGTTGGCTGTGCCTGCTTGCAGGACATCTGCAGGATCCCCTTTGGGGTCACCAGAGAAGACATCGGTTTTAGAAAAGAAGCACTGGGAACTGAAATTTTAAAATGGCTTCCTGAAGTGGGATTTATCCTCATTATAATTAATTATTTATGGATTTGGTTGTAACTTCCACATGGATTCTGTTTTAAGAGATTATTTATTTATTTATTCTGTCTTTTGCTGGAGTTTTATAAAAGCACTTGAACACTTCTTATATCTACCCCTTGCTGTAAGTGTGTCCTCTTTTGCCCAGCTCATCTTGGTGGTGAGTATCGACGGTGGGACATTCAAGAAGCTCCCAAATGGAAGAGGGAGCACAGAGCCAACTCACACCATCACAAGTGTATAAGAAATAAAAAGAGAGATATACCAACATGTTTGTCAAATGTTTGGAGACTGTTCAGACAATCAATCTTGTTTGGTCATCTACTAGCTACGGTATGGTGTCCCAATATGTTATGCAGACAATGTTTGGAAATTGTCAGAGAAATTTCCCTGAGTGGCTGTCCTAAGTCTAACTTGAAGAGTACAAGCAACAGATCCCAAGTGCTGTGACTGTGAACAGCTTTGTAAGGAAGTATGGGAAACAAGACCAAATGTTGGTGTACTACCTCCACAACCCCTCTAACTGAAGCAAAAGACGCTCGTGCTAAGGTCTCACTATGGGTTTATAGACTTATTCAACTCATTTTCTCATGCTGATACGGTGATTGATTCTCTGAAGATAATTGTATTAAAGGCATATTGTGTTATAAGGTGTAAGTAAAGCTAAATTAATATGATTCAATGATCTTGGAAATGATTTTGTGGCACCCTTAAATGCACATGTTTTATCTTATGCAGCATCTTTATGTAGTGAACACCATTCTGAGATATTTTACATTGAGTGCTCTGTTACACACATGGTGTGCACTTTTTAAAGAAGTGATGTCAAGATTTACTAACCACTATGGTGGCTGCAATTTCAAGAAGGTGCAGCTGTTTAAAACAATACATTTTCATGCTCCCAAAACACAGATAGCGTAGGTACTATCTGTCTAGGTTTTACTTCTGCTTTGAAAACAAAAAAGCACCTTCAAACATAAGCAGTGAAACTGAAACAAGATAAATACGTTGGCCGCCAGTTAATCACGGGAGTGTATATGAATGTTCAGTAAACTACACTGAAAGAATAAAAGGAACTTTGATAAGGGTGATTTACCAAAGTTAGTTTACTTACACAATTTTAAGGCAAATCCCTTATAATGTCAAAATGTTAGCACAGAAAAATATAATTAATTTAAAATTTGAATAAATGATGAATCTAAAATGATGGTGCATAACTATTCTTTTAGTTTTTTTCCAACATAATAAATCCTTTTGTTCTAAAATCTAACCATGACATTTTATTTGCATACAGTGAATCTAGAGGGGTTTTGCAACAGAATATGAATTATTTCCATTATGTGACATTACAGTGCTTGTTCAGGTCAGACTTGGGGTGTGCAAAGTTTCTGGCCTAGTTGGTCAAAATTTAATTCATAAGGAGGACCAACCAAACTGGATGTTACAATGCAGTAAATCTTATTAAATATGTTCTAGTTCAATAATTTTTTATTGTCCTCTAATTTAATAGCACCATAATTTTGAACAATAGTGTTTCCATAATCATGGCTGATTTTATTATTTTGTTTGATTGGATTTTTTTTATTGCTATTATTATTTTCTTTTGGATTCTTCAGTAATGTGATGCTGTTTTGCTATGGTCAATGCCATTTTGTGGCTTTGTTGTTCCCACACAGCAAATCGTGGCTAGGACCGCAGTCCCAAAAGTCGTACCATCATCAAAGTGATATCTTTTAAGCTGAAATCTGGCATCCAAGGCTATGGATAACCAAAGCCAAACTTTTTTGGGCTTTTTCCTGCATTTTCTTGTTAATGGTTTCAACTGTGTGTTCTCTAACTGACGTTGATTGTTGATTAAATGCGGTGTTTCCAGTGTCTTTAATTTGGCTTTTTGGACCTTGTGGTTTCTTCTAATCATGTTTCCATCTCCTGGACTTTCTTATTGTCCCTGGGCTTGTCACTTTCTGACTTTGGCATAAACCACTATGCTCTGCTGGGTACTGTGGGTGCCGCCAGGGGACGCTGTGGGAAGATGGTGGGAGACAAAGTTCTCACTTAGCCAGCCTGTAAGTATTAGGGGATCACGAGGATGGAAACACCCATATGTACTTCCGGGCTGATCAAATAACTTGAATTCTCCGTCTGACCTGGAAGTGCTGTTAAGTCACGTGAATAGAAGAGGAGAAGCACTTCTGGGTCAAGGACTTTATAAGGGACTGCTGAAGACCCAGCAAGAGAGCCAGAGTCGGGAGGAGGGAGACAAAGCTTGCCAGGAGGAGTGGAGGAGATAAAAGAGACAAAAAGTATTGTGTGCTGTGATAGTGCTAGTGGTTATTGGGACTGTGTTGTGCCTGTGGGGAATGGTGTTGCCCACAGGCGAAGAAAATAAAATAAATCTTTTGCGTTTTATTAGTGTGCCTCATGCATCTGGCATTAGAAAACAATGTTCACAGGTTCAAATGCCAACATGTATTGTTAAGCGCTGGTATAGTGCCATCTTCTATCACAAAGTAAAGGAAGCAAACCTGAAAAATATTCAAGTTCATTTTAAAAATGTTAACAGCCAACCAGCCACGTTTGGAGAATGTGAAGGCAAAACCTCAAAATGCTTTGACAAGTGTAATACCAATGAGATAAGAAAGTCAGGAATGAAATGAGACAAGAAACCTGCTATGAAATGAAACAGTCTTCATAACGTGGACAGATCTCTTTGATGACAATAACTGCGCATGCAGCATCCCTGAGCTTTGTGAACTGTGCAGCCATACAACCTACACTTCAGAAGAGGTCATCCGCCTGAGCCTAAGAATTTTCACGCCTGGCCAGTACTTGGATGGGAGACCATCTGGGAAAAGCTTGTGTTGCTCCTGGAAAAGATGTTAGTGATGCTAAAACTGGTGGGGTTTCTCTTTTTTTTCTGGTTAAGTCTCTTGCTACTGCATTCTGAACTAACACAGGTCTATTGGTGGCCACCATCTCTAGACATCTTCTTATATGATCACTCATTTTTTTTAGCCATTTCTTAATGACTAATTAGACTGGACTCCAAAAGACATTCAGTGACTTGGATATTTTCTTGTCTCCATCCCCTGACTTGTACTTTTCAATCACATTATCACAGTTGTTTTTGTCTTCATTGTGTAGGTTATGCAACCATACTGACTTACCACAAGTTGGATCTTCCAGATACCGAAGTGCATTTATAGTACAATCAATCGAAACCCCTGGACTACAGACAGGTCATCTCCATTGAACTAATTATGTGACCTCTAAAATGGACTGGCTGCGCTAGTGATGATTTAGGTGTGTCACATTAAGTTACACAGGAATCCCTTAAAAACAATAATGTTAATATAGTGGTGTAGCCCAATCAGTTTCCAGATCTCAGTCCAACTGAAAATTTGTGGCTGGACTTGAAAAGGGACGTTCACTTACAGTCAGCATGCAACCCGACAGAGCTGAGCAGTTTAACAAAGAAGGAAGGGAAAAACGGCAGTGTCCAGATGTGCAAAGCTGGCAGAGATCTGTGTACACAGGCTCAAGACTGTCATGGCCGCCAAAGGTGCATCTAATACATACTGACCTGAAGGGGGTGAATACTTATATGATCGATTATTTTGTGTTTTAGATTAGTGATTAATTTAGACCACTTTGCACAGGTCTGTTTTCATTGTGACACTGATGAGTCTTTTTTTGCTGATTAAAAGTCAAACGAGCCAAATTAAATCAATTGTGATTCAATGTTGTAGAACAGTATTTCCCAACCATTTTTTCTGTAGTGGCACATTTTTTGTAATCAAAATCATCTCAAGGCACACCACCACTTTCTTACCAGACACAAACACATTATATCTGATACACGTGTTCAAGTGTCCAAAGGGACGGGACTACTAGAGGAAAAAAAACAGCTCAGAGATCAGCCATCACAGACACGGAAGTTAGTGAACACTTTGGCCGCATCTCCCAGCTGCTTCGCCCCTTTGCCAGACCTTCTCTACCACAGAGGTAACTCGTATGCCCACTATCCACCCACCTTGTGAGGCTCGCTGGCAACCGTACACCCAGACAGATGGACTATAGCAGCCAGGAGAAGTGTCCAAAGTGCTCTAATGTGCCGATTGTGGAGCTGCTTGTATGTCAGCTTCTCCCTGTAGTCCTGTCCTCCTCAGACAGGTATGGACCACCTGCAGAGCTCGTCCCTCTCAGGTTCAGACCCAAGTCTGCTACACTCTTAATTTCCATGGCACACCTGGGTAGCTCTCACGGCGCAGCACACTGGTTGAAAAACTCTGTTATAGCACAACAAACTATGAACTCTTCCAAGCAGTGAGTACTTCTTATAGGTACTGTAACACGTATTGCAACACTGAATAATATTTGCACTGTTAGATGCATTTTTTTTTAAATAATGTGGTTCAGGATTTGTTCCTCTGCTTTAGTTTTGGCATAATGTAAAGCTTACTGAAGTTTTACATTATTAGTATTGACTATTCAGAACCTTCAAAAGAAGAAATCTTGGAATCTGTCTTGGTAAGTGAAATCTAACTCGACTGACTTTCTCCTTCAGCATGTGCCAGTATCTAGAGTTCTGTAGTTTATTGCTATTTCAATGTACCCCCACTTGATCATCAGTGTAGGTTAAGGTAGGAATCATTTTTACCAGTGTCAGCCAGAGATTTTTCTCCTTCCAGTCTAGAGCGCACAGGCAGAGTGGTGGCTCTGAGGCTAGGGATCTGCTCCGGCAATTGAAAGGTTGCTGGTTCAAATCCTGTAAATGCCAGAAGTGACTCTACTCCATTGGGCCATTTAACAAGGCCCTTAACCTGCAATTGCTTTGTCCTGGGTATGACGTTAATCTGCGTCCAGCCCTGCAAGTAGGTCCTCCAACTACAGGAAAGACTTGGATGTTGGTGGCAGGATTGCCACTCCGGCCACTGTAAAAAACCTCACACTGTTCAGTGTGGTCCTGCGGTGTCACCTGCTGCACTTGTGTCCCAATCCAGGTGGTTCATTGTGTGGTGGGTGCAGCAACGCCCTATCAGTGCATGTTCCCAACCAGCCCCGAGCATTGGAATCTCATAACCCAAATGAAAATACCAGAATCCATCACTGCTGTTCTCATTTGTATGATGTAACTGTAATTGATACTTCTCAGCTTAACCATGACCTTTAATATTTAAACTTAATTACATTGATATAAAAATTAACCTGTACTGTACACATGTAGCTACTGTACATCATCTTTTGCCTAAACTATTTTTTATTTCAGGTATTGTTGCTCATAAACCTTGTCCTAACCAAACCCTCACCCTCAGCCGCCTCCAGCCACTTATCTGTATGAATCCTGCCTCTCCCCAAGTCTACCCAGACTGCTCTCCCTTTCCTGGCATTCCTTTTAAACCACTCAAACATTAATTAACCTTGTCACGTTTAGTATGTTTAAACACTGCAGATGGGTGGCTGCACTCTAATGACATGTACATGCATGTGTGCACACCTCAGCTGCATGATTTTCTTTACAGAGTTCCAATAATTATGAAGCACTTCAGAAGCTTCTTTTAAAATAGTGGCCTAACCCAAAAACACATGGCTGTATTTATGCATCAGGCAGCACTCATCTATGTTCTTACCCTGGCTAAACCAAACAAAGTAGACCATACTGATCATCACAGATTTTTAATTACTATTTTCCTAACAGCTATAAAAATTGCATGTGACACCCTTCTCTGGATGTGCAGTACTATACTCTTTTCTATTTTTTTACATAGTAATAAAGACATTAACAGAAAAAAAAAAATCCATGTTTGCCACTTCCTATACATTTCAGTGAAGATAATTAAAAAAACACTTTTCAGTGGTTAACTGAGGACATATGCAGGTTCTACAGCTGCTTCCTTCCACAAGTTTGGGCCTCTGGCTGTTTAAGGAGTCAACCGCAGGCCTCTCACAGGATCACAGACAACTGGGAACCTTTTGTTGGTTGATTGAAAAGGGAGCTTAGAGCCAGGAGGAGGATAGAGGTGGTCCACTCCTACAGGTACTTGGGGGTCCACATCATTGACAGGTTGCACTGGTCTTATAACACAGAAGAACTGTATAAGAAAGGACAGAGCAGGCTCTTTTTTCTTAGAAGACTGTTTTCCATTAATGTAAGTAGTGACATCTTTGACATCTTCTACAACTCTGTGATGGTGTGATGGCCAGTATGATCTTCTATGCTGTGGTGTATTTGACTGGTAACATCACTTCATGAGAGGCTTACCAAATCAACGAGCTAATTAAAAGGACAGGCTTGGTTATGGGACACAGTGTGGACCCCCTGGAGGTAGTACCAAAGGAGAGAATTGAAATAATACTGAGTGCCTTTATGAATAATGCTGCACATTCTTTTTGACACACTAGCACTGAGAACTGTCAGCCAACCTATTATTCAACAGAAGTGTGTCAAGAAACGCTACTGGGGCTCCTATATTCTAACAGCCCCCCATGTGTGACTCACGTATGGGAGACTATTTAAAGGCTTATCTGATGGTAATTCCTACCTGAGTCAAGGGTTGGCACTGTTGCCTAATGCTTCTCTTCCTTTATCTTCTACAGATCGAATGACCGGAAGTCCTAATGACATCACTTCTGGGTCACAGTTTCCTGGCCCCAACCCTTAACCTCTTTAAGGGGCACCACCACCCCTTTGTGTCAGTCGTAATTTTGTCTCCAGTCTGAAAAGACCTCATTTGATTATCAACTGTTTTTTGCATTTTTTTCCATCAGTTATATGGGTTTCACCTTCAAGGTGCCCCAACTCTTTTATCTTGTCTTGTCTCCTGTTTTTCTGATGACATGATATTGTACTTTATCATACTTGTTCTGTCTCTCTCTCTCTCTCTCTCTCTCTCTCTCTCTCTCTCTCTGTCTGTCTTGAATGAATGAGCGCATCATTGTGGAGAAAATGACATCCGATGCAGAGGCACGGTGGATTTACGCTGCATGCTGTGCATAGAAAGCCGTGATGCACATGTGGTGGTGTGTGTCCAAAGTGGTGAGAGCATTTGCTTAGAAACTTATGAATTTTTTATTTCTGGAATTATCTATTTTGGGCCATGGTAAAGTGGATAACTGAAACCGTGGAAATCAAATCTGTGGTTTTACTGTATATACACACTGTCGGAGATGGCTGGGGGGGGCGACCCAGCCTGGACGCCCAGGAGGACCGGAGGAGGGCTTTATGCCTTCCCCAGAACATGGGAGGACGACCACCCTGGTTCCTTTGGGGGCCACAGGTACAGAGCTTTGAAGCTCAACCCTGTAGGGGCCCGTGGTCACCGCCGGGGGGCGCCCCTATGCCTTGGGAGTCCTGGCCACACCCGGAAGTGCTGGGGGGAAGAGGAGCAGGGACATCCGGAGTGCTTCCGGGGATGCAGCCAGCACTTCCACCACACTGGGGCGTGTCGGTGGGAGATTGCCGGGACACATCTGGAACACATCCGGGGGAGCATAAAAGGGGTCGCCTCCCTTCATACAGGGACTACAGTCGGGTGGAAGACGGACGAGGTCTGGAGGAGAGACATGGAGGCGGCCTGAAGGAAAAGGCATTGTGTTGTGGTCAGGACCTTGGGGACTGAGGAGCACACTTGTAAATATGGAGCACCTAAATAAACGTGTGTGGGGTGATTTAAACATGTCTTCCTGTCTGTGTCCGGGTCATGTTCCACAACACGCAACATATGGTGGATTCAGAATATGTTCAGACATTTTGTGTTGTAGATTTAATTTTAAATGGATACGTTTGCCTTTTTGCCTATCAATGCACACTTAATAGCCCATAATGACAAAGTGGAAACAGTTTCGGAAAGGTTTTTAAATTTGACCAGAAAGGTATGTAAATTTGTCCATTTAAAATTAAATCTACAACACAATGAAGTGTTCAGAAAATTAAGGGGTCTGAAAACTTTCTGAATCCTAATTGAACTCATATAATTGACTGTTCAGCAACCTTATGACTTGTGGGTAGAATACATAGATCGATGTCAGGAATGAAAGGGCTAAAATTAGGAATTCACAAGACTGATCAGTGACATCTTCATCTGCATCTACTGCTGAGGTGAAAAGTCACCAAGGAAGCCTTATGTGCGCTCCTTTCACTTCTTGGAAAAGAAGCCAGCAGTGTGACGCTCCTGTTTCAAAGAAACACAGACGCTGGTGCACAAAGAAGAGTTATTTATATGTATAAAATATTATGTTTGATTGTTTGCCGGTCTCACATTTTCCAAGAGATACAGGGTGGCACAGGGAAACGGGAAATTTTGGAACTAGGTGTTGGCGACCCTGGGGCATTTGCAGTTGTATGGGACCAATGTGACCTCGTTTAGAACCCCTTGCTATTAGTTATAATGGAGCAGTGGAGTGAGCACAATGAGCGTTTGCTGTGAAAGCCTTTTATAAGAATGGTGACAGTGTGACTGCTAAGATTTGCACTGGGTGTGACGAGGATGGATAGGATTAGAAATGAGGACATTAGAGGGTCAGCTCAAGTTGGAAGGTTTGGAGACAAAGTCAGAGAGGCGAGATTGCGTTGGTTTGGACATATGCAGGGTAGAGATGCTGGGTATATTGGGAGAAGGATGTTAAGGATAGAGCTACCAGGCAAGAGGAACAGAGGAAGGCCTAAGAGAAGGTTTATGGAAGTGGTGAGAGAGGACATGCAGGTGATGGGTGTAACACAACAAGATGCGGAGGACAGAACGATATGGAAGAAGATGATCCACTGTGGCAACCCCTAACTGGAGCAGCCGAAAGAAGAAGAAGAAGGAGATAGTGTGACTGCTGCACAAAGGGAATTTTGGCATCATTACCAGTTAGGACGTCATGATCGTGTCCCATCTGCTCATGCGATTACAACATAGGTGTGTAATTTCAAAGAGACGGGTTCAGCCTTAAAAAAGAAGACCCCAGGTGGTGCCACTTCACAAACTGCCTGACAATCGATGGCAGCTGTTCAACAATTGTTTGGAAGGCGTGTTATTTCACGCAACGGTGAAATTCCATGGACTATGAATTCCCCAGATCTGATTTGTGATTTTCTTTCTGTCTTAAAAGCCAAGTGTGCCACACATTTTTTTTGTGATGTGAAAGGTACATTGGCCTGCATATCTCACTAATAATTAGGGAAAAAATTACAAAATATTATTAGTTAAGTAAGTAAATGATTATATTAGAGAAGTCTGCACTCATAAAAGACAATTATGATATGGCCCCACCAGAATGTCTATGCCAAAACACTTCTCGTAACTTTAATCTAACAACACAAAGATGATCAGCTTTAGGGAATACAAAATATAGTATTATTTGGGAACGTATCTGTCATTTTTTACCTCAGTATCAATGTGCCATTTTGGAATGTCAGTGCTGCACAGAAGCTGGGGGCTGAGTGAGAGTGAGCTCAGTCGATGTCACCAGGGAGTGCCATGTTTGTAGGGTTTAGAGGCAATCTCTGTGTGCATGAGGGCAGGAGTCCTCCTAGTAGCTCACACTGAAAGGAGCCACTGGTGAGGACCTTTGTAATTCAGACGTCATGGAGTTACCACAGTGCACATATTCAAACTGGGAAGGATTGTGGCGAATTTCCAAAACAATGCACATTTAAAGTCGTGCAGCTAGTGATGTTCTTCATTTAAAGAGAAATACAGGACTGATATTTTAACAGCAGCCTAAAGGAAACCTCCACTGTTGTGCTGGCTGAGAAAAATGTTTAATCTCCTGCTTTCAGGCAGAACAGAGATCCTTCTCTCCCAGTCATTCATTGGTCAAGAGTCAATATAGAAGCAGAGTATTGTGGGAATGCATTTCCTGTTTATGATGTGCGCTAATTATCTTGGATGTAACCATTTAATAATATTTTATCAAACAATGCATGCGCTTTAAACATTTTGAGACTATTAATGGACATAAGAATTCTGCAATACAAGTAAAATGAGATCTTTTTTTTCCATAGATGCCATTGTACAGCGTTGGTCACTACTGGGTTCTAGTATATCATTAACTTTTGTCCTTTCTGCATGAAAACATATTTTCTCGGCCATCAGTACAAAGTACATGGGGTAAGTAACATAGAAAAAAACAATATTTTTGGGTGGAATATTCCTTTATGAGCATTTCAAAGTTTGATTCATCCAATTTTCAAAATATGAGTTAAAAACACCTCCATCCATCTATTTATGTACCCACTTAATTCGGCTCCAGGCTCATTAACAAGTTAAAAACCACCGTTCTAAAATGTGTCTCATTTACTTATTGAAAATAAACCTCATATTGATTTAGGAAAGCATTGCTCGAGGTCTCCTTCTCTGCCTACTTTTCCATTAAAAACCACACAATTACACCGATAGGCAAAATTAAGTGCAAATGAAATAACAACATCTCTGTCTGACAAGATTAGGTACATAAACAAGTAAACACAATTTTTAAAAGAACAGAGCCAAAGAGAAAAAGTTGGATGCAATAATCTGAAATATTTTGCATTGTAAAAGTTTGAGATTTTAAGGGGTAAGGCTCAAGGAGGAGGTGATTGTGGTGGCTCACACATTTTCTTTATATTGGGAGTGTCAATGTCGCTATACCAGTGCTTAACCTGACACAAACAGACACAGGAGGCACACTAATAAAACACAAAAGTTTTATTTTCTATTCTTCGCCTGTGGGCAACGCCTTCCCCGTTTCGCACAGGCACAACACAGTCCCAATAAGCACAAGCACTCTCACTATCACTATCACAACACACAATGCTCTTCTTCTCTTTTTTCTCCTCCACTCCTCCCGGCAAGCTTTGTCTCCCTCCTCCTGACTCTGGCTTCCAGAGTGGTGGCTGCTGGCACCTTTTTTGGCCCACCTGGAAGTGCTCCAGGTTTTTGATGACCTATTTCCGGCAGCACTTCCGGGTGTGGTGGAAGAGCCACTGTCCAGGGCTCAGCAGCTGTTGCAGCAACCCCTGGTGGCACCCCCAGATCCCAAAAGAGCTGTAGATAACTCCAACTCCCATGAAGCCCAGCGGGAATCTGAGGCACCACTGCAACCCATGAGGGCTGCCATCTAGCGTCCCAGGGGAGGTACTGTTCTGCCCATGCTTGCTCCTCATGGTCCTCTCCGTGAAGAGGCGTCCCAAGGACCCTGGTCGTCTGTGACATGGGGTAAATCAGGGAGAAGAAAAGGATACCATGTGGGAGAAGGTTCTGGCCTAGCAAACAAGCTGTGCCTGACACTTGACATTTGGAGAGTTAGCAGTGATTGTCTAATTTAATCCACAAAGATCGGTGCCAAAGACTGTAGTGATCGATCACCTTCAAATATGTCTAGTGTGTAGAGCACACACTCCAATGAGAGATTATTTGTATTGCTGGAAAAATAAAATCTCTTAAATGTGTTTGGATGAAACACCCTTAAAGGTGTACGTTAGTAAGGAAGGGAGGATTGGCATTATGAGCAACAGGTTGCAGTTCGTTAAAAGCTGCTCACTATAAACAGAGGTTTACCACTTTTCAATACCGTATGTAGTTATGGTGTGATACCATGTCACAATTACATCAAGGGACAACAGTAAATTCACAGTTATTATAAATGTTGTGTCAATGAATGACACATGGGGTTGGTTGGTTATTCCTACAACTAACTATGGAAATGTAAACATACTTCAGTGTTGTTTTGTTGTTAATGTGACAGAACCCCTAAAACTGAGGTCCCAGTTATGCTCAGTGACTCACACATTGAGAAATATACAGTATTTAATTTTACCTTCCCAAGCACTCTTGGATTATTTTGTTTTAATTAATCTGCTCTCGGTAAAGCCAGTTCTGTGGGAGACACACCTTTTCCCTTTACCTTTGCTACAATTGTTCTTTTTCCAGTATAATTTAAGAGGTATGGCTTATAGTATGGTGAAACAACAATTAATATTCTATTGAGATTTTCTGGTTCGGCACGTATTTAAATCCCAGGACAGTCACTGCCTGTGTATAGTTTGCATCGATTTTCTGCACATTTTATAATACACAGTGCCTCACTGATCTATGCTGGGCTCTCTTCTCTTCTCTTTTTGCATTTGTTCCCTAGGTATCTCATATCATGGCTCCCTCTACAACTGCTGCTCTGATGATGCACAGATCTTTCTTTAATTGCCCTCTGAATGTTCTGCTGTCGTCTCATCATGGATGAGTGAACGCCATCTTAAATTTAAACCTCTCCAAATCCAGAACCTTGTACTTACCTTATGCTTCTTTATTCACAGATCTTACCCTACTTTTTCGCTGCTGACAGTCTTCCCCATGTTCTTCCTTGAAGAATTGTCACTGACAGTCAGCACAAGGGGTCTCCTTTGAAGTATTACACTTGCATGTTATACTGGGGCAAAGGCGTCTGCTTTTAAACAATCCATGTCAAACCATCACAAGACACACTGCAAACTGTACGTGACCCTTTCCTCATGATTACAATTGTGAATCATGACCCTGCATGACCAAAAATCACACAACACACGGCCCAAATTGGGTCACAATCTGTAGTTTAAGAAACTATGCTCTAAGGAAGAGGTGGGCAATGTCGGTCCTGGAGGGTTTTCACTTCAACCCAGTTTCTTAATGAGAAGTCAGTTATTGCTGATGAAGCACTTATTGCTCAAGTGACATTTTGATGCTTCATTTTAGTGGTCTCGCTAGTTAAGGTTACCCACCCTTAATGGCTTATTTCAGTCTTAAACAGAGGCATTCACTGTTTTAATGGCTCCTTATTAGCAATGAGATGAAAATGTCAAAGGAGCCAGCAGTTCTCTATTTAACTTGTTTCCATTTACACCTGCGTGGATTCATCATGATTTGTTTGGTTTAATAAAACACTTAAGAGAAGAACGTGGCAGACTGAAAATGATCACATTTACGCTTCAAAATATTTGGATGATATCCTTGGAAAAGAAAAAAAATGCTATGAGAACCAAACATTGCAGACTAACAAGCCATAAAAGTAAATAAGGTCTGAGTTTGGTGAGGATTGGTTTCTAATTAAGAAATTGGGTTGCAACGAAAACCTGCAGCTACTGCAGCCCTCCAGTTGCCCACCCCTGCCCTAAGGGATTGTTCTTACAGATGTCACTTTCTCATCAGTGGAGAATATTAAGAACCTTGGCGTGACACTGGATGATTCTCTTGCTTTCAGTAGACTTATTTCTTCAACGACACATCCTTCTTACTTCTTTTTTCGAGAACATTCATAATGTTTGACCTTTCTTTACCACCTGTTCTACTCAACTAATTGTTCAGGTTCATGTTCTATCTCAATTAGGCCATTACAACATTCTCTATTAGGCTGGAATCCTAAATGGCTCTCCAACTTATCCAGTGTGCTGCTGCTCAACTGATATATTCTACATCTTGTTTCTGCATCACTCTGCCGGCTGTCTTCCAGCTGCAGCTAGAACATAGTACAGAGTTATCATCTTAACCTACAGGACCCTGCATGGCTTTAATCCTCAATATGTTCAGCCTCTGGTCTATCCAAATGTTCCTCCGTTCTGTGTCAGTCTGTCTGCTGACTATCCCTCTTTTACCACATAGGCCAGATCTGAACTGCTTCTCAGTTCTTACTGCCAGTCTACAGATGTGTCTCTTGAAGACAGTCATGTGCTCACAATATGCAAAATGAATGCATTTTGTGGGGAAATATTGTTAAATATAAATAATTTCCAAAAAATACAGTAGTGCATGAACAGAAAGCTCATTCAAACGGGATTAAGCTTTTGAATTGAAGATCCACCTCTCCCTTCATTCACTGGTTGAGAGTCCTGTCTTCAGTTCAAAAGCTCGATCCAATATGAATGTTCTTCTTGTTTATGCACTACCCTGATTTTTTGAAAGTATTTATTTAACAATATAATGCATGTGTTTAGCACGTTGTGAGCATAACTAACATGTGGATTATGTGACACAAGTAATTTGAATTTCTTTTGCATGGATCTTTTAATATTCTTTGCAGTCGTTCAGTATTGGCTCCAACACAGTCCCTCATTGAATTCTATTGCATTATAAACTTTGTCATCTCTGTTCTCCATGAAAACATCAGATTAAAATTTTTTCTCGGCCATCACAACAAACAGTAAGGAACAGAAAAAAATAGCATTTTTGAGTGAAGTATTCCATTAATGTTTTCTTACTTGTGCATTTTGGGTGAGTGGTGGTTTTCATATTGCATGTCAACCAAACAAGTAAGTTAAAAAAATGACGTAACACTTTAGACAGTCCTCAAACAAAGGGCAGGTTGCTTGTTAAAGTTAAGAACTAACTGAAGCTATGGCTACTGTTCAGAACGAGAAACATTAGCAACTAAAACAAGATTAGGAGAGAAATGTACTTTTTAATGTATTTAAGATTTCATGCAATGAGGATATCATTGGCAGGCATTTTGCAAGTAAACAACTCATTGCTATATGTCTGCATATACGGGGATACACCAAAAAGTAAAAACAATTGGAAAATCACACAATAATCTCAACAGATAAAAGCTGACACAATTCAACATGCTCGTGATGGCTTGTGGGTAGTTTGGACACACGCACAGCGCAGAGCTCTGCTGTTAGTCTACTTGAAGCCAAGATCAAATGAACATGGACCCTCTGCTGTGGAATCGCACCATTAACAATGCGCCATAGTGAGATTTCTTTGGGCAGATGGAGCGACGTCTTCTGAAATTCAGTGAAGGATGTTAGCTCAATTCAGAAGTGAAACAGCATGACTTAACTTGACGTTTATTAATGGGCAGAAAGGTTTAAAGAGTAACTGACGAAGCTCGATCTGGGCAACCATCAGCATTGAGCACACAAGCCCACATTGACATGGTAAATGCCTTCATCAGAGAAGACCGATGGATTACATTGTCTGTTGTTGCTGCACATTTGGATATCAGTTATGGATCTGCACGTGCCAGAGTGCATGATGACTTACTGATCTCACAAGTCAACATCCTTTTGGTGAATTTCAGCAGGCATCACCACTCCATCTGCCTGAACAAATTTCAAAAAAGCCAAGCTGCTAGCCAGCAGTGTGTTACTGTCAAGCATGGCAGGCAGGGTGCACCTGGGCCATAGGTTTGGGACACCAGCAGTGCTCCCAGGTGTAATATAAAAGGAGCAGTCATGCTTCAGTCTGGAGGCCAGAGTTGGGAGGAGGAGGAGGAGGAGGAGGAGGAGGACAAAGCTTGTGGAGGAGGCAGAGAGAAGATGACGATAACAGAGAATTACAAAGAGGCCCTGGGTACTTGTAACTGTGACTGTGGGTGTAACGTGGGAAACTCTTCCCATAAGAGTTTCACACAAATAAAAAGCCTTTCCCTTGGGGAACTTGTGTCCGAGCCTCTGTGTTGGAAGTTTGCGGAGTGGGAGCACCCCCTGGTGGCCACAACTCTCTTCATGAGAAAGTTTTCCCACCGTTTTCTTTACCTTTCAATTTTTAGTGGTACACGTGTCTCAGCACATTCTGTTCTGCAATGTTCATATCACGTGACGTGCAATGTTAACCGATGAATAAGTTGATACTGAGCTAGATTTGTAGCCAATGAATTATGGGAGGGGATGTTTAAGAGGTGCATGAAAAACAAAATTCACCCTAAAACATAAAAGGAAAATTTAATGTAATATTTCAGAACACTTCAACTGATGTAAGAACCAATTAAAAGTAATTAATGCATTTGAGTCACATGACATTACTCATTTACCTCTTTTTTCAAGTGTATTGCAACTCCATGAAAAGTTGATTGAAAAGCACAAGTCAGAGGATGGAGATAAGAAAACATCCAACCCAGAGAATATCCCTTGGAGTCCATTGAAATCTGTCATTAAGGAATGGAAAGAGTATGGCACAGCTGTAAATCTGCCTATAGAGCAGCCATCCACAAAAATGTCCTGTTGTGCAAGAAGAAGACGAGTGAGGGAGGCCACTAAGAGGACTATGGGAACTCTGAAGGAGTTACAAGCTACAGAGGTCCAAGTGCTTCACCAGTCACGCTTTTATGGAAGAGGGGCAAAGAGAAAAAACGCACATGATATCTTGTGATGGCACATGGGAGAATCTGAAATGAGCTGGGAGAAGGTACATATGTCTGATCAAACCAAAATTGAGTTTTTTGGACATCAGACTCGATGCTATTTTTAAACACTGCACATTACCAAAAATACACCATGCCCACTGTAAAGCATGGCGGCTGCAGCATCAAGCTGTGGGGATGCTGTATGACTTGTGAGAGTAAAATGACTACAGAAAAATACATGGAAATCCAGGAGGAAAAGCTGCTGCAGTCTGCAAGAAACTTGTGCCTTGGGAGAAGATTTGTTTTCTAGTGGGACAAAAACCCTAAGAATAAAGAAAAAAGCTACAGAGGAGTGGCTGAGGCAGAGCCCAGCACTCAGTCCAACTGAAAATTGGTGGCTGGACTGGACAAAGGCTGAGCAACATGCAAGCCGAAGAATGGGGAACAAATGGCAGCATCCAGGTGTGCAAAGCTGATCGAGACCTGTGCACACAGACTCAAGGCTGTCATGGCTGACATAGGTTCATTTAATAAATGCTGACACGAAAAGGGTGAAAGCTTATATGTGATCAGTTATTTTGTGTTTTACATTTGTAATTAATTTAGACCATTTGCAGAGATCTTTTATCATTTTGAAATTAAAGAATCTTTACCAACTAATCGGTGTCAGAAAAACCAGATTAAATCCACTGTGATCCAATGTTGTATAATAATTATATGTGAATACTTCTGTGAAAAACAAATTATTTTCCAAACGTTATTAACATGTGGAAGTCAAACTCTAGCACCTGGTGATCTCAACACTGAACCCCATAGTTCTAATGAGCGTTAACCTGTGCTTCCACACTGCCCTGTGGCCATTTTATTTATTATTGCTTGTATGATGCCTTAATCCAAGATGATTTACAATATTTAACGTATATTTGTTTACACCTCGTTTGGTTTTTTACTTGGAGCAGCGAGAAGTGAAGTGACCTGCTCATGATCACCCAGTGCAGGTATTTGAACCAACGACCTCAGTTTGTGAATTTCAAATTTTTAACCACTACGCCATACTGCTGCCTAACTATTCCATTGTTGATGAAGGCTTTTTAATTAAGTAGATTTCACAAAATGAAACATCCGATCCTTTCAACACGCCATCAAGTCTTCACAAGTTCGTCGTGCCGGCGTTCTTATTGGTCCACTTCAAGATTTTGGAGGTAAAAACGGGCGTGGCTTAATGACTTTTTTTTAACGGGCATGGATTTTTAGATCACGTGAGTGTCTGAAATAGTATACACTCCAGAGGTGTGTAATACGTTTACAGGAGATGGGATCTTGGCGAACGTTAAAATCAGCAGCCTCTTTTGCTCTTTTTCACTCGCTCACAGGCAGGAGTTTTGGCAATCGCGGCGAAACCAAATCACGGAGAGCAAAACGCCGGTGTGGGGCGCTAGGACCTCAAACATCTGAGCCCAGCGATGCCTCCTTATGGACGATCCCGTCTCCTGCCGCCGACGTACGCCAACGTCCCAGGGCTCCGCCTCCCACCTCCTCTCCAAGTGACCATAATGGCGATGCATCTGCTTTGAGTTGTGCGGCTACAACAACAACCCCCCTTCTTCCCCCCGCCCTGATTTTATGCTCGGGACAGCGTGCATCCATACTAGAGACTCGGACTGTGTTCACTGTGGAGTTAGGAGGGACGAGAAAGTGGAAGAACGCAGTCGCGAGATCTTGGAAGTCGAGTGAGAAGTGGCTGATCTGCTTGGTCTGTCTAGCCAGTCAGCCGGCCGGTCGTGCGTTCAAAGAGTCTCATCCTGTTCTCTGACGAGCGTCTGTCTTAATCTCGAGTGCCTTTTTTTTTGCTACGGGGGAGCTGAGGGGTTTGCCAGGATTTGGAACTTTGTGACTGAACGAAGATTTCACTACGCTGTCTAATCACCAGCTTTCTTGTCTCCTACAGCGTCCACCTAACGTCACCCGCTGCATTTTAAGGATTATTTTGTATATTTTTAGTTGGAGACGCAGCTTCTTTTATTTATTTATTTTCCCGATTTCCTTTTTTTCTTCCCTCGGAGAGCTTGCTGTGTGATTCGACTGGCTCTCTCGTCACTGGCAGCGCTTTGTTTTTGTTTCTGCTCAGCTAGCGACTGGAAATTGAGGTGCAGATGAAGAGACAAAAGTTGGGCAGCTAGAACAAAATCCACAGTGTGGCAAGACGGCGCGATCGCTCTCGCTGGACTCATTTACGAACACCTGAAACCGCAGTTTGTTGCTGCTGCTGCTTCTTTGTCGCTTTTATTTCCTGATCTCACTTTTGTTGTGGATTGTGAACGTGAGCGGAAAGGCGCTCTTTTCTAGCCTCGTCAACTCCTTACCCTCACGCAATTCATGACTTGTAGGGGACGCTTTTATATATACATATAAATAAAAAAAAGAGTCGCGGATGCGGGCCCACTTGTTTTAGACCCTTGACGCAGGAATTCCAGCAACGCCTTCTTGGAGTTGCGTGCATCAGAAGGAGACCCGCATGACGGGCGAAGCGCCGCACTTCAGCCGACTAGTGCGTGAGGGATTTCTGTGGAAGTTGTAACGGATAGCCCGTCCTACATTCCATCGGGCCATCTTCGCATCTTCTCTTCTTACCTACCAGTCATCCGAAATTCCCACTCCTGGATTCTCCCACGGCCGAGCCTCAAATGACAACCGGGCGCAACAACCGTGTTATGATGGAAGGAGTCGGGGCGAGAGTGGTGCGGGGCCCCGACTGGAAGTGGGGCAAGCAGGACGGCGGAGAGGGCCACGTCGGCACTGTGCGCAGCTTCGAGAGCCCGGAGGAGGTGGTGGTGGTGTGGGATAACGGCACGGCTGCCAACTACCGCTGCTCAGGAGCCTACGACGTGCGCATCTACGACAGCGCGCCTACAGGTACTGGGGCTTCGGAGCGGAGCGAGCGCGGGGCTCTGAATGGGCCTGCCGGGGCGAGCTCTTCGAACGGGAGTCGGATCGCCTTGCACTTGCTCGACTCAATTGACCGCTTGATCTTGTAGGGGTTGTGTGCATCTTCTACAGAGGGTCTGTTCTGCTTTTCTTGGTTGTCTCCAAATGCAACACCCAGATTTTAACTTTGATGGAAAGAAAAAAAAGTGCAGAGTATTGCAGTGAAAGATCAGTTTTCATGAGAATTGAATCAGTAAGTTTCGCAGAAAATGTTAACCCGATTGATTTTAAAGATAAATGTAGTCAATGTAACGCAGTTTGCTTTGTTCCAAGATTTCTGTTTGACGAGGATGCTGAGATCAGATACGTCGGATCCACGCGTTGCACCTTTCATGATGTTTCATTAGTCAAAGGATGGGTTACTTCAGGTAATTCTTTACACGGCGGTGCCGCCTCACCGATGCAGCAGTTTGTCTTTGAGTGCCACGGTTCCCCTGTCTTGTGGGTCTTCCTCCTGCATCCTTGGTTTGTCTGGCTGGCGACTCCATACTAACCCGCCTTGGTGGAGCTCGTTTTTCACTGATAATTCTGTGAGGAGCAACAGAAGTGTGTGATCAAAAAAAGATGCAAGTGCTGTTTACTTAGCTTGGTTTTCATAAAGTTTTTGATAAGGCATCACAATCAAGGCTTGTGATCAAAACTAAAAGAAGTGGGAGCTCAGTGTCTTGTGAGTTGGTAGGTGCAACGTTCAAATACGCGTAGGAAGCGAAGGGAGATCTTTATGGAATTACCATACGGACACTCCTCTTTGTAAAGACATAAATGATGTAAATAAGAATATAAGTAATAAGCTGTTGGTTTTGACTCGGTTATGCTGACAAATTGTGTAAATCACTTTGTGGGGTGTTGTATTGATTTGTAGTGATCAAACCCAGAGGCCATGGATTAAAATCCCGCATCTGACATGGGATTACAAATATAACACCGCAACAGAAAACTCCATAAGCATGTAGCACGTGTGTACCCAAACACATAGCTGTCCACTGGTGTGTGCTATGTTTGTTTTCTGTATGATTCCAATAATTTTGATCATTTTTATAGTCAAAAACGCTGAAGTGGCGCATTATCTGTTCAAATACGGGAGAGAAACGCGAGATGCAGCAGCAACGAGCCTCACCTCGCATATGGGGTTGATGCATGCAATTGGCACGTGCCTGTTGCGGTCTCCCTGTATGTTGCTAATATGTTTGCAGACACCTTTTATTATACACCCTGACTTTCCACAGTCTGGCGAACATCTTTAATGAATGTGTGTGACATATTTAGTCTTGCTGATCGGATGTAAAACTGCAGTGAAAAGTCACAAGGTGAGGCAGACAGTACCGTGCCACACCAAAGGGGGCGTTTGAGTCTAGCAGGTGCTTATTGCTGCTGTTCTTCTACGCAGAGGCGTTAGTGATATCAAAATCAAGTGCACTGCAGCGTTTGTTTTATTTTTTGTTCCGACTGACTGCCAAAATAAAGATTTAGACTTTTAAAACTAAAGAAAAATAAGTAGGACAAGAAAGTGAAGGAGATTTTCATGAAGATGGTTAGGCTTCTGGACTTCATTTATAAATAATGGTAAGACCATAAACAGTTTAGTTTTATGAAAAATGGGATCAGACTAAGAAAAAAAAAAATCCAATATTTAAAAACTAAATTTTGACCTTAAATAAGATATTATTTTGTTTGTCTTATTATCCTTTTGTTGAACAGTCTGTATTTAGATTGATTAAAGCATCAGATTTAAAAACTTTTAAAAACAACTAAATATTTCAATTAAGGTCAAAATTGAAATGTGTTTTTTGTACACCACTCTTTACTTTCATTTGTATTAAATGAGTATGAATTGAGGAATTGCAACGGCAAATTTAGAACACATGGAGGGTGCAGAGCAAATGCGCCCTTTCTGCTCTCTCTCTTGCCGCTGTAAATGTAATGTTCTTTCTAAATATGTACCTTACCCACCTGTGTGTAAAGAATGCTGATGAGATCTGAAATATAACCAGTAGTCAATGTGCATGCTGCCAGCTGAATAGTGAATAAGCTACTCTTTTGGGTTCATATATTTGTAAATCTGACTCTGAAGGAGTCCGTGCCTCACCCGCCATGAACCTCACTGCACGTCACTGGCTTCACGTGTTTTTAAATGGACAGTAAAAGAGAGATGAGTGATATTTGGCTGAAATGCAACATCTACTATACCATAATCCTGTTTGCAAATGTATGGACAGTTGACAGCAGAGCAGTGGGAAAAGAAAACTTCCAGTAGTAATAGAAAACAAACATCTGGGGTAGCAGTTAAGGCTTTGGATGTCAAACCCTGAGGTTGTGGGTTCAGATCCCACTACTGACACTGTGTAACTCTGAGTAAGTCGCTCGACCTACTGTACCTGTGCTCCAATTGGAAAACCAAAAGAAATGGAACCAGTTGTGTCATAAATATTGTAAGTCGCCTTGGATGAAGATGTTGGCCAAATAAGCAAGTGTAAATAAAAGTGTTTGCTAAGTAAATAACTCTAAATGGAGGCTTTCAAAATATGCAGATCCTCCCAAACTTGGTGGAATGTTACATAATGGAGAATCATTCAGATCCCTACTGATGGCCTTGGATAGACTTGGGCAGATGAGAGTTAATTGGTTTGTGTTGTTATTATTGACACATATACAGAGTAGCGTCAATCAGCACTCAATATTTAGCCAGTCTTCGGTGCCAGGATTACTTTACCTTGCAGTTTCAGTCTTCCTCGCCTCACGTGTTGGCAAGTGTAAGGTAATGGTATTGAGGAGGTAGAGATGTTGGATTGGAAAGTACGTCTTACGAGAAGGAGCTAGGTGTTGTCGTGAACTCTTCACTGGCCACTTCATGTCAGTGCTGTGAGGTGATTGTGAACGCTGCTGGAATGTTTGGTTGTATGCCATGACGTGCAGAGTACAAGTCAAGGGAGGTTATTATTAAGTTACACACTAGTGAGACCTCAGCTGGAGTTCTGTGTGCAGCTTTGGTCTCCATGGGCTATCATCCAATTCCCTTGTACCCGTGCAATGATAATAAAGATATTTATTCATTCATATTGCAAGCAGACATAGCAGCATTATGGAAAGACGAGAAGAGAGACCAGGCCGATTCCAGAGCTAACACGTATGAGCTGTGAAATTGAGACAACATGCATGTAGGACTGAAGCCGGGAACCACTTCTTTACACAAAGAGCTGTCGAAATCTGACACAAACTACTGAGACGTGTAATGGAAACAGAAACTTTGACAACCTATAAAAGTGTCTGGATGAGCTATTGGGACAGCTAAGCTTTTAGGTGGCCACGCGTGCTTGATGGACCGAATGGTCTCCTCGTTGGTCAAAAATCTTATGTGAAAAGTTGTGCCTTCTCAGTTTAAGCAAACAGAGATTAAGTGGTGAGCTGATCGAAATGTTTAAAATGATTAAAGGAATTGGTGCAGTGGATTCCGGTTAATTTGAAATAAATTCTTGAACAAGAATACAAGACCTGGTTAAGTGGACATTTGACACAAACGTTAGAAAGTTTCTCTTTTTTGTAGTGAGCAGTAGGCACATTTATATAATTTTAACAAGCAGTGCAGCTTTAGCAGATTAAAATTTGTCTTGTTAATGTTTTGAAGAAATTAGGTCAATAGGATTGATGGCCTGAATGGCATGTTCCTGTTGACATCATTCTAATGTTCTTAGGAGTTTGAGTGTGTGAACGAGTGGGCCCTGTGATGGACTGGTGCCTGTCCAGGGCTGTGCGTTCAGTGCTTCTGGGATACACTCTTATAAAGTAAAGATGCAGTGCCATAGGTGAGACATTTTTGGTTTCCATAAGAATCATCACATGAAGGTTCCAGTAAGAACCTTTTATTTATTTAGATCCCAAAACAGGTTCCATAAATTACTGTGAATAGCAGATGCGTGAAATACCACTGGGCTTCTGATTTTAAAAAGGACTCCCGCTGCATAGAATAACACAAACTAAGTTCAGGTTTTTTGGCACTTTCAGTATCAGGCTAGGAAGCTGACTGTGCAATAAAGATTTCAGGTTTTTGCCACATATTGGTTACCAGTAACGGCGTACTGCACGATAACGGCACTGAATACACTTGACTTGAGCATTCCTAGTTTTCATCCTCTTTCTCTGAACGTTTAGCATTTGTTTGCTCAGAGGTTGATGCGCTTGCTGCTTCCTGAGCAGCACTTCTTTTCTCCACCCTAGCGGCCCGCTTCTTCTCTTCTTTCGTCAGCATCTTTTCGCAGCTAAATTGATTAAGTCAGTGTTTGTGCTGCAATTACTTAGTACGTTTTCCTTAAGTTTTCACTTAAGGTGGCATTTAAGTTTTCAGTCTGCCTCAAGAATGATTTAAGATATGAAGAGGTTGGGGAAGTGTCGGTGAAGGTGGTAGGGAAGAGAACAGCGCACATACACATGCACTGCACGACCGCCCTGTCTTTTTATTAAAAGCAACTGAGAAGCCAAATTTCGTGTTTTCTAAGCAACCTTGAGCCTTAAAATGGAGTCCTGTGTATTTGCCTGTGTTTTCAATAGGACTTCCCATCTGCTTGAAGATATCTTGAAATGAATTTGAACTATCTTCGAAGTGACCAGGAAATTATTTTAGATATCTTGAAATGCATTGTAGATATCTGAAAATGGAGTGGAAGCTGCGGTATTTCAAGAAATCTAGAAACATCTGGAACTTTTACAGGAGGCTTCCGGGGTCAGTTAGGAATATCTGAAGATGCATTTGAGATACCTTGAAATGTGTCTAAAGGAACATATTTTGAAATGTCATGGAAATGAGTTCCTGGTATCTTAAAAGAGGGAAATTGCCTTTTCTGAGATAACGGTATCTGAAATTAGGTTTGAGGTGTTTCTAAATGTTAACTTGGCTCATCATATGCTAGTCCGTGACAGGGTCTACTCACGTACACAAACGTCATTTCGGGTTTTGTGGGAGTATATCTCATGGAAATATGTGGAGAACATACAGGCAAGTCCAAGTTTATTGTCATTAGTACATAAGTGAGCGTAGTACAATAAAATTCTTACTTGCATGTCTCATGGTACAATAATACAATACCTGCAAGACACACAAACAATATTGTAATGCCGGACCTCCGAGGAAGTCACACAGGTGATGTCTGTGCAGCAGGTGACCAGTGAGTAACCTAAAAAGAGACCAGGACAGTTACCTGCAGACTTCCCTTGAAGAGCATCTGGAAGGACAGACTACACAATTGGTATGGCACTGCTGGACAGCACCAGACGCCTAAAGGCTTTTGATCACTGGCCATACAATGGGAGTTTGGGATGGTGATACAATAAAGTGAGCATTTAACAATTACTGGTGTCTCTTAAGCAGTCTTCCTTGCCATCGGGTCATTACAATATGAAACATGCTTACAGACTAGTGCTATTATGGTGCATTGATGTAGTCGATTATTTAGATTTGTCGGTATGTGTGGCATACGTTAACACATTACGTTTTTACCAACTTTAAGGAGGTTAGACAGGAGTCCCCGTGAACTATGATGTTTGCTGATGATCTTGTGATCTGTAGCTATAGTAGGGAGCAGGTTGAGGAGACCCTGGAGAGGTGGAGATATGCTCTAGAGAGGAGAGGAGTGAAGGTCAGTAGGAACAAGACAGAATACATGTGTGTAAATGAGAGTGAGGTCAGTGGAATGGTGAGGATGCAGGGAGTAGAGTTGGCGAAGGTGGATGAGTTTAAATACTTGGGATCAACAGTACAGAGTAATGGGGAGTGTGGAAGAGAGGTGAAGAAGAGAGTGCAGGCAGGGTGAAATGGGTGGAGAGGAGTGTCAGGAGTGATTTATGACAGACGGATATCAGCAAGAGTGAAAGGAAAGGTCTACAGGACAGTAGTGAGACCAGCTATGTTATATGGGTTGGAGACGGTGGCACTGACCAGAAAGCAGGAGACAGCGCTGGAGGTGGCAGAGTTAAAAGATGCTAAAATTTGCATTGGGTGTGACGAGGATGGACAGGATTAGAAATGAGGACATTAGAGGGGTCAGCTCAAATTGGATGGTTGGGAGACAAAGTCAGAGAGGCGAGATTGCGTTGGTTTGGACATGTGAGAGAGATGCTGGGTGTATTGGGAGAAGGATGCTGTGAAGGATGTTAAGGATAGAGCTGCCAGGTAAGAGGAAGAATAAGAAGAATCCAAAACTATTCTTGTTGACCGACAAGTTTGTTTCATATCCTGCCGCTTTTTTCTATTAAAATGACTCAGAACCACAGGGTGGTTTGATACAAGTGCCATTTACTTCCTTCATCTCTATCTCATAACATGCATACCATCCCATAATATGCAGCTAATCCCATCAGCCTTACACTTGGACGTGTCAAGCTATTCCAATATGTACTATCTGACTTGCAGCTGTAGCTCAATCAGGAACTGTTCAAATGATTCAACGGGTCCTGCTCCTTTTCATTAAAGTTGGAGCGTGAATATAGGGTTTGCTTTTGGCATTACATCAGCCTCTAAACAGTCCTAATATAGCTGCAATTTCTTACTGTCGTCTGCCGTAGACGTGATGTCCCGTCCTTTGTCACCAATCCACAGCAGCAAGGAAGTGTGTTTCCTTTTCCCCTTCATCTTGAAGAGCGACCCTGAACATTAGCTGTTTGAACTTTGGCAAACTGACTGAATCCCAGTCCATTCAAGGTAAAGGAACTCCAGCAACATTCCATAAGTTTATTTTTAAGTATGTAGTTTTTAACTCTTAACACCATGTTATATGTTTTGCTGCTTTATTCTATTAGAAGGACTCTGAACCACAGGATCGCTTGTTGCATGTGCGCTGTATACTTCCTTTATCTATATCCCATAATATACATATCATCCCATAATATGCAGTTAATCCATTCAGCCATACATTTAAAGTAACAGGTCAGGTCAGGCTGGGTGTGCCGCACCCACCACACGATGAAACAGCTTGGGATCCCAGTTGGCAACTCCCCAGGCAGACACGCGGTCCAGTCCCACCTTACGGAAGTGACCATATCTGTTCTGCAGGCAGGTGTTATGTGGCTGTCCCCTTGGCCTGGTCCAGCCGCTGGGTTCTTCAGCAGTGATGATCTCTGGAGATGCTGTGAGTGGTTTATTAGATTAGTCGACAAATTGAAAAAATAATCACTAGACATTTCAGAAACAGCTGTTAGGTGCAGCCTTAGTACAAACACTGTTTTATATTTTTTTAATTAAAAGTATTTCTTACTGTATTTGTTATGATTGACTGTTGAGTGAGCTCACAACCTGTGGGTATAAACTATTCCTGTATTTACTGGGGTAGGTACCAACTGCCCTGTTTACTAGAAGGTGGCAATGAAAAAAGCATCTGCAACATGGCTGCTTCTTCTTTTGGCTGCTCCCATTAGGGGTTGCCACAGCGGATCATCTTCTTCCATATCTTTCTGTCCTCTGTATCTTGTTCTGTTACACCCATCACCTACATGTCCTCTCTCACCACATCCATAAACCTTCTCTTAGGCCTTCCTCTTTTCCTCTTCCCTGGCAGCTCTATTCTTAACATCCTTCTCCCAATATACTCCGCACCTCTCTCACATATCCAAACCAACACAATCTCACCTCTCTGACTTTGTCTCCCAACCGTCCAACTTGAGCTGACCCTCTAATGTCCTCATTTTTTAATCCTGTCCATCCTCTAAGGGCTTTAATTATACTGTTTGTGTTTCTAAGGCAGCGAGTGTTGCACCGTCAGTAGGGGTGGGATTATTCTGTGCCCTCACCCTCTGCGGTGCTTCACAATTTGGAGCAGAGCAGGTGCTGCCCAGGATGTGGTGTTTCCAGTGAGGATGGACCGTACAGTGCGTAAGAATCAGGCCCAAGATGACAGACTTGTCAAGAAGCAGCGTCTAACCCAGGATGTGGTTACAATTCAGTAGGGAAACAAAAAAAGCTTTGCTTTTGGTGCTGCATGTTACCTTTCTTTTCTTGTATTTCTTTTCCATTTGTGATGCAGTTGGTGCACAGGCAGGTGAAGTGATTTGCTCAGGGTCACATGCTGTCAGTAGCAGGATGTGAATCCACAGCGTCAGGGTTTGAAGTCCAAAGCATTAACAACTATGCCACACTGTACAGTCTCTTTTTTATTTTTAAATATGGTTTATTACATTTGTTAATTTGGTCTGTTTTGTTCTCTGTGTTTTGCATTGCTTGGTTTCTACGGCAGCGTTTTGTAGTTTCTTTGGATTGGTCAGCCTGTCCGTCTGTCTGATTGTAGTGAGTGTGAAGATGACACTGACACCAGTCAACAAGCCCTTCTCATTCCATTTAAACCTGGGTGTCTGTGCTGAGGTGACTTCTTTTAAACAGCTCTACTTTACAAATTAGTTAAGCAAAGTATTACAGTATATGTGTAGAACACACTTGTGTGGCAAATGTAGTTGAAAATGGTTAAGCAGACATTCTTGATTTGTTTGACTTGTTTAAAAAGTAGGTAATCAGGCAGCATAGAAGTTAAATGTTAAAGTTTGAATTTGACCAAAAACTACAGTTGTTTGATTTAAATGCAAGCAGCCACAATGCTTTCCAGGTGTTGAACCCTTTCTGGTTTTGGATCTTCCAGATCTACTTGGCCTTCACATTGCAAGAAAACCAAAGTGTCAGTAAGTAACAGTGGTGTCCTACACAATCCAAAGGCAGCTGGAAACTTTTAAGAAACTCTGATAAAAGAGACCTGGCAGACCCAAAGTCACAACCCAATCAGAAAATACGTTTCTGAGGGTCACCAGCTTGAGTGATAGGCACCACACAGCACAACAGCTTCAAGAGCAGCTTAACAGTGGTGGGAAAAAAGCAAATCTTAGTTTCTGCTGTGAGGAGGACATTTTGTGCTGCAGGTTTTACAGGGAAGTGACAAAAAATAAAATCATTATAAAGAGAAGCCCGAGACGGTTAAGGGAGGAAAAAGGAAAGAAAGACGAGAACGGGAGGTGGCGAGAAGACAGGAAACAGGTGGAGAGAGCCGGTGTGAGGATGGAGAACGAGCAAAAGCAGGCTTGCATGAGAGAAAGCAGGCAGCTGGGAGGTGAGCCCACGAGGGGAGTGTTTGGCCGACTCTCAGTGGGGCTGAAGGAAGCGGTCGCTCCAACTGAGTGATTAAGTAGCTGAAGTGACCATTACAGGCGACGACTGACCGTAGAAAGGAGCGGGAGACGAGGAGGCTTTGGGTGTTGATTACCAGTGTGAGCACCTTGGCCGCTGGAGAAGAAACCCAAGTCTCGGTCCGGTTTGGAGCCCGACGTAGCCAAGGATTGGAGGGCTACTGGACCAGAGTGAAGGGCAGCTGTTCCTGCAGGTAGGCGACTCTCCTGTTGAGCAGCCCAGATGGGAGTAGCAGGGGAGCCGCCATGGTAAAAGATGACACCGGGTTTTTTGTGTAACTGTTTTAAAGGATTGCTTCCTATGTTATATTTTATCCTTGTTGTTTTAAGAAGACTTTTTTTAATTTATCGATTTTAACCTCCAAGTTTCACTTCTGCTTTTATTGGATTATTTATTGAACACATTTTTGAAGCACTGCATTTTATTTTGTTGGATTTTTAATAAAAGCACTTTTGCACTTTGTACCATCCCCTTGCTATGTTGTTGCCTCACTGTCTAGCTCATCGGTAAGATTACCGACGGTGTAGGGTTCAAGGGCTCCCGGACAGAAGATGGGAGCATGCAATGAACCCGCATTGTCACAGGACGGTTACTCAGTGTGTGATGCCAACTGTCAGACATGGAGGAGGAAGTGATGGTCTGGAGTTTTTTTTGCTGGAGGCAGAGTGACTGGCATTCTGAATTAAAAGGGTTACCACAGTTTGGCTGTTATATCAGCAAAACTTTGATGAATCAAAAAGTTGTGTAAAATTTGTACACTTAATGAGTCCTTGACTTATTTTTTGTATTTGCCGTAATTTGTTCTATGCCTTGATTTCATGAAACATTCAAGACATTAAACTGCATGCATTTCCGTAAAAGCTGAAAGACATTGAGGTGTTCTAAAAGTTTTGACCGAGAGAGTATGAGTATCTGTCTGTCTGTCTGTCTGTCGGCCTGCTTGTAGTCGCACATCTGCACAGTCCAGTGTCTTTGATTCCTGCTTTATAATCCAACACCCTTGCCACTGTCCAATCAAATGTACTTCTTAGCTCTACTATTTAAACACAATTTGGTGTCCACTGGAACAAAAGTGATTATTTCATTCCTGATTCTTCCAGTTTACAGCATTAAATCCTGAATATTTTTGTGCATTTCTAAATCTGTTTTATATTACGTATGAGCTCTGTACCACCATGGTATAATGGAGGTGATTTCCACAACATGTTACTGGACAGAAGTCTAAGGGCCTGCATGGGTTCTTGCGAGTTGCTCCTTTCTTGGTAGCCTCCAAATGCTGCTAGACTGATTTAGAGTGGCCAGCTGGCTTGGTGGTTGTGTCTATGATTATACGCTGCACTTGATTGGTTTTTCTGTCCTGTGCGCTCCACCGGCATGGCCTGCCACCCTACACTATAAAAAGTAAGGTCAGAAATAGAATGAGTAGATGGTTGGTGAAAGTTGTTTTGGAGCTTTCAGGCACTCCACTGTGGTGTTTGTGTATTTTAATGTGTAGTTTTATGTTTGCCCTCAATCACATGGAAATATTCATATTTTTTCAAAATGTTAGTAATCTTACAATGAGGTAGTGGTGGGCAAAATATTGAAATAAATGTGGATGGTAGATTTTACATAAGGTTGTTCATTCACTTGTTTTTTGAAACTTTATTCTAATAGGTCCAAAATGGCCAAAATTGTTCTTGAGTGCCATTAGTTGTTGGATTTTTTTTTTTTCTTACTTATTGAATGCTTGTGAAGCATGTGTTTTCTGGATGCTCTTGACGTCTTGATAGTGTCGATCGCTTAGGTGTTATTTGGAGGTGTTCTTGTTCCGTCTGGTGCACTGAGCCTGCTCAGCAGTGGAGCTGAAGGTATGATGCTATTAACTCAGTTTAGTTTCCTGTTTTCTGAGAAAAACGCTGAAACAACTGTCATTCTCCTGAAGAATGTGCAGGAACATTTAAAAAAAGGCACAGCATTTTTATTATAAGACGGAAATCTAAGAGGGAGCAAAATACATAATTTCAGAAATGTAACAAATGGAAATGCAATGGCAGTTTCTCAATATTATACTCTGTGACAGGAGCCAAAAAACAAACATCAGTCTGAGGTTACCCAGCACTCTTTAGGTCACAGAGTGTCACCAGAGCATGGGATTTACTGAAATTCTGTAGGAGGAAAGTGCCACAGTTCTTAAATAAAGCGGGGATTGGATTCAACCTTGTTGATAGAAATGAACAACTTGTACAATGGCGCTGCATCAGAACGGCCTTCACGTAGTTACCTCTTTTACTTTCCCTAAAACCATGAAGGTGCTGGCATGGTGATGATTTAGGTGTGACACTCACGAAGCCAGCACAAGCTGAAATGATGTGTTGTTTTAAAAAATGGACTTATCAACAGAAGAAGTGCTTCATCACGGCATGAAGTCGGTCACATCATTAGATGGTACACTTTGGCCTTTTGGCTAGGTTTGATTTATGCCTTAAGTACGCTTTGTGAAGGAGAATTTAAATTGTCATTTCATCTAATTGAGCTTTGCTCTGTCACTGATTTACACTGTTCATGATCTAGGATAATGCTATAGATAGATAGATACTTTATTAATCCCAAGGGGAAATTCACATACTCCAGCAGCAGCATACTGATAAAAACAATATTAATTAAATAGTGATAAAAGAGAGGAACGATCTCCTCAGTCTGTCAGTGGAGCAGGACATGACAGCAGTCTGTCGCTGAAGCTGCTCCTCTGTCTGGAGATGATACTGTTCAGTGGATTCTCCGTGATTGACAGGAGCCTGCTCAGCGCCCGTCGCTCTGTCACGGATGTCAAACTGTCCAGCTCCGTGCCTACAATAGTGCCCGCCTTCCTCACCAGTCTGTCCAGGTGTGAGGCGTCCCTCTTTTTTATGCTGCATCCCCAGCACACCACTGCGTAGAAGAGGGCACTTGCCACAACTGTCTGATAGAACATCTGCTGCATCTTATTGCAGATGTTGAAGGACGCCAGCCTTCTAAGGAAGTATAGTTGGCTCTGTCCTCTATTGCACAGAGCATCAGTATTGGCAGTCCAGTCCAATTTATCATCCAGCTGCACTCCCAGGTATGTATAGGTCTGCACACTGTCACCTCTGATGATCACGGGGTCCAGGAGAGGCCTGGTCCTCCTAAAATCCACCACCAGCTCCTTGGTTTTGCTGGTGTTCTGGTGTAAGTGGTTTGAGTCGCACCATTTAACAAAGTCCTTGATTAGGTTCCTATACTCCTCCTCCTGCCCACTCCTGATGCAGCCCACGATAGCAGTGTCGTCTGTAAACTTTTGCATGTGGCAGGACTCCGAGTTGTATTGGAAGTCCGATGTATATAGGCTGAACAGGACTGGAGAAAGCACAGTCCCTTGTGGTGCTCCTGTGCTGCTGACCACAATGTCAGACCTGCAGTTCCCGAGACACACATACTGAGGTCTGTCTGTAAGATACAGTAGTCCACGATCCATGCCACCAGGTATGAATCTACTCCCATCTCTGTCAGCTTGTCCCTAAGGAGCAGAGGTTGGATGGTGTTGAAGGTGCTAGAGAAGTCCAGAAACATAATTCTTACTGCACCACTGCCTCTGTCCAAGTGGGAGAGGGATCGGTGTAGCATATAGATGATGGCATCCTCCGCTCCCACCTTCTCCTAGTATGCAAACTGCAGAGTCTTTTCGAACTTTAGTCTCGAGATGTCCTTTGTTGGTGCTCTTTGTTGATCTTGTGCTGTGGAACTGTGTTAATGTTTGACAAATATCCCTACAACAATTTTTTTTCCCAATTTTATATTTGTTAAGATCTACATACAGTATCTGATCAAGCTTACTATCGCTTTGTGCAGAACGGCCTGTTCAGCATTTGTGTATTTCTGTCTGGGATACTCGTGGTCCCTAAATTCACTAAAGCTACATTAGAAGCCTCCTCTTTCTCTGATTTCTCCATTGTGGGCTACTGCCTTTATGTATTGGTGTAGGATTTCAGGGGAACTGAAGTAAAGACCAGTGAAAACTAACACATTTGACATACTGTGTTTAGTGTTCTAATGATGCAACAAACTTAATTACATAACAACTTGTTTTTTGTATCGTGCTCTTTGCTGAGTGCAGGTGCGGAACGCTATGAACACAAGTATAGATTATTCTAATTTCTAAATACAGAACTAATACACGTAAAAGTACAGACTTGTTAAAAGAAACAGAGAACAAGGTAGGAGCTGATTAAACATAAACGTAAACTTTCCTTGTCAATAGTGTCAAATTGTTTCCAAAAATCCTGATGCTTGGGAAGCTGCGCACTGCAGTAGAGTTTTTAATTGATAAATGAATTAGCACTTGTTTTGGGTTTTATGCTGGACGTTGGTGTCAAATATGTGAGGACTTTTGATTTTTGTTTTCTTCTTCTTCATCTTTTGCTTTTTTACCCTCTCTCTCTTCATTTCTAGGTACTGAAGCATTTTTTTGGTAGTGTTTTAAGGCGTGTGGTTTTTAACTTCTAAAATGTTGAACGATGATGATAAGTTCTTACTCTTTTAAAAAGGCGACCTGAGGAGTATTCAAAGTGGGTATTACCCAGATATCTACTGCTGGCAGTGCATTCGTTTCTTTGAGATCACCTGAGTTTTTTTTTTTGTTTTTTTTTCCCTCACTCAATTGAAGAATTTGGAAGTTGCAGCACAGCAGATTCGTCCACGTCAGGACAATATGAGACATCTCTTTGCTGCCTTTTAGCCTTTAATTTGCCTTCTTTAAAGGATTATGGGGTTGGTCGGTTGTTCTTAGGCTTATCTGAGATACTGGACTATTTTAAGCATTGTTGTACAGTGATGTTGGCAAACACCATAGACCGGCAAAAACCAAAGATAAATACATTGTGGTGCTTCCTATGGACGGGTTTTGTTGTAAAGAAAACAGACGTTCCTGACTGCCCAAAAGTAATGGCATGTTGGCTCCTTGTGCGGCATTATGTACCTGCTCCACACGGTGGTTAATTGTTAGCATTTGTGTATCGGATCTTTGTCTGTTTTCAGTACTTGGGGGACCAATATGTTTAAAACCTAAGTTAGCGATTTTTCGGAACTTAACATAGTCCATAATGAGAGGATGCAGAAGCAACAAATCACTTAAAGTGTTTAAAACCGCATCATGCAGTTATGAATTCACAGTGTTGCTAACTATTGTCTGTCTCTGTCTCTATTTAACGTATTTTGCTTTTCATGTCTGTCTGTCTGTTGATTGATCGATGAAGGTAGCACATTTGTTACGTCTTTGTGAAGCCAGTAACCTTGCCGTCATAATGCCGAATATTGCAACCATAAACCAGAAATTTTCTTTTTTCCCCATTTGTAGGGAGCGTGAAATGCACAAAACCTGTTTTTATTAGTAGCATGTACTTTTCACTTAGTTTCCATGAGTTGTGCTAAAATTAAATTTAGCCATACCATTAAAATACTCTCTTTCAGTTTTCCAATTAGCTATAGTGGAGCCATGTAGCTTTGATAAGGGGAAAAAAGTTATGAGTTCGTAAGAAAACCCCTTTAAGTTACTATTTTTATGACTGTCTGGGGTAAAGATAAGTTCCAGTATCTCGGTTGGGGGGATTTTTTTTTTTAATAAACGTAAAAATGTGATTTTCTTGCCAAGTTACTATAGAATGACCTGTTAATTAATTAATCTTTTTTGTTTTTCTGTAAAACAGTTGTCCTTAATTAGCCACGTGAAGTATTTTAATAAGTGAGGTGGTTAACTTTTCAGTTCATAGCTCATGGATGCAACTTGATTGCTCAGATTTTCATCCATCCATTTTTCCAACCCGCTGAATCCGAACACAGGGTCACGGGGGTCTGCTGGAGCCAATCCCAGCCAACACAGGTCACAAGGCAGGAACCAATCCTGGGCAGGGTGCCAACCCACCGCAGTGCTCAGATTTTAAATTTTAAAATTTCTGTGCTTCTATAGATAATGGTGTTCTGTTGATCTCATTATTTAGTTCATTTGTCGCTGACCTTACTGTCTTTATAGTTGGGTGTTTATTTTATTTAGAATCTTTAAGAGCGTGTACTGTCACAAGGTGCTTTACAGGTCTACACAAAAGTACATTATCAAATTTCACAAAAGGTCAGTACATTTTTTGCTTTGCACCTTCTGCACCATAACCTATCGCCTGTGGAGGAGGAGAAAAAGCTTTAGATTTGTCAAATATTTTGATCTCCGGTTTTCAATAGATCTCTGCGTTTTAAGGTCCCCTGATACTGAAAACACTGATATCTCTATGATGTGCGTGTGTTTGTCTGTGTGTCACATTTTCTTGAGGACGGTCTTGAGCTAAAACAGCTGGACAGAAAAATACCAAACTCGAAACTTATGAGAAGATGATGTGCCGATTAGTTTTTGAGCCAAAAGAGACATAGGCACACTAGAGGAACTCTCAAAAACTGTAATTCTGCAATTGATTATGAATTCTTCTTGTCAATTGATATCATAATAACCTATTTTATAATCAGAAAGATCAGCATCAGAGCAGTAAATTACTGAAATGTTACAGAATAATTTGGGTAACTTGGTTCCTAGGGCCCAAAGCCTACTGACGCTCACATCTGAATTAATTTTTTTTAATAAAACTGCACCACAGATGGCTACTAGGAGGAATCCTGGAAGTATACCTAACAGTGTTTTACCCTTCATTTATCCATTTTGGGTGTAAAACAAGAACCAGCTGTAGGTTGGCACCAGTCAGTCACTCATCAGGAGTCAGTCTGGAGCTGCAAGTTAACATCGATAGAGCGCTAACTAACTAGGCAGACAGACCTTTATTTAACTTTGTGCAGAAGCTCAAGAAATATATCAAACAAAAAAGCACGTGGGCAGCACAGTGGGTAGCGCTGCTGCCTCTCAGTTAGGAGACCCAGGTTCGCTTCCTGGGTCCTCCCTGCGTGGAGTTTGCATGTTCTCCCCGTGTCTGCGTGGGTTTCCTCCCACAGTCCAAAGACATTCCGTTTAGGTGCATTGGCAATCCTAAATTGTCCCTGGTGTGTGCTTGGGGGGTGTGTGTGTGTGCCCTGCCCAGGGTTTGTTTCCTGCCTTGCGCCCTGTGTTGGCTGGGAATGGCTCCAGAAGACCCCCTGTTACCCTGTGTTAGGATATAGCGGGTTGGACAATGACTGACTGACAAAAAACACTCAGTTACACAGAACAATGACAAAAAAGAAAAACAATTTTGACTTGCCTAATGATAAGAGAGCAGTCACAGTGAGACGCTACAAAGGCATATTGCTGTAGGTTTTCATTTCTTGACACATGTCTGCACATATTTTGGATGTGGAGGGGAACTTGGAGAAACACAAATTTAGATATGGGTAGAACATGCAGAGAAATTGTCGAATATAATAATTTGAGTTTGGGACTCTGAAGCAGAGAGACAGCAGTGCTAATCACTGCATTTTAAACAGCATTTCTGAAATGGTCGATACAAATTCAGGATGGGTAACATACTATAAAACTATGGGACAGGGAAGTTAGTAAGCTACGTAGTAATAGCGATGGAAACAGTGAATGACAACATGAGATGGCAGTCCACGTTATGTACGCCCTTTGAACAATCACAGAAATGCCTCCATGCATGCATGTGTTTGATTTCGCTAATCAGCAAATTAAAAACTGTAGCTGCCGTACTTACCAAACATGGAGCATCTTGAGGAGCACACTTCCACAAATGTACATTATTGTGATCAGGAGCTTTAAAAGTTTCTAACACTATTCAGCTGAGAATGTGCGAGGGTATTTTACAGAAATAGAAGAAGGCTGGCCTAATGACTTCCTCTCATCTCTTGTGTCAGTGGAACCACAATGAGAAAACTGCAGGATTGTAGCAGTGCCAGTGGAGTCCTTGTGTCAAAGCCAGTGGATGGCATGGATTTTGTGTTGTGGAAGGCAGGGCTCAGAACTGCTCTACCTGAGTGGTGGTCCAGTCTTCTGGTGCTGTCAGTAGAGTAAGTGGTTTCTACATTGCTGCTCTGTTATTTATTTATTTATTTATTTATTTATTTATTTATTTATTTAGTGGAAGGTAATATTATTTAGATGTTATTTTGATTTTATAATCCGTATTATTACAATTTACTTTGTGTAGATAGCCAGGAGAGGCTATACTGTTGAAATCCTACAATCATGTGGAGTATAATGGTTAAGTCACCTTGAAATAGAAAGGAGTTGCAGAGCAGAAGTTACATCAACATACAGTTGTGCTTGAAAGTTTGTGAACCCTTTAGAATTTTCTATATTTCTGCATAAATATGATCTAAAACATCATCAGATTTTCACTCAAGTCCTAAAAGTAGATAAAGAGAAACCAGTTAAACAAATGAGACAAAAATATACTTGGTCATTTATTTATTAAGGAAAATGATCGAATATTACATATTTGATTGGCAAAAGCATGTGAACCTTTGCTTTCAGTATCTGGTGTGCCCCCCCTTTGCAGCAATAACTGCAACTAAACGTTTCCGGTAACTTTTGATCATTCCTGCAGACCGGCTTGGAGGAATTTTAGCCTATTCCTCCGTACAGAACAGCTTCAAATCTGGGATGGTGATGGGTTTCCTCACATGAACTGCTCGCTTCAGGTCCTTCCACAAGATTTCGATTGGATTAAGGTCAGGACTTTGACTTGGCCATTCCAAAACATTAACTTTATTCTTCTTTAACCATTCTTTGGTAGAACGACTTGTGTCTTGCTGCATGACCCACCTTCTCTTGAGATTCAGTTCATGGACAGATGTCCTGACATCTTCCTTTAGAATTCTCTGATATAATTCAGAATTCATTGTTCCATCAATGAAGGCAAGCTGTCCTGGCCCAGATGCAGCAAAACAGGCCCAAACCATGATACTACCACCACCATGTTTCACAGATGGGATAAGGTTCTTATGCTGGAGTGCAGTGTTTTCCTTTCTCCAAACATAACACTTATCATTTAAACCAAAAAGTTCTATTTTGGTCTCGTCCGTCCACAAAACATTCTTCCAATAGCCTTCTGGTTTGTCTTCGTGATCTTTAGCAAAGTGCAGGCGAGCACCAATGTTTTTTTTGGAGAACAGTGGCTTTCTCCTTGCGACCCTGCCATGCACACCATTGTTGTTCAGTGTTCTCCTGATGGTGGACTCATGAACATGAACATTAGACAATGTTAGTGAGGCCTTCAGTTGCTTAGAAGTTACACTGGAATCCTTTGTGACCTTGCCAACTATTATACGCCTTGCTCTTGGAGTGATCTTTGTTGGTCGACCACTCCTGGGGAGGGTAACAATGGTCTTGAATTTCCTCCATTTGTACACAATCTGTCTGACTGTGGATTGGTGGAGTCCAAACTCTTTAGAGATGGTTTTGCAGACTTTGATAGATCCCTGTTCTTTAAATAACACAGGGTGCCCACTCACACCTGATTGTCATCCCATTGATTTAAAACACCTGACTCTAATTTCACCTTCAAACTAACTGCTAATCCTAGAGGTTCACATACTTTTGCCACTCACAAATATGTAATATTCGATCATTATCCTCATTAAATAAATGACCAAGTATAATATTTTTGTCTCATTTGTTTAACTGGTTTCTCTTTATCTACTTTTAAGACTTGAGTGAAAATCTGATGATGTTTTAGGTCATATTTATGCAGAAATATAGAAAATTCTGAAGGATTCACAAACTTTCAAGCACAACTGTATATTCATTATTGGTATCTAGGGATGTCATAATAAAATGATTATTTCAATACTAACTTAGTCCCAAAGTTCAGAAAATGTCATGGCACTGGTATTGAATACAAAAATTCTGGTGTTGTGACATCCCTCTTGATATCTAATTTAATCAGAGTTCCAATGACCCATTTGGCACTAGGATTCTGAATTTGTTTCACAATAGAAGGCACTTTTTGGCCTTTGAGTGGTTGGTCTCCGTTTTGGCTTACTATCACTTGAAAGCAAGTGAACATCTTTTTTTGGTTTATTTTTCAAATTTAGTGTCTTTATCTTAAGATGGAGCCGCTGCTCATGTTTTGGTGGAGGGCACAGATCAAATGAGGCTGCATAGCCATCTACTGGGTGCTGTAAACTTGCGATTCTCACACAAGGTCTTTTCATTTTTCTTCTTTATTATCGTAACAACATTTAACAGAACGTTCCACTTACTGCGGAGCTTTCCTAGCTGATTACCTGCATTATGCAAGTGTCTGTTTCAGGAGAGTAATACATTACATTTACAGCAGACAACACAGCGCTTAGTGTGGAATGGGGGTAGTATAAAACAATAAAAATGGGTACTGTGAAAAGGACAATTAATACAGGAAGCCTACATTTAGTCTGAAGCTTTATGGTACAAGTATATTTTGTCACTAAAGTGAAGCTTTTAATGTGCTTTTTAGAGAAACGATTAAGAGGTGTTTTGCTGTAATTTTGTCGTTTGTTTTTTCTGAATTTACTTTACCTGTGTAATTTGTAGGAATGGCTGAGGAAAATTTAATTTTTTATGTTTTCATGCAGCTTGGACAGAAAAAAAAAGATTTAATAGAATCAAGTAGTGAACAATGCTGTACAACAGAGAAGGATATGAGAAATGTACACATGAAAGGAATCTCATGTTACTCATGTCGCATAATCCACATGGTGGCTGTCCAGTCATTATGCTCAAACGTGCAAAACGCACAATTTGTTTTTTCATTCAAAAAGGCAATGTAATGTGGCTTGTGTTTCCTGTTTATATGTGCTGATTTTTCCGGATATGCCTGTTTAACAATATTTTTCTAAAAACGCATATGTTCTGCAAATTTTGTGCATACAACTGGATACAGTCATATGAAGAAGTTTGGGAACCCCTCTTAATTGTTTGGATTTTCGTTTATCATTGGCTGAGCTTTCAAAGTAACAACTTCTTTTTAATATATGACATGTTGTATGGAAACAGTAGTATTTCAGCAGTGACATTAAGTTTATTGGATTAACAGAAAATATGCAATATGCATAACAAAATTAGACAGGTGCATAAATTTGGGCACCCCAACAGAGATATGACATCATTACTTAGTTGAGCCTCCTTTTGCAAATATAGCAGCCTCTAGACGCCTTCTATAGCCTTTGATGAGTGTCTGGGTTCTGGATGGAAGTATTTCTGACCGTTCTTCCGTACAAAATCTCTCCAGTTAAATTTGATGGCTGCCGAGCATGGACAGCCTGCTTCAAATTATCCCATAGATTTTTGATGATATTCAAGTCAGGGGACTGTGATGGCCATTCCAGATCATTGTACTTCTCCCTCTGCATGAATGCCTTTGTAGATTTCGAACTGTGTTTTGGGTCATTGTCTTGTTGGAATGACCAACCCCTGTGTAACTTCAACTTTGTGACTGATGCTTGAACATTATCCTGAAGAATTGGTTGATATTGGGTTGAATTAATCTGACCCTCGACTTTGAGGCCCTCAGTCGCTGAACTAGCCACACAGCATGATGGAACCTCCACCAAATTTGACAGTTTTTCTTGGAATGCAGTGTTATTCTTCCGCCATGCAAAGCACTTTTTGTTATGACCAAATAACTCAATTTTTGTCTCATCAGTCCAAAGCACTTTGTTCCAAAATGAATCTGGCTTGTCTAAATGAGCATTTGCATACAACAAGCGACTCCGTTTGTGGCATGAGTGCAGAAAGGACTTCTTTCTCATCATCCTGCCATACGGATGTTCTTTGTGCAAATTGCACTGAATTGTAGAACAATGTACAGATACACCATCTGCAGCAAGATGTTCTTGCAGGTCTTTGGAGGTGATCTGTGGGTTGTCTGTAACCATTCTCACAATCCTGCACATGCTGCTCCTGTATTTTTCTTGGCCTGCCAGACCTGGGTTTAAGAGCAACTGTGCCTGTGGCCTTACATTTTCTGATTAGCTTCCTGTTTAAATATCTGAGATAGCTTTTTATAGTCTTCCCCTACACCATGATACTGAACAATCTTTGTTTTCAGATCTTTTGAGAGTTGCTTTGAGGATCCCATGCTGTCACTCTTCAGAGGAGAGTCAAAGGGAAGCACAACTTGTAATTGACCACCTTAAATACCTTTTCTCATAATTGGACACACCTGTCTATGAAGTTCAAGTCTTAACGAGCTAATCCAACCAATTTTGTGTTGCAAGTAATCAGTATTGAGCAGTTACATGCATTCAAATCAGCAAAATTACAAGGGGACCCACATTTCTACACAGCCTGTTTTTCACATTTGATTTAATTTCATACAACTAAATACTGCTCGACTAAAAATCTTTGTTCAGAAAACACCCCAGTACTCAGATGTTCCTAGGAAATGAAAGACATACCATTGTTATCTTTTTTGTTGAAAGGAGAGTAAATTATTATGCAGGCTGAGAGGGGTTCCCAATCTTTTTCATATGACTGCATTATTAGCGCAGCAGGCCTGAGAGGTGCTAGTGTGGTATTGGGCTTTCACCCACAATTGTGTGAAATGTAAATCTGTCTAAAGCCACAACAAAGGTCTGCAATCAAATTTAAAAAAATGTTTAAAATGTAATAAAAATAAGGGAATATGCAGCATTACTGAAAGCATCTGGTTAATCAGCTCAGAACCTTTCTTGTTACTGAAAACTTAAATCTGTTTGACATGTTTGAATTTGTAACATATGTGTCACAACTTGACAACTGAAGAAAGTTATTACTATATTGTGGAAATAGCGTGTTAATTTCTCCTTCTGAACTTTTGTAGGAATTTTTCTGAATTTTTACAACATATTTGATGATGATATAACAGATATGTATTTCTAATCTAAAATTTTCATGTCACAGTTATTCATTCAGGTTTGTTTTTTTTCCCTGTTAGCTTTGTGCTAAGGGAGTTACTGCTGTATTTCTACAAGCAGGTTGTGAATACCTGAGCCCCCCCTCCCTTTATGCAAAGTCAAGTGGGCTCAACTGTGCTGGGCATTTTAAGTTCAGTCTTTCAGTTGGTTTTTTTGTCTCTTGTATTCCCAAAATGATATTTGGCTGCATTAATAAGTATTTCTTCAAAACTGTAATTCTGTTTAGAAGTGCATGTCGACTTAATTTGATAACAGAACTGTGAATTGATTCTTTTACACATGAAAATGCCCACAGTCACATAGCACATGAGGATTTCAGAGAGCAACAGTAAAGTGATGAGAACATTACTTAACACTGGATGCTATGTTAGGCTACTGGTAACAGCCTGCTGAGCGCTGTTTTCCATTTCCACGGTTGGTAGTTTGTTGTTGATGGTGACACCCTAGCTGGAATCCCCAAGAGCTAGAATTCTTGGGAAATTTAAAAAAAGAAATCTAATGTGAGTTTTTTTTTCCCTTCAAACTGTGCGTAGTACTGATGAATTAGTCTTTACATTTTTGTATCCTGGCATTGTTTAACCAACTTCCAAAAATGAATGAATGGGTATATACTCTGTGTGTGTGTGTGTATATACAGTATATGTATGTATATGTAAATGCAGTTTTTTGGGGAATTTTATTTGCTTTGATTCAGTGAAATGTGCATGAGCCTAGAAGTACATGAAAAACATTCACTAAAATAAACATTACCTGTCTCTTTCATATGCAGCACTCATACACAGAAGGAGTGAATAGTAATAGTTTAGGTTGGAACCTTTTTTCATATTGATGTGGTACTGGCATTTGCTTCAGGCATTAACCAAAGATGATGTATTCTGATTAAGGTGGATAAATCACCATGATACCCATCTGCGGTATGTGGTACAAAAGGACACAAATACTAGATAATGCTAAAGATGTACTCATGACCATTGTCAGAGCAGCATTAGCACAAACTTCCACAGGAGGATGTGACCGTGCAGGTAGGCTCCACACTCCCTTGTAACTTCAAGGAGCCTCTTTAGCCGTAAATAGTCATAACTGAGATGAGCCGGGCAAATGAAGACACACATGTACAGCAAGGGCTGGTTGCAAAAAAGTGAACAGTGCTCTTATTAAATACATCAAAACAAAACAGTCTTCTGAAATAAATAAAAAATCCATTAAAAAGGTTAAAATCTCCACAAACAGGTCCAGATAAACCATTGTTGGGCAGTGCGCCACGGAATTTTCTAGGGGCACTGCGAAAATGTTTGTAAAAATATTTAAAATTGCTAGTGTTTTTGAACTTTTGGTTGATTAAAAAGATAATGTTTAAAAAAATATATTTTATGTTGGAAAAACAGATAACGGAACACTTACGGAAATGAAGTCTAAGAAACGCGAGAGACTTCAAATAATTGACAAGTAAATGCGTGTCTGTCTTTTGAAAATTGATCCTCGCATCAAAATCAAATGTGCTGAAAAACAATCTCAACGTTCACATTAATTAAATTTAAGATTTATCCTTTGATTCCTTTATTAATAAAATGTCTTTCAAACTTGTAAAATTAACTGTTTTTATTGGTGCGATTGTCCATAGATTGTGTCGTCACGACTTTATTTATTGGCAGTCCCTCAGGTGCGCTGCGAAAGAAAACTTTTGGACTTCGTGCGCCGCAACTCGAAAAAGGTTGTCTTTCACTGAGATAAAGTTAAAATCCACAGCAGGTAGAATCTTTTCAAAATGCACAGTCAAAGATGTTTAAGCTTCTCCTAATGTATGTCTCCCTGGCTTACATACTATGGATTTCTCAACACAAGGAAACAGCCCACCGGTATGCACACCCTCCCCTGTATCCAGGCTCACCTTACTGCTGGTCACAGGCACCCAGCCAGACTCCTTCTCCAAACCTCATTTCGCTCCCCTCGTCTCATGCTGCCTCTCTTCAGACTTACTCAGGAGCCCGCTGCGAGGATTGAGTCACTCTAGCTGGAGTAGACCATCCCAGTCAGCCCTGTCAGTGTCTGCCATAGCCACCTCTCCTGGCTTCCTGCCTGCATCCACGTGCACACTGCTTAAACGCCTGCTGCCTCCATCTTTCTTTATTGCTCCCAATCATTCTCTCTCGCTCATTTTTCTTTCCCCTTTTGTCCTGTGCAGGCACCTTTTTAACTCTCCTATGGTACTGGGTGCAGGTGCAGCAAACCGCCAATTCCAAGGCACAACTGAGGCCCCCCACCTGATCCGCCTGCTGTTGCACGTGTATGCGGTGCTATCGGCCAAGTACCCCAATTAGTCATGGAACGCACCCGATTGGAGCCCCACACATGATTATTTATTTAAAATTATCCCGACACCACAGACTACTCTTCATAGAGAGCTTTTACCATAAAAGGAAAATAAAAATACATTACTAATTGCTGGAAATCATAAATGTAATAATTTTGATTTAGATTGATAACTTATTTTAAATTTTCTTTATTTTTCAGTTGTGCTAGCAGCTTTAATAAGGGTATAAGCAGTATGATGAGGTTAATTTTATATACTGTCAATTCCTGTTATCTTTGAGTTTCATGTTCTTGAAAAACCCAGCAGGTATGCAAAATGTGGATACTGAAGCATTGTTCTAATAGAAAAAATGGGGTTAGTCTCGTGGGACACCAGATCCTTCAGCTGTTTTACCCACAGAACCCTTGTCACGACTTTTACTTCCTCTGTCGTCAAGTTTGATCGTTTTCTAGGCCTGTGGAAAGTGCGGACGTTTTGTGTGCAGGAGATTGCATCAGAGAAAGGAGTGATAGAGATTGTTCATGTTATATTGAATGAAGGAAGAAGACCCTTATTGTTAATCTGTGTCCCATTAGCATTTTGTGCAAGGTCACAACAAAAATGAGCAGTAACAATCAAATAGCTGATGTGGAAAACAGATCATTCCTCAAATCCTGGTCACCTAAGTATTTTTTCAAGGAGGTTAGTGGTAAAACAATGTTTGGTATGCAAAGAGCACATCACTGCATTTGAAGACAACAACTTGAGGCGTCACTTGGAGACCAAGCATAACATAATATGTCTGTTTTAACAGACATACCATTGCTATGTCCTTAACTTTATTGTACCCTGAAATGGGCTGACATTGTATAAAGAGTGCTGTCCTTTCTACATGGTGTGACTGAAATGTATGCAAATACCTTTAAATTTAAAATCCGCTTTATACAAGTGCTGGTCATAAAATTAGAATATCATGACAAAGTTGATTTTCAAGACACAAAAGGTCATTGCTAAAGAGGCTGGCTATTCACAGAGCTCTGTGTCCAAGCACTTTAATAGAGAGGCAAAGGGAAGGACAAGATGTGGTAGAAAAAAGTGTACAAGCAATAGGGAGAACCGCACCCTGAAAAGGATTGTGAAACAAAACCCATTCAAAACTGTGGGGGAGATTCACAAAGAGTGGACTGCAGCTGGAGTCAGTGCTTCAAGAACCACCACGCACAGACGTATGCAAGACATGGGTTTCAGCTGTCGCATTCCTTGTGTCAAGCCGCTCTTGAACAAGAGACAGCGTCAGAAGCGTCTCGACTGGGCTAAAGACAAAAAGGACTGGACTGCTGCTGAGTGGTCCAAAGTTATGTTCTCTGATGAAAGTAAATTTTGCATTTCCTTTGGAAATCAAGGTCCCAGAGTCTGGAGGAAGAGAGGAGAGGCACAGAATCGACGTTGCTTGAGGTCCAGTGTAAAGTTTCCACAGTCAGTGATGGTTTGGGGTGCCATGTCATCTGCTGGTGTTTGTCCATTTGTGTTTTCTGAGGTCCAAGGTCAACGCAGCCGTCTACCAGGAAGTTTTAGAGCACTTCATGCTTCCTGCTGCTGACGAACTTTATGGAGATGCAGATTTCATTTTCCAACAGGACCTGGCACCTTTACACAGTGCCAAAGCTACCAGTACCTGGTTTAAGGACCATGGTATCCCTGTTCTTGATTGGCCAGCAAACTTGCCTGACCTTAACCCCATAGAAAATCTACCAGACCCAACAATTCAGAAGTGCTGAAGGTCACTATCAGAGCAACATGGGCTCTCATAACACCTGAGCAGTGCCACAGATTGATCGACTCCATGCCACGCCGCATTGCTGCAGTAATCCAGGCCAAAGGAGCCCCAACTAAATATTGAGTCCTGTACATGCTCATACTTTTTTCATGTTCATACCTTTCAGTTGGCCAACATTTCTAAAAATCCTTTTTTTGCATTGGTCTTAATTGATATTCTAATTTTCCGAGATACTGAATTTGGGACTTTCATTAGTTGTCAGTTATAATCATCAAAATTAAAAGAAATAAACATTTAAAATACATCAGTCTGTGTGTAATGAATGAATCTAATATACAAGTTTCACTTTTTGAATGGAATTACTGTAATAAATCAACTTTGTCATGATATTCTAATTTTATGACCAGCACCTGTATTTTAATTACATCTGAATTTTCATTTGTAATTTTAAACTGTTGACCAGAGGGGTAAATCAAGCAAAAAATTAATCTTTGTCCCAAACATTATGGAAGGCACTGTTGTTAGAAAATAGGTTTATTTTACTTTTTGTCTTAAGTAGATAAAGCATGTTTGGTACAGTAACGTGAATAGTAAAGGGCAGGTTAGATTCCCCCAACTTTTCTCCAGAATACACTGGAGAGTGGTTGGGAAGGAAGAAGGCACTGTCCATCCAAACTTGGAGCTGTTTTCCTTATCGCAGCAGGTGATTCTGGTGTTGTTTTGAGGGCCATATCTGGTTACAGATGGTGGGTGGGGTCCCTTAGAGTTATCAGCTTATTTGCAGACTTTTTCCAGCTTCCCTTGAGGCCTTGAGGGCTTTGGAGTTGGGTTAGGCTTGCTTTGGGGATGTGGTGCTTTATCCTTGTCATTCCTGGCTCTGTAGGATCTGAGTTAGGGTTAGGTTTTGGGAAAGCAGCTTTCTTGCCTCTAAGTTCTGGGGCTTCTCCATTGGCCTTGTGTGCTGTCCTTATGTGGGCCATATCTGGGTACAGATGGTGGATAGTGTCCTTGGAGTTGACTCCCCAGCCTCCTCTTTGGCCTTATGGGCTTTGAAGTGCGTATAGGTCCTGACCATGGAGCCACCGGCCGAAGTCGTATGGACCTCATCATCCAGGCTTTTCTGCTGGGGTTTGGTCCTGGCTATGATGTCATCAGCCGGAGTTGTTCACCCTTGTTATCAATGTTTCCCTTGGCCCCTGTAGGCTTTGAGTAAGGTTAAGGTCTGGGAAGAAGCCTCCTGACCTCTAAGCTCCAAGACTTCTTTCTCCTTTGGCTTTGTTTGTTAATATGACTATTGCTCTACTAAATGCATCTTTTTGTTACTTAGTACCAAATATCTGACCCTAAACCACAAGGAGGTAGATGCTATAATGGGTCTCCTAACTTTCTAATTGTATCTCTTTGCCCCCTGTGTAGCCTTAGGTTTTCTCATAAGTATGCACTAGAATGCAGTGGTTTTGACTTGGGTCACATTTAGGGAATCCATTCATTTTTCAAACTGACGTAATTCCCGGGAAACCGGGAACGGCCAAGCTCGCATATATAGCACTCTGCAGCTCATGAATGTCGGGACGGGGCAGACTTCATTGACATCTGTCAGACAACAGCTTTGAACAGCAACTTGAAATTGCAATTCGTCAGTCTGTTGCATCCACATTATCTGTGCCAAGAAACTTGGCCATCACAGAATGATGACAAGAAACTGGATGCATCAGTAAAAGCTGAAATGACGGTGTTTCAGAGTAACGGCAAGTGCGGGCGTTGTTTAGACAAGTGTATCTGTATTTAATGACTGTGCCGCCTACTTCAGTGGAGGCAGAGCATGCTTTCTCAGCGGCTGGCGCACTCTGCACGAAGGTGCGCTCTTACCTGGACGACTGCACGCTGGACATGTGCTTTCTACGCTCTTATTACCGCAACTAACTAGATCGAGGTGCCCTCACTTTTTCGGCTTGCGAGCTACTTTTAAAATGACCAGGTTGAAATGATCTATCCACATTAAAAAAGAGATATATATAGTGACAGATAGGGGATGCTATTGCTCCCTTGAACCCTTGTCCAAGACGCCAGGCACCAGATGAAAGTCCAAAAGTAGACTTTATTAATTAACAGTAGTGCACAAAGCACCCTCCTTTCCCCAATACTCATAAATAACTATCAAATAAACAAACAATTCCTCCACTCCTAGATGCATTGCCACCCTTCCACCCAGCTCAGCTCGTCTGGGAGTTCCCAGAGTCCTTTTATATTCCCTGACCCAGAAGTGATTCCAATCCCCAGTCCATGATTCCTTATCACTTCCGGGTCAGATAAAAAGTCCTTTTCTTCACCCCGGAAGTACGTCATTCCTCCTGTCCATGTGACTCGGACGTACTTCCAGGGCGTAGTCCATGGTTCTCCCTGGAGCAACCCCTGGTGGTCCAGACGTTATCCAGCAGGGCTTTACAGGAAAACTCCATAGTACATGATGCCCTGCTGGAATTTGGGGCATCTCGTCTGGGGGTATTGGCCGGGATAAATGGCAGGCCATGGACCACAATATATATTTATATATTTTTTATATATATATATATATATTTATTATTATATAATCATAATCTGAGTATACTTTATACATAAAATATATGTTGTCATAACTTGCATAACTGAATAACTCTTATGGCACAATAACAATTCTATACATTTATGATCACTACAGTATTTGGATTAATCTTCATGTGGGAAAAGACTGACTCGCATAAATAAGTAGAGCCGAATAATGCAGTCAAGGAGGTACCATATTTCCTCACTAGCCATGTGCGCCCAACTACGTTGCGTGTGTTAAAGTTGTCTGTGAAGGGCTCCCTGTTTAAACGCGGCTGCCAGTCGTGAACTGGGCCCTTCGTCGCACAGCATTATGATTTTTTATAAGGGAAACAAAATTACAAAAGAAAACCCTTGAACATTGATTCAATGGGAACGGCCTACTCGGAATCACTGTCCGAATAGTAATTATGTGGTGGTGTAGGAACATTTTTGCTTCTGTCCGTTCACAGTCCGTCTCGTTTTCACGACGCTATCGTTTTCTCTCACGATGTCTTCTCAATCTTTCCGCATAGTGTTTTCCGCATTGTGGAAATCATAGTGCCCTATGAATCGTTGGGCATGTCCGACTACATGATGGTCAATAATGTCAATGTGCTGCCGACTGTTTCCGACTCACTTCATGTAAATGAAGTCTCTGACTGAAAACGCAGTGAAAGCCATGAAATGTGACATGGCCTCAAGTGAGTACATTTAAATTTTAGTGTTATAATAAAAATAATCTGCAAACAGGACCCGCTTTACCATCTGTGCTTCATATTTTGGAGGCTATGAAAATTACAAGTATATATAAAATTAGGTGATAATTTGACTATAAAGCAAGTTCTGCAGCAGAACAAATTTAGTACGGGTGCACTGGATTTCCATTTTTGGGGCTGATCTGTGATTACAATAGAAGTAAAGCCCACATTATATTTGCTTTACAACAGATCTGCCTGAGACTGCAAAATCAACAGATTACAGCAAACAGAACTTCATCCTGCACAAAGCAGTCCCGCAGGATTTCACGGCAATGTTTAAGCAAACGTTTAAGGTGGCAACGGTAGTTTTTGCTTTTCAAATATTCGCTCGAGTGAATTTGTCATTTTATTTCCTCTTTTGAATGAGTTGTTAACTGGCGCCTTCAGTGTCAAATACTTTTTGGTGTTGTACTTTAAATGTGTTCTATGGCCATATATTTGATGTTGTTGGGTGAAACTTGACAGGCGGTATTGTGATCCTGAAGAGGAGTGATGAGAAACTGTTCCTGTTGTTGAATTTTCACTTTTGACTGCATTTACCACCATTCAACACCAGACACTTGACCAGCTTGCTGTGATACAAGTAGAATGGCATCATTTCAGAACATTTAGAGTACAAATATGGCCTTTTAAATTATATAAGCAAACTATGAAGCAGTTTTGCAAATTAGCCGTTTGAGTTTGAGTGTCATGATGTGTATCTGAGAGTGAGTGGGCCCTGGGATGGACAGGCACTAATCCAGGGTTGCTTCATACCTTGAACATGACGCTGTGTGGGTAGGCTTCAGCTCTTCACAATCCTGCATCATATTGACCTTTTGAGAAAGTTAAGCTGTGTTCTAGACAGACTGTTTGGGAAATTTGTTTTCAGCTACAGAGAGTTTGTTGAACGAGTGTCTAGCTAATTGAGTTTGTCTGACTTAAAAGCTACACTGCAGTATTATTTCTCATAAAAAAAAAATTGGTTCCTCCCATTTGGCAGAATAAATGTTACAAAATCTTAGCACAGCAAACAGACTTTCATCTTTTACTTGATTTAAGTAATTTTGTATCTACAGTGCACAAATAGTAAGATTTTTAGTTACGCAACATAAATTTGGTTAGCAGCAGTCGTCTCTCAGTTCATCTCCCCATTCATATCGGTATCAGTTGTGTCCAGTCAGCCCTTATCTGAGAATTGGATATTGACCAACAAATGAGGTCACAGTACAAGTGGTCAAAACGAGGCTTTTAGACAGGGTTATGGAACTCATCCTGTTAAACAAGCTTAGGAGCCTGACACTGGTGTCTGCTTGAGTGTTTGGCATCTGCAGGAAATGACTGTTAATCCTTTCTTCAAACAAGTGTAAAGTTAATTTTTTTTTTTCCCTGCATTTGAAGCTGTGTTAAGCAGAGCTTACGTTTCTGGGCCAAGTCAAAAGGGAAGGAAATTTGACTTACTGAAGTTACTAATTATTAAAATGACTTTCCGGCAATTGACGGTGGTGCCAGAGTGATTATACTTGGTCAGTATGAGCAGCAAGTGGGTTATGTTCTTTATCACATTTTACAGACTACAGAGAAAGGAGGCAATTTTAGAAAACAATCTTTTTCCTTGCTTTAATTGTTCTCCCCATGTATGTATAATTAAGTATTTCACTTTTAAAATATATGTTTAGAAAACTGGAAATAGGTACTAGCAATATATATTGGCTCTTTGTGATAAATAAGCTAAATATAGGAATCACAAAATTTAAAGTACTTAGTACAGTTGTTTGATGATCTATGGCAAAATAAATACTTTTTTACTGAGACAAACCTAAATTGACTTTTTGGCTTACATAGTTGAGCCCACCTGTGATAACTTTTCTCTGAAGTAATCACTAGTCTGGTATACTGAAGCCTACTGTAGGAAACAATATCAGTCAGTGGCTGACCACTGCTTTTTATTAAACCTTGAAGTTAAAATAACTTAATAATTGTTAAGCTTTTTTGGATGTGGGCTGTCATAATTCTTTTAATGTGTATACTTAAAATGTTTATAATAAAACTGGATTTCGTTTTATGCAAATCTCGTAAATTTTTTTTATAATGCTGATGACTTTGTGTAGAAGGGTTAGGGTTAGGTTTGCCAGCAGTTTGCTTTCTGTCATCTGGTGACATAATAAGACACTACATATAAATTAGTGATGCACATTTCATTTTTTTTAAATTTATTTCTAAATTAATCAGAAATTGTAGGCACCAAGCTAAATCTAAAGTCCTATTTGGACAGGACTACCAAGAAATGGAGTAAAGTAATTATTACCACAGGACCTGTTAGTCTCCTGAGGCGAGTAACTTTTTTTTGGGCTAAGGGTTCACATTTAAATAAAGATACCAGAGCCTATTACTTAGAATAAAACATCAGTAAAAGTAACTCTGGTCATGTTGTTTGGATGAGATTTTATAACAGCCGAGTTATTAGCTAAGGAAAAGGGCTTGATGGACTGAATGGTCTTGTCTCGTTTGTCAAATTTATTATGTTCTTGTGTCACAAATAAGGGTTACTAATGTAGTCTGACTTGACAGAATGCTCCTGTATGCATACATTAACTGCAGGTACCCATAAGGCAAGAACAGGTAGCTGTCGATACTTTAAACACTCATTCCACCCCTCCTCCTGGTGTTAAATGAATCGCATCCAATTAGGGTTAAAGTCGTATGTAATCTCAGAAGTTGTACCATGTATTGAAGCAAAATGTGAATTCAGATTTCTTTTACTTCCATGGCATTATTGACTTAACTTGAGATTTATTTACAATTTAATTTAGCACATTTCTAAAAATGTAAATACTCATGGGAAATTGTGGTAGGAGGTAAGAGGTGCTAATAATATTTAAACTATATCAAGAATGGTGTACAGGCCAGGACTGCATCAAAGAGCCTGTTTAACTGCAGCTGCCTGTAGAGATTCCCAAGATTTTACAACACTATTGACAAATTGATATTCAGTCTAAAACACTGTAGATCAGGGGTGTCCAACTCCAGTCCCGGTGGGCCGCAGTGGCTGCAGGTTTTCATTCTAACCATTATTTTAATTAGTGAGCCATTTTGCTGTTGATTAACTTGTTTTGCCTTAGTTTTAATTGCCGTGACTCAGACCCCTTAGTGGTTTCTTTTTCCTTAATGAGCATCCATCCATCCATCCATCCTCTAACCCGCTATATCCTAACTACAGGGTCACGGGGGGGTCCGCTAGAGCCAATCCCAGCCAACACAGGGCGCAAGGCAGGAAACAAGCCCTGGGCAGGGCGCCAGCCCACCGAAGTCCTTAATGAGCAGCCAAACAATAATGAGATATAAAACAAGCTGCCATATGACCAGCTAACATGAAAATAAAAAAAGGTGAAGGTCTCTGTCATGTTGGTCTGCTCAGGTCACCAAAACATCTTGACGGTGGTCTTAGAAAAAACAGAAAATCAACACTCTACCGTGGCAGGATGAGAGCAGCAACAAGTTATGATATTTAATAACGGCTTTAATTAACAGCAAGAACTGGCTTTTCAGTAAAATTGACTGGAGTTTGACGTTCCAATTTAGCTGGTATCTGTTGGCTCGTCTCATTTCTGTTTGACTGCCATTTAATGAAGAAACAAAGCAATTCAGAGGACTGAATCCATAAAAATGGGGCTATTAAAATGAAGGGAAAAGAAATTAATTAGCAGTGAAAACTGGTCACTGATTAGGAAAAGGGTTGGAATGAAAACCTGCAGCCCACCAGGACCGGAGCTCGACACCCCTGGTTTAGATAATGATGTTGCAGGTCCAGCTGTTTGCATAAGTAAAGGCTCTTAGCTGTCTTGATCAGGACTGAATTTTGGGGTCTCATTGTCTTTTCCTATTATGGTCATGTCCTACGTTTCTAGGGGTGTGGTCTTAGGGGCTTTGACCATAAATTTTTCAGCAGACGGGATAAAAGGGCAATGTTTACACTGAGCTTTATCTGCTCTGCCAACAGATCCTTCTAAACCTTTATTGTATTCTCTTTATGATTTATTTTCATGTCTCGCTTGGTTTTCAACTTCTTGCCTGTTGTGATTTTTACTTCTTGTCTGGGTTTTTCTCGCTTCATTTTATTTTATTTCTGTTTGTTTCGCCTTGTGCACGCATCTCCCAGTTTAACTCAAGAAATTTGTTATCTGTTTTCCTGCCGAGTCAGGACATCATCTTTCTAGTGATGCACGGAAGGTCCAGCTGTAATGTGAAAATATGACTTTTTTCTAGCTGATGTGAGGAAATTAAAGTCAGGCAGCTATTAATTATTGTGTCTGAAAAAAATAATTGTAAGATATTATTTTAATTAAACCGTCCATGACAACCATGCTGTCCTTATCCTTTTTCTTGTGGCAGTGATTGTTAACCGCTCTCTTCGAGCGTAGTGCACAGAGTTATTGAACAACTTGAAAAGGAATTAGCAAAGCAAATGATGATAGAACTGCGATCTAGCAAACTGAAAGGACGCGACGCTTGACACGTGAATTCACAAATGGCTGAGCAGCCCACTCATAGACAATTTACAAATTTCCCGTAATATCCGTGCAACATTGCATAGCACCCTTTTTAGTAAGCATTGAGTCAGCTTGGCAACAAAGAGAAGTGTTTATAAACTGAGAAATGAGAAATTAAATTAGACCTTACCAGATAAAAATAAAATAGGGGTAGTGTATGGGGGGAAAAAAACAGTTATTACAAAAAACTTCTGAATATTTTCATGCGAGGGTGACATTTTATAGTTGGTAGAACAACTGAAAAAACAAACCATTTAAAAAAAAAATAAGGGACTTATCATTTTTGATGATAATTTTAATGAGAAAAAAATGTGTTTTTGTATAAAAGCTGCATATGTAGAAGGAAATCTGCACTCGTATAATAAGAAATGATAGTACTGTACCATTTTCTAAAACTGCTTAATCCTGAGCAGGGTTATCAGGAGCCAATCCCAGCTACCATAGGTTACAAAGCAGGAAAAACCCCTGGACAAGACACCAGTCCATTGCAAGATGAACACACATACACACGGTCCAATTTAGTGTCATCAATGCACGTGAATGTGTTCGAAATGTGGGAGGACACCGATGGGAAGAACATGCAAACTCCATGTAGGTAGGACTTGAAACATGAACCCTGGTCGTTTTATTTCGAGGCAGCAGTCCTCCCAATGCGCCACCATGCCACCTGAGATGTAATACTTTTAAAATGTCCTTTATAAATACTGTACATTAATATACACGTTTTCACATATTGCTGGGCTTTTGCAAAATGGAATCTTTCTTCTTGAATGCATATGCCAGGAGATATCCAGTTTGTTAGTATGACTGTAGAATTCTAAAATGGCATTATTTTTTCTCTTTTTGAAGGCATTAAACATGATGGGACCATGTGTGACACCTGCCGTCAGCAGCCAATCATTGGGATCCGTTGGAAGTGTGCTGAATGTACAAATTATGATCTTTGCACAACTTGCTATCACGGTGACAAGCATCATCTGAGACACCGATTCTACAGAATAACCACTCCAGGAAGTGAGAGGTTTGCGGCAATCATTTCTTCCTTTAATTAAAGTGTTTTTATTAAATGAAACGAGCTGTACCCCAATTGTGTATTAAAATGATGAATCTACAGGGTGTATAATGTAATTGCTTGCTGTTTACAGATTTCTTTATCCAAGCATTTCTTTTATTTACTTTTAATATAGGAGGAAAGAACTCTTCCTTTTTTAGCCTTTTCTTTCTGACCGTAGGCCCAAATAGGTTTCTCTTTGACACAGAGTGTAAATTACTGTAAATAGATGTAGTACTAGGGTGTTGTGCCGTGTTAACCATTATGAATGTAGGGAAAAACCAAGCAAAATGACACCTTTTATTGGCTAACTAAAAAGATTACAATATGCAAGCTTTCGAGGCAACTCGGG
>JANRMT010062819.1:38317827-38338125 GCA_026402145.1 Polypterus bichir lapradei | reverse complement strand
AAGGCATCAAAACTATGAATGAACACATGTGGAGTTATGTACTTAACAAAAAAAGGTGAAATAACTGAAAACATGTTTTTTATTCTAGGTTCTTCAAAATAGCCACCCTTTGCTCTGATTACTGCTTTGCACACTCTTGGCATTCTCTCGCTTCAACAGGTAGTCAGTCATCTGAAATGGTTTTCACTTCACAGGTGTGCCTTATCAGGGTTATTTAGTGGAATTTCTTGCTTTATCAATGGGGTTGGGACCAGCAGTTGTGTTGTGCAGAAGTCAGGTTAGTTGGACGATCATTTACTTTTCAACAGGACAATGACCCCAAACACACCTCCAGGCTGTGTAAGGGCTATTTGACCAAGAAGGAGAGTGATGGAGTGCTGTAAATGGTCATGAAAATAAAGAAAACACATTGAATGAGGAGGTGTGTCCAAACTTTTGGCCTGTACTGTATTTATTAAATATTGTGTTATTTATGTTATTTGGTGTTGTCTTATTATTAAAGTGTGCTTAGGGTGTAGCAATCATAACTTGCATGCCTTTGTCCATTCAGACAACTGTAAACCTACTTTTGTCCACCCTTGTATATAGATAAAGCAGAGTATATCTTTCTGTAGGCAGGCCTCTTGAGACATGGAAGGCTCATTAATTCATCCCAACTCTCTTTCCATATTATTTATAGTGCTTTCTGTGTTTATTCCTCTTCCATGCCTTGAACAAAACACACAGACACTTGCAGTTTGAAAAGTAGAGAAAAAGCAGTAAGGGCTCGTCCAATGCAAATGAATCAGTGGGTGGGGGAGAGGCTTGGAGCATTCTGTCAGGTCAGACGGACCCCTTTTGTGTTTCACGAGTAAAGCTATGAGCACAATTGATTATCACAGCAGCTGCGAGATAGAGCAGCTGTAGCTTTTATTACCGTTTGGGGGAATGTAGGCCAGTGCAACACCTCATTAAGCCCCGCCTCTTTGTGCCATAAAGCTTTTGGGCTGTGTTAGAATGTGGTGGAGCATTTGCCATCAGTTCACATTAGTGCGTGTTTTTTTTTTTTTTTTTTTTCCCCTTCAGTTCAATGATCAGAAGTTTTTAAAATGTAAACTTATCACCAAATGCTTCTTTTCAAAAGGTTCTGCAATAAAGTATTGTTATTTATCATATTTCATGCTCATTTGACAAGTTTGTTCATTCAGCAATAACCAAGGTGTCCCCAGCCCCGTCCTGTTGACCTTCATCAGTTGTGCAGGTTTTTCTACTGCTGTATCTCATCATTTTGATCTTTTGAGTGCATTAAGTAGAGCTTTTAGAAAAATGAAAATATAGTTTAACTACACGTAGTAAGACTCTGTTCCTGGAAAATTAAATGAGAGAGAGAGATGTGTTGACAAGAAATCTCCGAACTCCACTCTTGTTAAAAAATATTTCTAATGTAATTTTTGTATAACTGCTGTACTTAAACTCTTCATTTTAATTATTGTCGTTGGAGACTGCATGTTTTCTTTTGACAAAATTATAGAGTTACAAAATTTTTGTATTATTTAAAAACAAAAAAGAAAATTACACAGACAACATGGGAGCATGTTGAGCAAACAGATAATTCTTAAAGAGTATTATAGAATATTTTAATTTTAATTCCTCACTGTCATCACATTTAATTAATCTGTGAAATCGTTTTTTTAAATAAGCTAGTGGTTCTGACAAGTGAAATTAATTTCAAAATGACTTACTGTGAAAAAAACAATAATAATGAGGACTAAGCAGCAAAATCTGAATGAATGTCTTTTTTCCATGTGAATTTGTTGTGTGAATTATTGATATGTTATCTAACTGCATGTGCAGTTATTTTAGTTTTAATACTTTGCATTCATTTTCAGAAATGCTTAATTTATATATTGCAAAACTGAGGTGAGACTAAACTTTGTAACATAATATGCTAGTAAAAACAGTTAAACATAGCTATAATGCAGACACGTGAAAATGTATATGAATGTGTACAGCAGGTGTTGGTAGCGTATGAAACTACATTTTTACATTTTAATGGCAAATTGTTTTCACGTTTTTATTCTGTTTTCATTGATATTAATTAAAGAGAAATTTTCTGATATTTATTACTATTTTTTTCTGTTTCCTTTCTCATTTAGGTGACTGAGATTCAGGATTGGAGTGCTGCCAGCCCTCACAGTGCAGCATATGTTCTGTGGGACAATGGAGCCAAGAACCTTTACAGAGTTGGCTTTGAAGGCATGGTGAGTGAAAATCTGCACAAAAGTGGGAGTCCACCAACTATTCAGGCACACAATTCATTATATATGTCATTCTTACCGTTTTCTATTGTCGCCGCCAAGCATCTTTCTGCAGACATGAGGTCTATTGTGAGTGCAGCTGGAAATGTGGGTAAACCTTGTATGCATATGAAAGGAAGTCTGTTCAGTGAGAGGTTGTGGCCTCAGAGGCAGCCGTAGAGAAAGCACCAGGGAATATGCATTTCATTGGACAATTTAAATCTAGCATTTTTTTTGTGCTGTGAAGAACGTGTCCGTTAGGTTAAAGATCGACAGCATTTTGATAAAAGTTTTGGCTAGTCAAAGCTGGGATCATATGGATGGGGGGTTTGTTGAGTTAGTTCAATATGTTTTTCTTCTAGTTTTAGAAAAACAGTGAATGTAATGATCTGATGCAGATATTTGTGTTCCTAGATATGTTAGGACTTTGTAGAAATTTCCTTAAGATGATTTTATGTTTGCCTTCCTGCTTTATATCTGAATCCTAACTATCATTTAAAAGGCTTTTTTAATTTTTGATACTACAAATATATTTGGTGCATTCTGACTGGATTAACTAAAAGGTGAATCGGGTTGGAAAATGAAAAGCCAAAACAGTGAAACCTTATTTGCTTGTTGTGGTTGAATTAATTCAAGTTATTCTGTTAACTTTTTCTTTTTGATGTTGTACTGCATCATTTCTCACTTCTGTTGCCTATAGTGCACTGTGAAGCATTTTATTTACTATTTTAATATTGAACGCTTGGGTTGTAGGTGTTCATGATCTTTGCATATTGCAAAAATGAGTTGTTCCTTCTAGAATCTTTTGTTTGCAACCCCATTTCATGCAGTGTTTTTGCTTTTTTCCCTTTTTTTTAATAGTCTGACCTAAAGTGTGTTCAGGATGCAAAAGGTGGCTCATTTTATAGGGATCATTGTCCTGTTTTAGGTGAGTTTTGCAGATGTTTTTACTTTGTAAAAATGTTTGTGCTTTGTAAAAATATGTTCAATGGATTTCTCATTTTTCAGTTTCATGTTTGTAATTAATTGAGTTGGAAGCTATCTTTCATCCTTTGTTTTAGGATATTTCAGAAAGCTCCAGAATTATTACCTTCTTCTGTCATTCTTCTCGCATATAATCATTTCAATTGACATTTTAATAGCTTTTCTGATTTGACTGTGAATAATAGCAGTAATAATAACTAAGATCTTCAGCTCTTTCATTGCTATTTGAAAATTTGTGAAGCACAATTGCAGTACTGTTATATATACTATGAAGTCCAAGCTCAATCAGTCACTCAGGGTCATGGGGGTCTGCTGGAGCCAATCCCAGCCAACACAGGGTGCAAGGCAGGAACAAACCCCGGGAAGGGCGCCAGCCCACTGCAGCAAGCTCAATCAAAATGAGTCTTTCATTTTCTAAAAGAGAGAGTTTGTACCCATAAATCCTCTAAGTGTTTTTACAATACTTGATGCATGGTGTATTATTTTCAGAAACAGGTGAATCATAAAGTTTAATTAGCTCTGTCTGCAGGGTAGTTATAATTAGGTACTAAAATAATAGTCTTCTAGTTAACTGTATTTAACAGCCAATAACCAGAACAAAGTTTAGGTAAGCCTCAACTGTAGAGATAAAAAGTAGTTAATTGGTCTTACGTATACAGTTCTGGAAGAGAGTTATAAGTGCTTATCTCTGTAGAGAAGGGTTTTAAGCTATAATGAAATGTTTTGCAATTTATTAGCCTAATATTTGGCAAATATGGACAAAATCAAAGACCTAAAGTGTATATATAGCTATGAATGTTCCTCAAAATTATCCAACAGAACGATACTGAATTTCTAACTTCCAGGCATCTCCTAACCTTTTTTACAGTTTAAGTCGAGGTCCATACCACCACAACACAATGCCAGCTGGATAGCATTTATGGGCCCTCAAATTTAAAAAAAAAAAGTATCCTACTTCTCCTTTAAAATTTTTATACACCAGTCTGTATGATGCTGATGACCTACTGTACATCATTTTTTGATAAACGAATCTAAAATAAAATGTGTTTTTACTAAACGAGAGAGAGACGGTATTTCCTGATCCCCGTTGTGAATCATGATTGAAGTGTCATAGTTTAAGCCTTATTTTCAGTTCATGGAGTAAAATGAATGGCCAGCCTGTCCCCTAACTTTAGTGTTTATTCTTGGGGTTGGAATTCTTCCACCACCGCAATACTAGACCAGTTGTGCCAAAAGTCTGCTCTTTTCTGCTGATTTCTATGAAAGCGGCTGCATCATTTAACGCTGTAGTTGTTTTAAATCTCCCACATAAAAGGCTGCTTTTCACTCTTAAAAGATAGAGAAACATGACAGTTTCCCTTTAAGCATCTTGATTGTTTGTTTCATGTCAAAGTGGTGTTTGCTTCCTGTCTTTGGCCATTCAGATTGCAAAGACCCAGCTGAGACCATAGGCTTCTTAATGCTAGGTCATTTACAGGCCAGCAATGGAACTCATTCCTCCTGCTCTTACATTAACTGAGGATGTCATTATTTGGCAGACTATCCAACAGCAACCTTGATCTCCAGTATCGTCTTTGTCCTTGTTGTATTTTGTTTTTTATGATATCACTTCCTAATTGAAAAAGAATATAACAGAGTAAAAATAATAAGAGGAGGAGGAGAGGTTGAGAATGATCAGAAACTCCTGCCTCTCTCCACTTCCCACCATCCACTGGACGTTTGCTTACTCATTGTGTATTTATGAATAATAAGAATTGAACAGTAAAACAAAGTGAAAGGCAATTTAAGGTTTGAAGATTTTGGTATATACTTCGTTATCTGAAAGAGGATTGTTCATAATTTTGGTAATTGTAAGAAATACACATTATAGACCTTTGATGTAGCTAATTTATTAATAGAATTTATCTGTTATAAAACTGTCGATGTCAGGAAAGTGAAAGAGAAACTTGGCTTCAGTGTATGTTCCATGGCATTATTTGTCTTTATAGATGGGGACTTTTGGCAAATATGGCATTTCGCTCTGTTTCTGTTTGTAAGAAATATTGGGGGGCTGCATTTATGTTTGTTAAGATTTTGAGCTTTTTGTTAGATCTTGTCTACCCAGTTGACCATTTGCCCTTCAAAGTTGGTAATAGAATGTGGTAGCAACCTCTCAGACTGCATGTGTACGTAGAAGCGTTTGCTGTCTTATGAAATGTTCACAAACATCTGTTTGAATGATTGCACTGTAAAGCAGTATTGACATGTAGCATTGAAACTGAATTTCGTTAAAAGTCTTGCAGAATGCACCCATTTACTTTTGTTCTCATTGTTCTTGAAACTAATTGAAACAGTATTTGAACAGTTTTTATATTGTTGATAAAGTTTTGATGAACTGAACCAGTTAAATCACAAACGGCAAGTAACCATTGCCACCTGGTTATTTTTTAATTTCATAGTACTCATAATTTTAAATATCATAGACTAGGGTTTAGAGGGAAATTGGAAATTGTACAAGATATTCCAATAATAAGAGGCACTTCTTTAAAATATGTAGGCTTAATAAAATAAGCAAAAGTTCAAGATGGTTTGAGCAATGAGTGCTTATTCTCAACTTTGTATGCTATTAATACATTCTCTGTACTCTAAATATCTCGATTGTTTTCAAACACCACTAGATGTCAGCATTATACACACAGGAAACAAAGTTGTTACTGTATTCTCCGTTTCCCGTCTGCTTTCTTGTCCACCACTGGAGGGCAGTCTTCTCTTGCCAAAAGTCTTTAAACAGCTTCAGTCAAAGCTTTATGTGATATTTACACTCCTCATATGCACCTTGACATTTAAAGAATACCTTCATTTCAAAGGGTAAGTTGTGGTAATGTGTTTGTTATTTCCAAATACAGGTGAACAGAATGGCAATCGCAATCCAGGGGGCCTACAGATTGGGGATCTGGTGAACATTGACTTAGATTTAGAAATTGTTCAGTCTCTTCAGCATGGACATGGCGGTTGGACTGATGGAATGTTTGAGACCTTAACTACCACCGGCACAGTATGTGGTATTGATGAAGATCATGACATTGTAGTACAGTATCCCAGTGGCAATCGGTAAGTTAATTAGATGATGGACTCTTTTTCTTTGCAGTGTTTTCATACCAGTAAAAAAACATTTGAAACAACCAGATTGATTATTGGGCGATCAGCTTTCTTATTCATGGAATGTGGAATGAATGAAACAAGAACGAGCAACCAAAAAAACTTAATGTGGTCTGTTCTTTCCAAATTTTTAAATTGTATGTTTTTGATGATCTTATTTTAGAATTTTCGGTTTCACCAAAAGCCTTACTTAACAAGCTATTGTCTTATATGAAGTCAACTAGAAAAGGAGATGTACATATATAGGAGGAATATGGAACTCAGTCTATAGCTTCTTCTATGTAATATTTATGGTATTTTTTTTACTAATTTCTTTGACTTTCCCAACATCATGTCCAACTTATTTTATGCCCGAGTTTCTGCTGGTTACATTTTTGATACATCTGGTATCTTAATCTCTTATGTGAGCAGTGTGTATGAGGTTTGTGGCCAGGTATGTGTTGATTTGTTTATCTATCCATGTCATTAATAATCCCTGTTCTTTCTTTTGTGCTCAATATAGGTGGACATTCAACCCTGCTGTCCTGACCAAGGCAAATGTGGTAAGGAGTGGTGATGTGACAGCAGGTGCAGAAGGAGGAGTCTCACAGTTTTCTGTTGGTGACCTGGTTCAGATTTGTTATGACACTGAGAGAATTAAGCTTTTACAGAGAGGGCATGGAGAATGGGCAGAAGCCATGCTACCTGTAAGTGTTTGTGTCCTCCATATTGACATATACTGTATAGAAGATGATTTCAACTTGGACATATTTTTTTCAATTTAATTAAATAAGCAGATCATATGAAAATGATTAAAGCATTCTGATAAATGAATTTAATATGGTTGTAGTGTTGACTTTATATGTATTTAGTGAGTAATACTGAAACAACATATCTGTAGACCTTTCTCTAATTTTTGATTATCTGCTCTAGATTAACCTAACACATACTTGTGCAAAGTCCAGAAATGCTTATTTTTCTATTTACTTTGTACACACAGCAGTATCATTTACAGCAATATGGTGATATAGATTATCCTGACACAGTAGTGGTAACCAGTATCTCATAGCTCTAGGAGACTAGGTATGATTCCTGACCGAGTTGGGACCAGTAGGTAAATTGCACATTCTCCCAATTTCCATGTCCATTTCTCTCAGGGTAATGTGGTTTTCCTTGCACATTGTTAACGTGTTCAGGTTTGACTTACTGTCAACTCTTAACTGATAACATACTTAATGTGTCCTGCAGTTGACTGCCGCTGTTTCCAAACTTGCTACCTGTCTTTGAGCCTGATGCTGTCAAGATGTGCTTTGGCATACCATGATCCTGAATTTTATTTAGTGGCTATAATGATTGATTGAATGAAAGAATGAATGAATGAATGAGTAAATGGTATATTTTAGGTAAATGTTTTTTACTTTGCACTGACCCATTCTTAGTTGGAATAATGTATACAGGTAAGCTAGAACAATGCTAAAAGATTTTTTTCATAAGTAGCTGTGATTAAAAAGGTATCAACTCGACTAGGGAAAACCTGTGCCGAAGTTCTTTTGTGGGAGTTAAGCTTTACAATATGTTGGTTGGCTAACTGAAATAGCAATGTAAATGTTAAATTCAAATTTTTGTTTTCTCTCAACTTTATAAGTAGTTAAAGAAAGCCTGTGTGATATGCTGTGTGCTGCTATGTGAAAGCTTTTCACTTATTTCTTTATTCCTTTAGGTGCTTCAGCACTTGATAAATGTAGACAGTCCGTTGACACCAGCTAGAACATGAGATCACAGTATATATAAAACCATTTATTTAACCTGCAATCATTATGAACAGTGCTAGTATTTTTATTGTAAGACACTGGTTATTTATACTTTCATATTGGAAGCCCTGTTGCTAAAATGCACCTAATTTGCCACATGTGTAAAATCACGTGAAGTTACAATCCAGGGTGATTTTTCATTTACTTGCTTTTTGCATTTAATTACATTTTGTGATATAGACAGACAATCCTCAGCCTACAATATGAGTTATAAATGACCTTGATATGACAGTGACTTATCTTAATAGGAAGCAGAGCTGTGGTGTTCTTTGGTGATCATATTACAGAATAATATATCATGCCTCATAAATCAATGGACGTTGGCTCACAGCCCCTGCTTATAGGTGTTTTGCAGTGTGTAGTATCTTAGACATCTGTGTGATGGTGCAAGGAAGGGAATGTGCTGACTCTGCAGTTTACTTGTTGCTACCTAGATGTTTTCTATCTCTGCATCAAAACAATTTAGCAGAAAAATCAATGCCATAAAATAGATCCTTAGCTAGCATCTTGAGTTTACCACTAAGTTGTTTTCATTATTACAGTATACTTGATCAAGCAATGTATTACCAAAAAAATATTTTCTCTAGTATTAATGAATTCAAGACACAATTTTCAATTTCCTGTAATGTAGTGAGTTTTAATGAAATGCTATTAACATATACCAAGTAAAAATCCTTTTCACAAGGGAATGTCTCCTTCATTAATTTTATGTGTGAGCATTGTCATGAAAAGTCACAAAGGTGCCTGCAACTTCTAATGTTGTTATAAGTGGGCGAACCATTGTTGTGAAATTCAGTTAATATTTCAGATGTCTAAAGATCTGGCTTAGCTAAGACTATTAAATATATTTTCAATTTAATTTCACACATGGCAGATCATTTCCATATTCCTAATGCATATTTGTTTTTTACAAATAGAATTGATGGCATCGCTGGGGAAGTTACAAAACACAAGCATATTAAGAGATAAATCATCTATAACATTTAACAATCCCGAAAAAAGATTTCACCTGGGTCATAGTTTTGGGTCATCCTTTTATTGTGCATTATAGACTCCTCTTTCCATCTGCATCATTTGTTCATTACTAGGTACTGCTCATTTAAGGTGAATCCGTTATCATACATGTTTGCCAAGATGCAAATATTGTAGGTAGTCTTTTCAAGTATCATTAAACATCTCCTCTTCTTTCAAAATGTTCCCCTGAAGTCCTCAAATTCTGTAACCTGTTCTTGATCCTTTAAAACACACAGGAGTCTTGTGGAATCCAGGACACTCAGAAGTGAGCAAAACCAGTGGTGGTTGGAAAATTGTGTAGGCTTAGCACTTTCCCATGAGTGATACTTGGCTATAGTCTATACAGAGTTTAAGAAAAGGTGTCATTTTTCCTGTAGGTGATCTATTTTGAGCATGTCAGATGCATCAACCAGAGACATTTATTCAGCTATCTGAATACTGCAGCTATTACAATAGAACAACTTGTTTTACTGGATAAAGACTCAATAACTCATAATCTTTAATTGTCCAAATATCCACTTTAAAAGGTCACACAAGTGTCCCAGAAACACAATACAGATGTGCAAGTGTTTGTCCTGGCTTCTTGTTCTCCCCATACATATACAAAAATTATACATAAGTACTCAGATCTTTTTTTTTTGTATAGAAATTAAACCATTCCATGTTTACAAAGCCACCTCAGATTTATCTTTTTCCATTGGTTGACACACAGAGAACAGTAGATTTATTTCAAGATGGTTCTAGTGTGTTTTTCAGGCCCTTGAGGAGGCTGTAATAAGATCCCTCTTCACATTTTTGAGATGTAATAATATAAGGCTGTAAAGTATCAGTAGATAGCAAATTGATGCAATGACTTTTTGTGATCTTTTAGATGGTTGGTGGGGGTTTCTAGTTCATTGTCTTTTGTATCAGTTCACCTTGTATTATCTCACAGACTCTTGGAAAAGTTGGACGAGTCCAGCAGATTTATTCTGACAATGACTTGAAGGTGGAGGTTTGTGGAACATCCTGGACGTACAATCCTGCAGCTGTTACTAAGGTGGCCCCAGCTGGTTCTGCTGTAACAAATGCATCAGGAGGTATGTTTTTATCTATGTTTCAATCCAATCATGCACCGTAGAGATAGATACTGTAATTTTAACAAAATGATCAAATTTCTTATGCTGTTATAGTCTCACTGTACTGAAGTTTCCTTTTTATAAGAATTCAGATACTTTGAACATTGAGGTGTAGCTGGGTTCTCCCCCATTGTTTTGACAATCTTAGTTTACCTGATCGCTGGCTACTTGACCAATATGTAAATATTTTTCTGGCTATATTTGCCTTTAAACTTCATCTTCTTACTTTTGATCAGTTGCACTGTTTTTTGAAATTTGTATCCTGATGATGTTACTTATTTAACTCCATGGTTCTTCCATCATTAATATACACAAAATTACTGTATATGCTAAAAAATCGATCTATCGATCAATCAATCTATGCTGGGTTCAAGTCCAAGTGTCTATTAATGGCGTTTTCATTAGAGAGCCAACATTCCACCAGCTCTCTGGCACTCTTAGTATTGGCTCTGAATTTTACTTTCACAGTATCCCAGTTAAACGTGTGTCCGGTGGAACTTGTATGTGCGTATTATCAGAGACTGTGGGTCTTTTGTTTCTGATGTCAGACCTTCGCTTCCATAGATAAATCTGTCTGTCTGGTATACAAATCCACACCGTTGTACCAATATCGCACACCATCCTCATGACCATAGACTATGTCCCCACCCTTTGTTTTGCCTTTGTTCTTTTTGTTTTTTTCCTTTTTTCTCCAGTTTGAGAGACTGTGCCACCTGGTGGCTCAGACGAAGTGAAACACCAGAACAGACAGTAGCCAAACTAACTTAAAATTGCTCATACATGCAAACTATGTGTGTGTGTATTTATATTCCACTTACAGGTCCAATGTAATAGAATTTAAAGATTAAAAAAACAGAAGAACAGTGAGATTTTTAATGAAGTTTAACATTACACTACAATAAGTAGTAGGAATGAATAAAATAAAAGGAGCTCTCTTATTCATAGATTCATGCAGTCATTTTGCATATAACGCCATTTTTTATGGTGCTACTGAACAGACATTTTCTGACCATACAATGTTTTGGAAATTAAATAAAAAGCATTTTACAAGTCCGTATAATTTCAAAAATCATTTACTCTTTGTATTTTTTAATAATCGTCCTGGATTTTGCTTTCTTATTTCCACAGAGCGTCTTTCTCAGCTACTAAAGAAGCTATTTGAAACACAAGAATCTGGAGATATAAATGAAGAGCTGGTAAAGGCAGCTGCTAATGGTGATCTTGCCAAGGTTGAAGACTTACTAAAGAGACCTGATGTTGATGTAAGTGTTGTAAGCTTTTGTATCCCATTGTCCCTAATCTAACCCAAATGTGTGTTTCTTATCAACAAATAATGAAAAAGATCCTTGTAATGCTGCATGTTTTTTTCGTTTTTGTATATCTTATCAGCTTGCTGGTTGCCTGTGGCTATGTCCCAGCTGTTCTGAAAAGGTTGTGCCATTTTCTGGAACACCATTCCCATCCACCTGGTGGTTCCTATACAGGCAGTACATAGCTTGTATGCATATGTTTTGTACTTTGCACTGCCTCTAATACTCTAGCAGTATGTCAGTGAAAAACACACTACTGCCCTGAGGAATATTTAATATGGAGTTATCTCAGTGTGAAAACATCAAAAGCTCTTCAGAAGGACAAAGTTACTTGTTTGTAAAGAAATCTTTTCCCATCTGCCCAGCAATTATGTTGGTTTTCTGAAATAGCTGGAGCTGATTCTAGGAAGTATATGTTTATGTAAAACCATAAACTCATATTTTCTGGGCAACTATAAATTGCAAGAAACGTCCTCATATCTGAATAAATCTGTCTAAGCAGGTATAGTAGCTAAAAGAGATAAACAAAACCAACAGAATTTATAAATACCTTACTGGCATGCTGGGTTTCAATGAGTGCCTCATAAGACATATCCTACAAACGTAGCCTTCTTTTTTATTTTTAATTGCATGATTGTTGATTTCTAATGACTTTGGCAAACCTTATTGTCCATGCATGGAATTTCATGTCATTTGGATACAAAAATGTTGTAGGCAAATGTCATTGTGGTTGTTGCAGGGAAATTCAGAAAGTTTAAAATAAGCATTTTATGAAGTAAAGGACCATCTGGAGTTTTTTTTTTTTTGTTGTAAATACAGTCCAAACATGATGATGATTCAGTTGACAGTATAAATGTTTTTTTACCTCAATAGATCTATGGGTAGAAATACTGCTTTTTCTTGCCAATAGGTCAAGAATGTTAATATTTTTCTGAGTACCTGGTGTCTTTGAAATTTTATTTCAGCTAATTTCTTATTAACTTTTTCTTTTTATTTAATCAAATGTTTTTTTTTTTATGAAAAATCAACAGAAAAAAATGAATAGACACAATACATTGAAAAATAGGAACTAAGTTCTATTTTATTTAGATGAATTTAAAAGATTACAGCATATATGTATTTGTGTCTATGTATTTAGCTGATGACTTTATTCAAGGTGACTTAAGTTTTGCATACATTACAATCGTTTATAGATTTACTTTATTTTTTCTTTTAACTTGGAGCGCTGTCAAGTTAAGTGAGTTGTTTGCTCAGTGTCACACAGCAAGACAGCAGTGAGAACTGAGACGGCTGCCTTACAGTCTAGCGCCTAACCACTACGCCATACTGCTTTCTGTTATATTACATTATAGTATCATGTGTTATTCATTTATCGTTTCTGCTGTTAGTTGGCTGAATTATTTCAGATTTTGTTGTTGTTGTTGATCTACAGTTGTCCCATAAGAGAGGCAACAGATGATAATATTAATTCATGGATTACAATTGTTCACCATTTAACAAATTGCTTCAAACCTTTACTATCCTCTGAAATGGCTCTAAACTGGCTGCACTGTGCATATTGCTAATGTCTAATAAACCTTAACAATGAGAGATCATGCAGTTTTTTTATTATCTTATTTCTAAAAAATTGTTTCTGGTTTCTTATACAGTGGCATACATCAGATTGGTGACTCTGATATAACACATTTATTATTTCTTTTGGCAAATGTTTCTTAGGTGAATGGCCAGTGTGCTGGACATACTGCTATGCAGGCAGCAAGCCAAAATGGCCATGTGGATGTTCTGAAACTGCTGCTGAAACATAGTGTGGACCTGGAAGCTGAGGTATGTGTCTGTTCTTCACAGCATTTTAATTAATGACACCTTTGACAGGATGAGATGTTAAAAAAGACAACTTGCATTATTTGAGTGGAGTACTAAAAAGCTCTTTAGTTTCCTACAGTAAGCCACAGGCAGCCACTTTTCACTGACACTTACATTTTTTTTAAATATTTACTTTGTTTTAAAATTGAGTGGTCTGTTTTGTTGTATTATTATTTTCAATGAAAATGTTCCTGTTTTCCAGGGTAGTTTTTGGTCTATAATATAGCCAAAAAAGAATTTGTTAGGGATAGCAAATAAATCCTGCAAATCAGTATACAGAAAAATGTAAATATTTTGTGACTGGTGTGTTTCTATGGGTAGTTCCAATTGATAGTTGCTTTCAGAGGACCTTTGTAGTCGCTTCACTTTTGGACCTTAAACATCACTTTGGGATCACTACGTGAACATCTGTAAATCCAAGGTTAACAGTGATAATGGCGGAATTTGTATATCAAAATAAACTGTTTCATAGCGCATTTCCTAGATGGGCACTGTTTTTCACAGGTTTGTACCTTAACAGATCCGCTTTCTTAATGTCTAAGACAAATATAACCAAAAAACTGAAGGCAAAATTAGTTTGCTGTAAGAGTGAAATTGTGGCCATTTATTCCAAATGCTCGTATAAATTCACTGATTAATCCATTTATAGTATTGATATGAAAATGACATTTTCTTGTTTTTTATGGAAATAAAGATTAGGAAAAAGGCTTGTAATATGCCTGAAAAAAGTAGCTTCCTTACTAAGCAAAATTGATGTTAATCAATATAGTGCTCTGACATAACACACCTCGTTTTGGGCAAATAGAAAAATGACTTTTTTTTTTCCATTTCTACATCTTTAAACCAAAGAATAGAAAGTAAAGATATTTTTAAAGCATTTGAATTTTTTTTTTTTTTTTTTTAACTAAGAACTGAAATTTTATGGACAGCATTTTAAATTCTGTAATGCTTTGCTTTAAATTGTGTGTTTCGCAGTATTTTATATATTTGCAATATAGTATATAACAGGCTGCTTTAGTTAAAATAAATAGCAACATTGTATTGAATCCAGCCCAATGCACATTTCATAAAAAAGTATTTAGTATTCATTCAGATTCTGAGCAGAATATAAATCAGTAACAACTTGCAGGAAAATCTCACAAACAATTTAATTGCAATTTAATGGTGACATCTTGATGAATATTAGATATTTAATGTTACGTGTTCCTGATGGACTCACTGACTGACAACTTTGAGAAAGAGGGCTGTTACTAATGGATCAATCACGTGACTGTGAGGCCCGGAAAAATACATCTCCCTGGATTGGTCATTTAACCTTGAAAACAATTGGAGAAAACTCTGACGATGTTTTTCATTTATGAGTGGTCTTCGTGCGGGCTGCTCTGCCAGTTGTAGAATAGTGCAGAGGGTTGTATGTTGACTGCAAGTCAGCCATTTCATTGTTATGGTCCTGCTTAGATCTTTTTTTATCTTGATTGTATTTGTTTCACATACAAAATTGTATATATACAGAAGAGTTATTATCATCCCTATAGGATATCAGAAATCAAAACTTAATTTATAATTATAGAGAAAAATTTGCCTCTAATGTTTAAAAAATGCAAGTTATTCACAGAATTCAGTCCGCATATCTATCAGTTTCTTATGAGTTAAAATGTACATCTCAAATTATTTTATAGTTTGGAAGCATAGTAACAGCTTTTGATTTCCTTTGAATTTTCCATTTCCGTTTTCTGTATTACTTCTCACATCATCAGTGTCCTTTAAGAAATCTGAGCCATTAGCATTTCTGTTTATCCTCCTTTGTTCTTTATTAGTTCTTATGTCTGACTTGCTCCTGTGTAATAATTTAGCTGGTAGTTTAAAATTACCACTCCAGGTAATAAGGAAGTTATATGTGTAATTTTTCTCGTCCTATCTGTACTTTCATGATAACTGTGTTATCCAGGCCACAAGAAAATGGAAATTGCAGGACAGTGGAAGCCTTAATTAACTACTAGTATAAAATATGTGCAACATATTTTACCTTATCCTTATTTCTGTTTTCTGTTAGTGAGCATTCTGTGATATACCTGTTCTTAGAAATTTGCATGCAAATTCAATACTGTTTTTTTCTTAAATTGTATTTCATAATATTTGGAATTTAAAAAAGTATTTATCCTAGTTTTTCATTTAAAAGCCAAGATGTAATTTACTGTGTTTAACCTTTTGCTAGTGTTGCGAGTGCTGTATGTAGAGATGCTTCTCTCTGCTTCTCCGGTTTCCTAAAAGTTGTATGTTCTAACTTTCTTTAGTGTGTGGAAATCATTTAACAAAGTTTATGAATTCTTTAGTCGACTATGTCTCACATCTAGAATTCCTGTTACAAACTATTTTCTGCTTACAGTTTACAAACTTTATCAAAATAAGCCTGCCTAATTTCTGTTATCTCCCATCAATGGCTATCTTTCCAGTAACAAACTTCTTTTATTTATAATTTCCATAATTATACATTGATGTCTGTCTTTTAGCTAATAATAAGTAGAATATTGGTAGTAATACTAGATCTTTCAGCTAGTTAGAATCTAGACAATGTCAGGCTCAAGTTCACATATCAAACAAGGAATTCAGTCATTCTTAACATACACTTCTCATCGGTCTGTGAAAAGCACAGTGCAGTTCATCATAGAATTGTCGATCGCACACATAGCTTTCAAGATTTAAATGATTCAAAATATATCTGAATTGGACACTGACTTTGAGTAATGTCCTCAGGCCCAGCCTGGCTGGATTGTATGTTTAGAGAAATAATTAGCAGAACATGGAGCAGAGTTTATATAATGAAAATGAATGCTGGATTAATGAATTGTTGTGCCATTTAAGACCACGAGGAGTGTCTGATTACGACTTTACTGCCACCTTTGGTTTATAATAGAACTAAATACATGTTTATGTTTTGGCATTTTGAAAGTCTCTTTCCTGGATCAACTGTTGGTCTCTAGGGCTGTTTTTATTTTTTACTGTACCATTTTTTCATAGTCAAATTATGGTGGAAAACGCCATGGTCTCTGTAAGCTTGTTTGTGGTTAGATAGTGGAAAAATTGATTGGTGTCAGAACTGAGTTAAGAGAATAGTTTGTTCTGTCCGTCTGAGAACTCACAATGCCTTTGCATTTTCACCGGGTAAAGCAAACGGCTCTTTTGAATGATGCAGATTTAAACGTTTTTGGACACGTTAGAGACATCAAAATGATTTATTTTCTGTTTGCCCCTAAGGCTCCCTATAATCTTTGTAACAGGTAATATTAATATTTTTAAGAACTGCTGTGAAATTAAAACAGAAACTCTGGTGGCTCTGAATGGTAACTTGATCTTTTCATTCTTGATACAGTCTTGGTAAAGTTACTGTTTACATTGTTTGGGCCGATTTAAAGTGTATAACATCTCTAGATGCCTGCCCTTTTCACCTAAGTTTGCCAAAATGTCTTAGCTTTGTACGTCGTATTTAGTGAAAACCCCTTTTTTTCACAAATGTTTTTCTACTTCCCTTATGACCAAATTGTTTAAGCGCTTGTCAGTGCAGCAGTGACTTCAACTCTAGGCTGCGGTGTACAATTTTTGTCCCCTCCACATGAGGACTGTGAGGATTGTGCTGACATGATGATGGTAATTTATTATGTAAATTTCATGAAACTTTATATTAATCTTCATGTGAGTAAGCATGGCATCCAGTTATCCACTAAAGAGCTTTGTTAGAAAACCTGTGTTGCATAACATACTGTATATTTCCTAACCTTCATCTTACCGCTCTCTTGTACAGTGTGTTGTTAAAGATAAACACTTATTTTACTTACTGTTATTTGCAGTTCATTCTTAGTAATTTTAGGCCTTGTGTAGTGGTAAACCATTTCTACTAACTTTGGAAAAGTATCATCTTTGTGATTGCAAACTTCTTTTCAACAATGAGTTTCATAGAGCACCTTTTGCAGCTGCTTATGTGACATACTGTATTTCAGCATGTGTTTTATATTGTTTGCTTATCACATCAGGACGGCTTGCTTTTTCTTCCAGTAATATTAGAATTATTCAGCGGTGAATGAGCATAGGTGGGATATGTTTAACTTCAATGCCATGTTAGACAGAGCTAATCTGAGGTTGGAGCAACAAAGAATTTGAATAATTACACAGACTTCATTTTATTTTTTATAACAAAAAATAATTTGTTGGAAGATTAGAGTGTATTGTTTTAGATTAAGGAAAGAACTAATTTTTAGTTCTGTTTTCTAGGGATTAGTTCTTGGAAAAGGCCCAAGAGCTTAGAGATTACTTTATTATGTGCTTATTACATCTTTATTGCATGTTTTGGCTTATTCAGTGTTTACCAGTCATAGCCCTGGGGGAACACTATAGCTTGTTTTCACACCAACCAATTTCTTATTTTCTTTCAGTGAAATTCTTTGCCTAACTGAACCTGTCATATTTTAGGAATAGAAAAGCAGTTTCTGAGAGGGCACACTTGCACTCACTTACACCTGGCCAGTTTAGACCTTCCAATCAATCTTAACATTTAGAGATGTGGGAGGAGGATTGTAGGAGTGGGACAGAACATGCAGACTCCAGAGAGACAGTGACCACGCTGAGATCTGAGGTCAACCTCCTGCAGTGTTAGGCATCAGTGATGGCCACTCTATTACACTGCTGCCCCATCATTTATTGCTTCATTCATACACTTCTTTAGTCTTGTCTTTGAATTTTTTTTTTAGACCCGGTCTCATGGAATTGTGAGGTAGCAGCTCTAAATATTGTGCCTCTGTTTTACCCAGGATTGTTTACCTGAGGTTTAAATTAATTAAGAGAGCTCAGGCAAGCTTGCCTATAATCTTCTTAATGCAGAAGATTCTTCTCTCCTCATAGGCAAGATTATGTTCTCATCATCCAATGATTACTTGGCTTAAGTTGGCCTTTGATTTGAAAATTGGTCGGATTGGGGAGAAGGAAAAAAAAAAACCAGCCACGGTATATCACCAGGATCAGCACTGGCAAGCACTAAATGAACAAGCATTAAACGCAGAGAAATTCAGTTACATATTTTAATCAAGAATTTTAATTGGAATAAAAACGGAAGTTCTTAAGAGCAGGTGCTTTTTGTCCCTTCTTTTATTCTGTGTTGGTGTTTAATAATATTAAAACAAATTAGGAAAAATGTAGGAGTTTAGAAATGTATGTGACTCTTTGGGAATTAGCTGTTCAGATGTTTTTGTTTTGGAAGTGTTTACCATCAGCTTGTTCATGTCATGGTTTATCTGTGAAATTACTTATATTCTGCTTGGGCAATCTTTAGCATGTGTTACATTTTATAAACATTTTGATTGCTGCTTGCTTTAAATGTTCATGATTTTGATTTTTTTGTCATAAATGATAGCATGGAGCTTAAAATTAGAACTTCTATGCCCCAACTTCTCAGCAAAGAATCCTCTTAATTTTGATTTTTAATTTAGACCTGTACAACAAATGCTGACTCAGACATACAGTATGACTTTCTGTTTTAACTGATGGGAGGCAACCACATTAGCAGTGTTGACTTCAATCCTGGGCCCAAAATCAGTCAATATTTTTATATTGACTTCTTCTCTTGTGCTATGGGCAATGTAAAACATAATTCGATTTCACAAAAACATGAAGAGGGAAAATGAATGAAGTCAGAGTTTTATTTCTTATTAAACAGCTCCTGTGAATATTTTTTTTACTAACAATATAATGCACTTTTAAGTAGTCTATATTTATATGTGTGTTTTAGGACAAAGATGGAGACAGGGCAGTGCATCATGCAGCTTTTGGAGATGAAGGTTCGGTTATTGAGGTGTTGCACAGAGGCGGTGCAGATCTGAATGCTCGAAACAAACGCAGACAGACTCCTTTACACATTGCAGTAAACAAAGGGCACCTGCAAGTTGTTAAGACTTTGCTGGACTTTGGCTGTCATCCCAGTCTTCAGGTAAACCTATCATCACCTCAGCTTGTGCAACCTGTACATTTATGTGGTATTAAACTTCTTGCAGAGCCTGTATAGCAAAAAGCGTTTCCTAGATAAACTCAGTATATAGTAATTTAGCTAATTTAAAGAGTCAAAGATATTCTGTGAATCATACATTTCATGTTTTAGTCATTTATGACTTTGTGTATCAAACAATTGTGTCCAGTATTTGCAAATTATTATTATGGTCCTGTTAGGAGAATTCATTTCATTTCAACTAAATATCACTGATTTATATTAACTCAAATGAATTCAGTATTTTGTTTTGCTTTAGTGATATGGTAAGTCTAGTAATTTACATTGCTATAACATAGCAGTACAGAAGAGTACCCTTTACAGAGTAAAGACAGTACAGAGTACACCCTTTCACCAATGAAACCTCTTCTTTGTCCACAGTCTCATTCCCTTGTCTGTCCTGGCTCGCTTGGCCTCCATCCATCCCAGCCTGAAATATAAATAACTGTTCCCACCTCTCTTTGGTCCACTTAATATGAGGAGATTGTAATGTGTGCCTCGGTGCTTGTCGGAATTGTTTTTTTGTTGGCGAGATCTATCCTTAGTAGTCTACAAGCCTTGCTTTTTGGAAAGCCATTAGCTTCCTCGCTCATTAAAGCTTCTCTTGCAAATCTGCTCTTGGCTTTCACAAGCTGTCTGCCTTGATTAATGTGCACAAGTGCTGTGTCTTCAGCACCACTGGCTGTGTTCCTTCTTGCTTTCCTTTTTAGCGTACTGTATCCTCAGATCCATATATATATATATATATATATATATATATATATATATATATATATA
>JANRMT010062819.1:38298430-38317817 GCA_026402145.1 Polypterus bichir lapradei | reverse complement strand
ATATATATATATATATATATATATATATATATATATATATATATATATATGAGTAAAATATAGTAAAAAATATGGGGATCTGCCCATGATACCTGCTACATTGTTTTGCTTTAATGCTTCTTGTTTGCCTAAACTTCCATTTTCCTCCCTTTCTAAATTTACTGTTGAATTAAAGGTTCCATACAATATACCTAATGTATTTGTGTTTTGTCAGAATCTTGCCAATCTGCAGTCTGTTTTGAAGCAAATGTTCAGCTATTGTATGTGGACTCCTTTTGCATGGCTATTTTCATTTGTGCTCTTGCTTGCCGCCTTTATTTTATTATTATAATTATTTTCATCATTTTATTATATGTATTTTTTAACAGTTCCGTTGATTTTGGTATTCTGTTTATAATCTGGCTGATTTGGCAAACTATTCTCTTTAACATCCCGCACACATTTTGTCTGCCTCATGTTTCCCTACTCCTCCTGTGATCATTACTCACTGCTTGAAATGACTTTATCCTTCCGGGCAGCCGCCCAGGTAATAGTGTATGAATTGAGCTGACGTTACTGATCGAATAACCCATTTAACTGTCAGGTAGTTGCACTTAATCTAGGCTGTTCAAATCCTAATGTTATTATACATTTTTTTTTTCTTCAGTATTGGTCATTTTTCATTTAGTGATAATAATATTATAGTCTTACAGCATGCATATTGATCTAAGTAGAAGTACTGTTCACCTGGCTGGCTGTGATAGGTGATTCAGTTCAGTTTTCAATGTGGAAGTTTACGTAGTGCTTTAATTACCTCACACAAAGTCAAAATATAAAATGTCAATTGATTAAAATACCTATCACAAAATTCTACATTGGCTTATTATTAAATGTTTTTATTAATCTACCTTTTAGTGACAACGGTAAAATTGTTTTCCTGGGCTGTGTATTATTCATATCTCTTGTGACATGTTTGCTAGCTTTTCATCCCTGTGAAGTAGTTGAAAAGTCCAAAACATTTTTGGTTTCTTTCTTGTAATGTAACACGTTGAACTTTTATCTGGTTTGCGACAAGGGGGAGACAGTGGTTAGCACTACTGAGTCGCTTCCTCAAAGACCTGTATTTGATTCTCTGCCCACTCACTTACTGTGTGAGACTTTCACATTGTCTCGTGGTAATGTTTTCCTTATGTACTCTGATTTCTTTTCACATCTAAAATACATAGGTTCGAATTTCATTTGTAAGTCCAAATTGCCCCAGTATTACTAAGAGTTCAGAGTTTGCTCCTACCAGGACTTGCTGAGTAGATGGAAAATTATTTGTGCTTTGATTTACCTTGATTTGTGTGAGCTTTGTTATAACATTCATATAAGATTTAAACACCTTACATATAGTATTGAAGTTAAAGGGATGAAATAGTATTTTTTGAGTGAGGCTTTTGAGTTAAAATTAATAATTTGATCAATTAATTACTAAAATGTTTGTATTTTTACTCCTTCCTTCGACCCTGCTGTTATAATTGTATCCAGGACTCTGAAGGTGATACTCCTCTTCATGATGCTATTAGCAAAAAGAGAGATGACATGCTGTCTGTGCTCCTGGAGGCTGGAGCGGATGTAACCATCACCAACAACAATGGATTTAATGCTCTTCACCATGCAGCCTTACGAGGGAACCCCAGGTAAGTTACAGGACTTCTCTTCTCATAATGGCTTGGCTGTTTATAATCCCTGCTTCTAAGTACGGGGATGTTAAGAATCAAGCAGACTGTGCTTTGCAAAGGCCAAATAAAGGCCGTTTGGGTGGGCATTTTTGATTTATTAAAACCAGCATCATGCAGAAATAAACATTTATATGTTCAAAAGTTTACTTTCTGAGACCATTGGTCCCAGTTCTTGTGCTGCCTTTTATGATCTTTTTATAGTGTTTCTGATTATACTGTTGTGAAAATGTGGTTGATGTAAACTTTCTGAATTTTCAGTAGTGTAACCTTTAGCAGTTGTAAAAGTCATAATTGTGCATTATGTTTTCATAACAAATCATTTTTGATGTTTGCCGGTTTATTGTTTATATTGGGAAATATATTACCTTAAAGTATCTTTTATTAGATGACTGCATCTTTGCAAAGTTGTAGCTACGTTGTTTTAGTGGAACTCCAACTTTATTTGATTGATCATGAGGTACTTTGTGTATAAGTTGCTGTAGAAGGTTTTCAAGGTATGACTGTAGTGTTTTGTAGAGATTGAACGTCACTTTATTATCATTAGCTAGGTACTTGGCTTTTACTCAGGAACAAGAAGATGCAAGAAATGGCATTTTGATTAATATTGTCAGTATTTTACCTGCTGGTCATCATTCTAAATTTCATCACTCGCCCCCTTTTCCTTCATGGTCATAGCCAGGTTTGTCATTTTGAAGGCCTCTGTACTCGGCTTCATGGCATTTCTGTTCACTTGACTCCCAACATTGCTTATTTATGGTTGCTTTCTTAGCATTGATTGTCTGAAGTGTAGCGATTTTTGCGTCATAAGGTCAATATTATCATGGCAGTAGAGATGCTGCTTGTAAATTATTGTTTCATCGGTTTTCCAGGCAACAGATTACATTTACTGACACAAATCATGACTGGGGCAAACAGTATTCAGAATTCTGTTACATTTCTTTTTATCATCTCGGCACCAAAGTGTTGCTTTCTGTGTCTCATTATGTCTGAATATAATCCATTTTAAACGTTTTGATGTGTTTTTAGTTGTGGTGCTCACTGTTTATTTCCATGGAGGTTTGTGGGTTGTGTTGGTTTCAGAAGTGTGCATACATACATATTTACAAGCATAGTGTCGAGTTGTGTGGCAGAAATGCTGAGTATTACTGTTCAATTTCGTGCACTATAAAAATATATTACCTGATGGTTTATTAAAGTGCTACTGATTGTCCATAACAGAGCTTCTTTTTTTCTGAAAAGTATTTGTATTTTATAGTTTTTTATTTTATCCTGGTAATAATAGCTGTACTCTTTAGAAAATGTGAGGTTTTTACCTTGAACGTTCCTGCACTTGAAGTGGCTCCTGTAGGTGAGAGGGAAATGACACTATGGGGTGTTCCTCATTCCTGATGATTACTTAAAGGGTCCTTGTGAAGCCCGCTGTACTACTGCTTATGTAATTCCTTGGAACTTTGTCAGATGTACAGATTTACAAATGGCATGAACTGGCTTTAATACAGGCTTCTAATGCTGACCATCGCTCATCCTTTTGTTTTGTTTGTCTGTAAAGGTGGTGCAAGCAATTCAACTGTCAACCAAAGATAAAAACCTGAGATGAGTAAAATGATGCTGTCTTGATGTTGTTAATTGGCATATCTTAGGGTCCTGACAATAATAAGGTTTCTTAGTTGCTTTCTACTTGCTAGGCAGCGTTACAATACTTGTCTTCTCGTGGCTTTGTCCTTTCCAAATTGTTTTGATCACCTTTATGCACTATTATGTTAACATTATTTGATTTCTGATTGTAATATGATGCCCTTTGTAACTTAATGCATTTTATAGCGTACTGAAATGTTATAAACATTCATCCATCTTCCCGACCCATTTACCCAATTGTATGGATTAGATGCAAGGCGAGATGTTCATAGAAAATAATTTGCCGCTTATCAGTCATTCACCTTTATTTGGCCTTTTAAATTTACAGTTGTGCATTGTTGCAAATTATTTATGAAACGGACCATTAGGCATCAATTTCACATTGTTGCATTGGAAATTGATTCTTGTTAACTTTTTTGCAACCACATATTAACATTTAACCGTGATTTTTTTTTTTTTTTTTTTTGTATTAATAAGCAGTCTGGTTTGTGTTTGGATTGTTAACATTCTAGAGTCATGGGACGCTTTTGGCATAGATCCACTGCAGGCTGTTTCTGCATTCTGTGGTGTTTCAGTTCTGCACCTTGCTTTTCTGTCATAACTCCGCTGACTTTTGTGCAGCTCCTGGAACTTCGTATGTCCATCACTAGCAGCACTAATTACACAGTGGCTGCATTACGGCTGTCTGTCTGCATGCCAGGATTTCCATGGATTGTTACTTGCAGATAGATTAAATGTAGTAGCAACGTCTAGAGTTTCATTTTTGTCTGTAAATCAAAGTGCTTGTTTAGAAGGAACAAATGCATCTAAATGGCATTGAAAAATTGTGTTGCAGGTTGGTCTGCAGTTGCTATCAAAGCTTCTTCCAGAATTTTTAAACTCTAGTTGTAGTTGCACTCGGGGGCAGCAAATAGAAAAGAAGGTCTTTTAAGTGTATTTTTAATCTGTCACGTTTCCCCAGTGTTTGCTGTATATGAATGAAATGCAGTTTCTAATACTTATACAATCAAACTGTTGATAGATTGACAAATATCTCTTTATTGTAAAACAATGTATTATTAAAATGCCAAAAAACAATTGATCACAAGAAATACAGTAAAGCAACATCAATATCTTACTTAAACATTTTAAGGTCATAAACAAATTACAATGTCATTCTTCTCTTTTTTTTTTAATGCCTCTGTGGTTTAGCTAAGATTTGCCGAGAGTAGTTAAGCATACCTGTAGTGACTGTGCAGTGAGGTGATGAGTTGAAATAAAGCTTTATCACTGGGTTTAGTTTAAATCCTGTCTAGTCGTCCAGCCCCCCCAAATGTAGCTCCTCATGTTAAAACCTTATATTTGGACAGAAGTGTGTTCCGGACTAGAAGGACGCAGGCTTACGTTTATATCACTTGCATTTTGTTATAGCTGTTATTTGGCTTATTCAAAAATGTTTTGGTGTTTAGTAAAAGTTGTATTTTTGCAAATAAGAAAACCCCAAAAAATTGCCATTTATTGTCATATGCATCATTTTATACACAAGAAATCTTACCAAAGCATGCTGTTATTAAATGAGTTATAATATTGTAGCGAAGATAAAATAGAAATTGTATAGGTAAAACTTTTTCAAATTCAGGAATATCTAGAAGTTGAAATTTCTGAAAAGCGTAAAGATGAACATCACATCCAGTTGCTCTGACGCTATGCCTGTTGTGTTCAGATTTTTAGAAAAACTTGAAATCATAAAGCTGAACTGTCCTCTCTGGATGTATTGCATATAATTTTGTTTTAGTTTTTCAAGAAATCATTGTAGTAAGTTTCCAAAGTTCCATTTCTTCTGCTTTCTTTGATCTTAAGATGACATACGCTTATGGTATTTACTGTAGGAATCGCAGCTGTGCTGACTTGAATTAGTTTTCTTATATTGTATGTTGGTATGGCTGTAGGTACTCCTGACTGAATTGAAGAGAACTTGACATCAGTGACTCTGATGTAGCGCTTTATTTTAGCAATGGAATGTAATAAATATTTTGGTATAAAATCATCCTCGAACACCATACCTTCCTACATTTACACTCAAAAGTAATAAAGGAAATGTGAGTTATATCTGCTTGAATGGATATTGTCAATTATCATTTTTATACGATACAGCCTTATTGAAAATATATACAGAAATTTAATTTGTAATCATAAATGCATTCATTTATGCTTTATTCCTGTACTGTATATATTGGAGCTGGAGAGTTTTCAGTATCCAGCCCTGACAAGGTACCCGTCCATCACATGGCAGTGTCTCAAACCCACTCAAAGTCACTTATTCCCACTAACCTTAACTGAATATTTTTGAGGTGATGGTAAATACACAATGAGTGTAAATCTTTATTCCCATATCCTGTTTAAGAATTACTATGTAGTTATGCAGTTTTACACATTCAGTTGAGCACCATTTTGACAAAATGTCTGCATTGTGCATAAAAGTGAAAGAAGGTGTTTTTCAATCATAGGCAACAAGGAGAATGTGAATAAAAGTTCACGAACAGCCTTGGCTAAGCTAGTAAGCCCTTGTTTACAGCTTCTCCTCATTTCAAACAACCATCACTTTTATAGAAACTTCTTTGCTTGGTTACCTTTATAATTGTGGCTGTTAATTTAAATTTTGAGGAATGTCACTGTTTCCAGTTGTTATTACTCACTAAGTCATGTGCAGAACAATTAAGGTGGTGCGTCTAAGACCTTCAGCTTATTATATTCATTTCCAAACACGATGATGGGAAAGGCAACAGCTGTGTGGAATTTTAAGTGAAAGAATATCGGGTCGTATCAGCCATATGAAGCATGTAGCATGTGTTTGTTTTCTTTTTACCATTGTAAAAATGGATGAGTTTGTGAGTCTCTCCAACTCAAAAACATTTTAAGACAAGAACTGGTGCGTGTTTCTGCTGATCTGCCAAAATGGGATATTTGATTAATGTATTTTTGTTGTGCAGTTCTGCAATAGCTGTTGAAAATTATAATTTTTGAAACATTTCTCATAAATATGGCCTATTGAAGTTAACAGTGTATATGTTTAAAGAATTAACACCTTTAAATGAAAATATGTGCTTCCATGAGAAAGGTTAATGCATTTTTCTCTCTCTTGTGCTGCTTACCACTAAGGAATGCAGCCTGGGAAAACAAATATATGTGTCAATCAGACATTGAGAACCTGATTATTAAGGATCAATGGATGACCATTTAATGAGAGGAATCATATTAACCTTTTCAAAAGATTTGAGTATGCACCTCATTTAAAGTAATGGGAATGAATATCTGTTCATTATTATAATGGTTGGACTTTAAATTGCAGAATATAATATTTGTACGGAGTGGGACTGAGGCAAATTACACAATACCATGACAATTTAAGATGTTTGGGCAAGAAGAGGCCATTTTGCTTCTACATGCCTGATCATTGCACAGTGCGTACTGAACCAGAGTGGAGTTGATTCAGATAAGAAGGTAATCCTCTTTCTGTGGCATTGTGTCCAGTTACAAAATAACGCCCTCCTGAATAAATAGTTTTACCTGAATTTTTGTTACATGCCAGTTTCCGTGTAGGCTTTAATTAATGAATATAGTCTGTTCATTTGTTACACGATTACAGGAAGTGTAATGCAGGGGTTGTTTGGCACTGCTTAATGTGTATAATTGTAACTTGACAGCTTCCATGGTGGGGGTAGGGCAAGTGAGAGAAGTTGGTGATATATGGGCCATGAATATGTTTGCGGTTGCTGTGAGTCGAGGCGCTGACCCACTTGCTATGATAAAAATTATTTCATATTGTGTTTGCTGAAAATCAAGCGTTGTGATCTTTTTTGTTGACATAATGAGAATGTCATTCTGCTTTCTTTCATGAAAATTTGAGAAAACTTGTTTTGAAGACTAGCACTCTAGGTGTAAATTGTCCCCACTTACAGTATATATGTTGTATTGGTCTGTTTTTTGAATTTGGGGGTGTGGGGCTCTGCTCTGGAACAGCGTGATAAACTTATTTTCATCCTTGAAATTTATGATGATTGTTCTCTTTTTGGACAAGCAATCTGTCTAATATAGCACTGGCTCAGAGAAGCAACTTTTAGCAGGGCACCTGATTTTACTAATGGAGTCTAGCTGTGATTTAAACAACAAAAAGCTATGTCATAGTGCATCTGGGGTTTGTCTGTCTTCTGTGGTGGTGGCTGGGAGTCTGTTCAGCTCTGGAATGCTTTTTCCTGCCTTGAAGAGTATGTTGTAAGTCATTGTTTCCATGGGAGGTACTTTATTCTTATGCTTTGCAGACTTTGTGTGCCCTGCAAAACACTTCTTTGTGAATTTTTGTTTGCAGAGATTTTATTGTTTATTTGTGACTGTTTAAATATGTTTATGTGAATGCAACATGTAATGCTCTGGTCAACAATAGAATTTATTTTCAGGGGCTGAAATACAGCTAAGAAAGATAAAACCATTTTTTTAAGCTGTCTTTATTTGCTTTCATAGAAATCATTATAAAAACATAGTAATTTGTTAAATAACACAATTTTCTAGTAGTATATTATCACTTATATTACATTGTTCTTATGGTAACAATTTTATGTAAACAAGGAGACAAAAACCAACACAGTTAACAAAGAAAGTCCTAATTTCTATGTTCTTCGATCTTGGGAGAAAACAGGGTTGTCATAAATAACACATTTAAAAATACATCTTCCCTCCCATTTATTTGAGATGTCATATTTCCGAAGTGATCAATGCATAGCTACAGCTGGTTGAAGGGGACCAAATCCATTGAAGAGGTGATTTGGTTCCATTTTACCAGCTTTAGCAAAGCATTGGATGACCAGCCATGGCTACAGTTTACAAGACAAACCATTGTTATCGCCCCTGAGTGGTGGCTAAGTGTTTTTTTACTAAGTCTCCTCCAGGTGGAGAGTTTTCTTTCGGTCTCCATTTTGCCACAACACTCTGATGATCTTATGTGCGCCTATAACAAACATTTTGCGTTTCTGTGAACTCAAGATTAATAAATGTTTTAATATTAGCCGAAAGTATCATAGGCACCTCAGCACAATAATAATACATGAATTACATACATTATTGGAAATTAATTTGGTTTGACTTGGGGTGCATTCATTCATTCATTCATTCATTCATTCATTCATTCAGGAATTGTCACATAAATTTAAGTGATTTCTTAACATCACCAGTAGTAAATTACAGTTTATTAATTTCAGATAGACATTTAACTATATCTGGTGCATTTTTATTTGAGAGGCATTCAAAGACCATTCATTCTGAAAGTACGTAAGAATATGTGAGGTGCACTTCCTTATATTGTGGGCTCTTTAATAAAAACATGACTGCAGCAGGTGCTGCTCAGAATGGACTTTGACAGTAAAGGGAGCTAGCTATAAAACTAGAGCTATTTTTAAGACCCCCTACCTCCCCCCACCCATGCATTGAGCCAGCCCAGACTGAAGCTCATGTACACTTTCAGCTGCTCGAGTGTTTTTGGATAGCTTTCCTGATTCATACACTAGCCATATCAGGGCAAGAGAAAGCAATGGAAAAAAGCAGTACAGCATTTGATAATGTCAGCATCTGGTCTCTGTGTCAGTCAGCCGCTTGGAAATGTTTGAGTTACGTTGGTGTCAGCACATGCACAGCGTTCACAAATATGTCCAAGTTGGAGGGGGTGTTGGGGACAGCCAAGAAGAGAGACAGCTGATCACAGTGGATTTATCATCCGGGCGCCTTGTCTAACTGAAACTTTAATGGCATGTATTTAGTTAATGCTGGGCTTTTACGATAAAAGATGTATTTGTAATAATATTGTATGCATTAATTATGTGTCTTAACCCAAGCCGTTGACACAACTCTGGTAAGTTCAGCATTTTCTTTCACCAGTTGCCAGCTGCAGAATAATAGTTTTGTTTTAGCTGACTGACTAGGCCTGTGACGGTAACCATTTCTAATAAAGGCTTTCTATCCTTGCTTTTCTCTGTGCTCTCCTATGATACTCACATTTTAAAATGATTGTGCTCTCTGTTTGTTGAATTACCAACTCTTGTTGTAAGCCTTAAATGCTCCTTGACGGAAGCTTGCTGAGCATAAGAAGCAATTTGTATCGTATTGGTGGTGGTATCAAATAATTAGTCGGGTATCAAACCATTTGTTTTATGACAAATTGTTTGAGATCAAATAATAATCTTTTAAATGAAACAGTCCGAATTATGCAAATCAATGAACACTAAATAAAAAACAATCTTGAAAATCAGCACTTTTGCTACCACTTGTTTATTTTTTATCACTCGGAGTAATTTTAATTTATGCTTATTCTTAAACTTTTTATCTTAAATTTATGCTTAAATTTGTAAAAAAAAACAACCTGTGTAAACAAAAGTCTCTCCATCCATCCATCCATCTACAAATCCATTGCTGGGAAGACTCACACCCATTCTCATATTCGGTCATGCATAATGGACCGTCTCTCAGTCGTCAGTTTAACCTAAAATGTCCGTTACCAGAGTTCAGTCAGTCATATGGGACAAAGTTAACTTAGCATGCCTGTCCATGGCAGGGGGTGCAGGGGGCATCTATGTGGGCATCGAGTAAACATGCAGACTCCCCACAGACAGTGACTGTGCCTGATTTTGAACACTTGATTCGGTTGTCAGCAACACTTTCCTAATATTCTATCAAGATAGTATTACTTTAATACCTGGATTCAGCCTGGGCAGACATAAGAGCTGGTTTTAACATCATATGAATTAAAGTGTCTGACGATTGTATTTTAAATTTGTTTATTTACAAGTTATTGTGGTGATTAGTTAAAAATATGGGTTTATTGGTTGAAGTGCTGCTTAGTTTAAGGATAGGAAAGTAAGGATAAGGTCAAAACGCACATTTATTGCATTTTCAGTATTGTATTCATTCAGATGCTCTATTTTGCACTAAATGCAAGAGACTAGAAGCAAGCAGAGGCCTAGCAATCTGTCATTGCTGTCCTGTATTTTTGAAGCATTCAGCAGTGGAAACCAGCTGACTGGCAGACGTGATCCAGATATCTCTGCATTGTCACATTTCTGTGCACTAATCTGACTGGGCATTTCACGTTAGTGAAGTACGAAGCCAAAGTAACAAATGTTAGTGAGCTTGGAGGGGCTGTGTAAATAGAAAAGGATGATATTCCAAAGTAAGTGGGTCAGTATATACAGTACTTCCTTATGCAATATGCACCTGTACATGCAAGGTTAGAATTACCGCTTACATTTTTTTTTTCTTTTAGAGGTCAAACCTGCTCAATTTAAGTTCAGTTCACTAAAACTCCTCTGTGCCACATGGATGCCAATTTTAAATCTTAGACTATGTCTGGAGAATCTTTAGTAGTAATTGTGAAGTGATGTGTCCTCCTGAAAGCTATTTACTTAAGTACACCTAGGACACAGTTGTTTGCTACTTTTGAGGACTGTTAAATATTTTTTCTTTGTTTTTTATATTTGTCCTTTTGATTAATAAGTGATTATTTTTTCAGACGTAGTTGGTTTAACTATATCTCTCAGCTGAGTAATATTGAGAGTTTTTTGATTTAGGAGGTGAGATGTTGAAAGATTTTAAGAAATATTCATCTCTCCCCTTGAGTTTTACTTGCTTATTTCTTTTTTCCCCTCATCCTTTTGCTTATACTCTGCAACAGTTTACATCTTTTCAAAAGGCAACAAAAAAGGTCCTGTAAAGCTCCATATGCCTTGTTGTGCTGCTCAGTGCCGAAGCCAAAAAGACATACTTCTTTACATTCCATAGCTTTCTTATGTCCATATGGGTACATAAAGAAGTATGTACTCCAGGCAGGCAGAGAAAAGGCCGACATCTGTATAATAGAAAAATGAAGTAAAACCCTCACATCTCCAAACTGTACTCTTCGCAATCAAGGAAATCGTACAAAGGGTGACATAGCCTTTAGTGCTAAATCTATACAACACTATGAAAATCAAGCATCACAATAGGAGTGCAGTAGTCTAATAGATGTATTAACATAAGGTGACTTTCAGAGATACCTGGAAAAAAAAAAATCACGATGGCAGTTCTGCAATGCCCCCCACCCCACTCCGCTACTACTCACCAGAATAAAACTAGGCTTGTATCTTGTGTATGAAACATTTTTCAATCCGTTTTGCTGTGTCTTTGCTGTTGACCTCATGTGTCCTCCAGAGAGCTAGAAAAAAAAAAAGTGATTTATTATTTTTTTTTTTTCTTCTTCATGAGTTAGGTGATCATCCTACTCCTTTATTTCCATTGCTGTGGCTTGAGGGCTTGGCCAAAAATGTCTAAGGTCCCCCCTTCTATTATTCTGCTGGCCTTTCCTGTTCCCATCGCTTTTAGTGTCTTACTCAGCCTTTGTCCTTTGCAAACTTGATTGCAGCATCCAGGGAATAGGGGAGTTCCTGAAGCCAAATGGCTTCATCAAAACAGAGTCTGCCTTTACTTTTATTTCTCTCTCTCTCTCTCTGTCTCTCTAACCCTCCCTCCCCAAATCCTTTCATCTACCTCTCGGTGTATAGTCTGTGGTTTTAACCACTTCCCCAACGAGGTGTTAAAATGGGAGCTGATGTTTGAAAAAATAGGGCGATCCAACTGGAACAGGAATCTTTTGTGAGCAGGATTTAGGCTATAGGCAGGCCAGAGGTCACATGCAAGAGCTAATGCTCATTCAGCACTTCTGGATTTATGTGCCACCCCTTCGTGTTTTTTTTTTTTTTTTTATTTTTTTTTTTTTACTTCTGTAAAGTGCCCCCATCCCACCCTGCCACTCACCTGCTTCTGTTTATTTCAAGGCCACTGGTTTATTCCAGGCTGAACTGATCAATACCCATTTGCATAGAAATGTGAAATGTTCAGCAGGTTGCTAATGAATTTTTACCCTCTCCTCACATTCCACAAGTAAATACAGCATTGGAGGCTTTGAAGTGACCTGCAGCCTTTTAGAACTTAAAATCCATCAAATGTGCTCCCCTTCAAAACACAGCAAAGACTTGCACTTTTTTTTTGCTGAAGGTAGTTGGAAAGTGCCTGTCTTGTATCATAGGGATTTTTTTTTCAAGGTGAAATAAATGTCTGAATTGACAGACAAAGGAGTTAAGCTGTATGGTGGTTATTATTTTTTTTTCTAAATAATGGGATGTAACTGTGTTTTTTAAGGGGTGGGTGTTTTCTTGCATTTGTCAGAAGAATGACATCCTGTGTAGGAAATTTCACAGTCTGCTGCTGGGAAAGGGGAGTGCAGGGTGAGTAAAATTCCTGCAGCTCATGATAAAAAGCTGGTGCAGCTGATCATGAACAAATCAGAGGATAGCAGTAGAATTACACAGCGGCACCGGGAGAAACAGCAATGCAGCATTATGACTACAGCATGCAGACTGTGGAGGAGAAATGGGTTAGTGTCCTGAATGCCTTGGGTGAATGCTGTGACATACATACATGCATGCATAATTCTACTTGGCTGTTTCATTAAGAAAAAAAATAGCACCAGTTCTTCTCCTAGTCATTGTGGAAAAGAAATTTTAAAGGCAGGCGAATACTCATCATCAGAATTAAACTGATGTGAAATCTGGTAGTATTTGCCACTTGATAATAAGTGCCCCCAACCTGCCACCGCCCCCACAAACTACAGGAAGAAGGGAAACTCATTAGCTGCCTTGAATTGCTCTGTTCTTTACAGGGCATGCCGCACACTATAAAACCGCTATTCCGTGTCCCAGAATACCAGTTTTATAGTGCCCCATAAGCTGAAGATCAACTACTTGAAAGCTCCACAAGTGAAAGTCCACCAGGCTTTCCTACATAGTGAGTTACTGACAGCTAATGAGCTATACAACTGATCGCCGCGGCCCAGCTAAAGTAAACTGGGGGGTTAAAAATTCCAAAAGCAATTTTTTTTTTCAATTAATCTCAGTCAAAGTGCCATCAAGTTCCTTTCTTACCTTGTATTTTTCCTCTTCATCCTTCACAAATGTACAGTTGCATTAACTTTTTTTCCATCTTTGTAAGAAAAAGCTTAAATGCTTCTAATAAACCATGCAAAATCAAGCCATGCTTCTTATAGCTTTGGTATCTTTTCATAATCAATTCAAGAAAACGCTAGGTCCCTCCAAACATAAGAGTATGCATTACCTGTCCTGTTCGAGCCGAACAGCCTTTTTTAGTTAAAGCAGATCTAATGACCTACAGAGAGAGGCATCTGCAGCAGCCATCGCATCCAGAGTGCACGCTACTCGCTGAATCAGCTCCTCTGAGCAGAAGAGGGGGGTGGGGGGTAGTGTGAGGGAGAAGCGATTCTGCCTTACCTTTTAGGTAGAAAAGAGGAAAAAAAAAAGAGAGAGAGAGAGATTCCCACAAAAATTCAAACTGTCTTGCCTTTATGCCTGTTAGTATATTACTTTGCCATTCTATATAAACTGCAGTTATTCAATGACCTTCTTTTTTATATATTTTTTTTAAACTTCAGTTCCAGCCCTTTTTAAAAAAAATTATTAAGCAACACCTTTGTTGTTGTCATCCTGATGGGTTTTTGCTGAGAGAAATATGTAGATTTCGTGGTGTGCACTGAATGAAAAGTGAAATTCACAAGAACCAAAAAGTTGAGACACCCAGAAGGAAAAGAGGGAAAAAAAAGAAAAAAAAAGTTTTGCATTTCCACCACCTATTTTTTTTTTTTTTTTTTTTTTTTTTTAAATCTTCAAATGGAATAACAGTCTCTTGATTTCCTTTCTTGCTTTTTGTAATTTTCTTGTTGTCCGGTGTTGCTTTTGTTGAAGATCATCTCAGATAGTTGAAGATGCAGCATCATGCATCCGCTTGAATGGAGTACTTTTTTAGCCTGCAGGGTCACGTCTAACAGGGGCAGGAGGTCATGGGGGGGATCCCACACATGACATAGAAAGAAAGAGAAAGAAGATAGAGGCTGGCTGGCTGGCTGGCATTTCACACTCAGAGGGCACAAGCAAAACTGTTAGAGCTTTATAGGCTGCTAGACATTTGAAACATGCACTTGCAGGCAGAACAACCTCTCCAGTGTCTCTCTACTCCCTGACCATATTTAGTCAACCATAGCAAAAAATAGTCTCTCAGCTGTCAATTGTCGATCCAGGAGCATAGGGGAGCCTCCATCCTTCTCTCCGCCTATTGATTGCTCGTCCTGCAGTGAGTCTTCGGTGCGGCTCCTGCCATTCGTCCAGCTATTTTTAGCACATCCAAATAAAGTGGTCTCTCATGTTTCCAGTTATATTTCCCTGGTATTTTTTCCCCTCCCATCTTAACACTGAGCTTGCGCTGCATATGGTTGAGCCCAATGCAGCTGACACTATACTTAGAAACACTGCGGAGCAGTGCAAGAGTGTGCGTGAGAGAGAGAGAGAGAGAGAGAGAGAGACTGACTGAGCGAGAGAGAGAGAGCGAGAGTGTGCAAGTCAAGTGAGTGAGCGAGTGGACAGGCAAGAGTCTGTAGGGGAATACGGAGTAATAAATATCCAGGTACTGCTGTAGAACGTTCTGCAACCTGATTTCTTGAGTGGCTGGAAGTGCAATGCCAGAAAACATAACAGATATGCAGTGGTCATCATAGGGACAGTCCAGAGGAAATGTAATCTGGTATAATTTGCCTGGTTAATATTTTAGTGGCCACCTGGCCTTCCTCTAATCTCCCTTTTTAATTTTATCAGCTGCTGTTATCCTAAAGAGAGTGTATTTTTTTCAGTGTCAGCAATTTAGTCACATACGCTCTTGGGAATTTCCCAACAACCTCACCTTTTACTGCTTCAGGCTTGCTTTCATCTTTGGCTACCTTCTTGCACCATAACTCATTGTCGTTCTTAACTTTCAGGACATTTAAAATGAGATTCTTGTTTAAAGCAAATTAATTTACATTTCTTTAGGATATGTACAGTATACATACATTTTACATTTGTGTGTATGTCTATATACACATACACACATACAGTGTATCTACTGTATATACACACAAACAAATATTAGCTGAGGCATATGTTCTTCATTTGGGCTACATGGTTTTGTAAATATTAAACATTTAATTACAAATCATTTTATTGACATTGTGTAGCGGACAGACAGTCGAATGAAAATGTGTGGGCAGACAGTTCGATACGTGGTGGTAAAGTTTAAAAACTCACTGGAATAGATCACTGGACCTTGTTCCAGTACATTGTTCATCCATGCATACTGATTTCTATGGTTATGAAAATGAAGGATGTTAATTACCAAGTCTTTCAATGGATTCAGAAATGAGTGCTTGCATTTTAGATGTTAGAATTGAATACATTGTTACAAGTCATAAGATGTGTATTATAAATTCATTATGTGACTGTATCAAAAACCTTTTAGTACAGTATCATTTTAGTACTTTTAGCCAACAAATCTTCTAGCGGTATGTGAGAGGAAACACAACCGGGGTGCTTTATACCAACAGCAATACACCTGCATACCACTTCACTGTGACAGCCAAGCCAGAAGATTTGTTTCTTTTTAATTTTCTCGTTTTTCACTCATACTGTGTTTTCAGACCATAGTGTGTGTTTATTTGTGTGTGTGTGTGTGTGTGTGTGTGTGTGTATTTAAAGGGCTTCTATAAAAAGCCAAATTTCCTCCTCGGGACAAATAAAGTTCTGTCTTTATAGCATCCCTCACATCCTTCCAAAAATTGCGAAGTCTGTTCAGCCGTCTTTGGTAATGCAGTAACAAACAGGCGGGCACAATTTTTATTTGATATAATTATGCATACACACACACACACACACACACAGAGACACAGAAGTAGATGCCATATAAAATTAAATTTCAGATTATTTAATGAGGCTTTAGAAATTGTCATTTTCACATTTGACTTGACTACATAAATATAGTCTATGGAGGCTGAGTGTGCATACAGGTAAATATCTTCAACCTTGCACACTGATATCATTTAAGGGTTTAGAACAACTGAAACATAGTTCATTTGAGAAAAATATGTAGTGTATCTTGTAATGCAGGTTCATATGTTACTTGTTGGTTAGTTGCATTTTAAGCCATGTTAGTCCCACAAATTAACTTTTCCCTTCATCCTCAAGCATTCCTTGTTAAGTGTGGCTCTTCGATAAACAGTTTTACCTCATCAGCAGTATTTTGTGTTTTACTATTGCAACCCAGTTTTTATAAATATTCTTCTAGACATTTTATTTAGCACAGTCGCAGAGGCTGACCATTTTAATTTTATATTAGATACACACAAATATGAGTTTCTGGGAATATACAAAGTTAAAACAGTTTGTAATTTATCATCTTGAGTAGTACTTGGTCAACTCTAAGTAAACAAATATGTCATTTTTTTATAGTTCAATAAATATTTCAGTTAATACTCAATGTTTTATAGGTGTTTTACTTTGACCTATTTCTTGCAAAGTCATCATATTAGACAAAGGTTGTCTAATCTAACAATAACGCATCAGATTTTACCTTTTTTTCAATATTATATTTTGTGAAAAGGGAGACTTTAAAATAAGCCATCATTAAATATTTTTATGACAAAATGTTATAGTGCCTTTTGATTCCATAATTTGTGGCACCCACTTAAACTGCAATTATTTGAAATAAGTGTTCCCTGTAATAGTTGACTGGCCTCATGTTGCCTGGAAGGTATTCAGTCAGTGACAAAATTGAAGGCAGCAAATGTGATTCAACACCATGTGTGAAATAATACAATGTAAATAAAGCAATAGTTTTATGTTTTTAAATATATAGTATTAAATACCGGTATATGAAAATATTCTTAATTTTCTTTTAGAAAATTGCGCACTAAAATATTTCACTGCATTACTGAAAAAATATATTTTTTGAAATTCGAGAAAATAAGTTTTTTTTTTTTGTTTTGCTAATTTTTAAATTTATTTTATCAAATGAAATCATCCATGCATCCATTATCAAAACCTGCTTATCCAGAGCAGCGTCATGGGCAAGCTGGAGCCTATCCCAGTAAGCATCAGGCGCAAGGCTAGAAACATCCTTGGACAGGGCACACAAACACACATTCATACACACACAAATGAGGGGCCAGTTTAGCATTGTCAGTCCACCTAATTTGTATGTCTTTGGAGTGTGGGAGGAAACTGGAGCACCCAGAGGAAACCTATGTGTGATATGGGATTCATCCAGCACTTAAACAACTGTTTCCTTGTTGCGACGCAGCAGTGCTACTTCTGTACCACCATGTCCCTGTCAGATCAAATAGTAAATCTTCGTTATATTTTTACTGGGGGGTTTGACCCCCCCCATCCTCTGATAGCTCACTTTGCACGCTAATGGTCCAAAGGTATATTCCAACATGGTCAAAGCTCTGGCCCTGAGATTTATTTATAGTTAAAGCAAATGCTAAAACTGTTGGAAATTGTTGTCTGTGCAAGATGAGTGGTAATCTACTTGCTGAAGTATCACCAGTATCTAACATAATACGCTGGAGGAATACGACTTTCTCGTGATCACCAGTCATGATTTTGTTGGCAGTTGAATGTTTATGCAGTTTTACAATTTGTAAGCATGTGCTGTTACGTAGGCGTTATTTATTAAATGCTAACATACAACTGAACTACTACTTATCTTAGCAGAGCATATGTATATAATGGATTTTATTTGATGTATCCTTGTTAAATTGATTTTATTGACCTAAGAGCATTATTTTTGTATGCTCCTAATGAAACGAAAAAAATAATATCAAGATGTATACTATATAACGTACTGTTTTGAACGTGAGCTTTGCATATATATATATATATATATTTATATTTATCTCTCATGTGTGTCCAGTGTGACTGAGTCTGAGTGTGATTGGTCTTAACAAGGATGGTGCTTGCTGTTACTGGTTTCCATGTAGCTCTGAATCAGAATAAATGGGGGGGGTGCATGGTTCCGTCATAGTTTTATTTGCTTTTAATATGCATGATTTTCCTTAGTTTGTACAAAGGAAAAAAATACTACTGTTTAGACTAAAAATAAGCTGCTGTATCTAAACTGCTATTGCCACCTTAGCACATGATCGGCATTTGATGGTAGCCTGACAAAAGTGCGCCATCACTGATGTGCAGAGGAAAAATAGGCGCAGCGATAAATTTGCACAGGCAGTTAAGGGTCATTGTACATTGTACTGTAATTTTTAGTGTACACTGTCATAAGGTACTTTACATTGCAAATAAGACTACAGTAATTATAAAAATAGTTATTAGAATCAAAGTTTTTAATACATTGCAAATTTGCCATTTGTAGTAAAAAATGCACCACTGACAGATGCAATGAGGAACTTCATGTACATTTTCAAGTATCAACAGAAAGTGTATAAGTCTAACACAGCTTTAGTGTTAAACTCCAAAGGAGGGTACAGTGGTGCTCGCTTTATATTATTTTTGCATGCTTTTAAAGTGATTTGCTCCCATGAAACGAGTTTCTTTCATTTTTGTTTAGCATACATTCACAATATAAACTATTAGAAAACAGTTGGGATTTGAAAAAAATCAAATCGAATATCCGGAAATGTAATCTCAGGAGAAATATGTGTGCTTTTCTTAGCTTGCATAGAAAGCCTACTGAAAACATTGATCATTTTGGGTGTTGCAGAGAGGAGTGATTTGCTGTTACCAGAGGCTTTGGGGAGATCACCACATTTGTGTCGTGTTATGAGCTGCAAAAAAGCACAATGTAGTTTGGCTGTATGTGTTTGATAGTGCGTTCTAGCAGCATGGTTTTTATGTGCAGTACTTTCAGAAATATTCAAACCCCTTCACTTTTTCACATTTTGCTATGCTGCAGCCTTTTGCTAAAATAATTTCAATTAATTTTTTCCCCACATCAGTTAGCACTCAATACCCCAAAGTACCAAAGCAAAAACAAGAATTAATTTTTTTTGTAAACTTATTAAAATATAAAAAACTGAAATATTACATATTAGCATAAGGGAGCAACATGTAAAGGCAGACCCCCCCGCGATAGGTGAAAATCCGCGAAGTAGAAACCATATG
>JANRMT010062819.1:38268495-38285155 GCA_026402145.1 Polypterus bichir lapradei | reverse complement strand
TAACCATTAGTCAAATATAACACAAGTAAACACAAAATGCAGTTTTTAAATGATGGTTTTTATTATTTAGGGAGAAAAAAAAATCCAAACCTACATGGCCCTGTGAGAAAAAGTAATTGCCCCCTGAACCTAATAACTGGTTGGGCCACTCTTAGCAGCAATAACTGCAATCAAGCGTTTGCGATAACTTGCAATGAGTCTTTTACAGCTCTCTGGAGCCATTCAGAGGTGGATTTGCTGGTGTGTTTTGGGTCATTGTCCTGTTGCAGCACCCAAGATCGCTTCAGCTTGAGTTGACGAACAGATGGCCGGACATTCTCCTTCAGGATTTTTTGGTAGACAGTAGAATTCATGGTTCCATCTATCACAGCAAGCCTTCCAGGTCCTGAAGCAGCAAAACAACCCCAGACCATCACACTACCACCACCATATTTTACTGTTGGTATGATGTTCTTTTTCTGAAATGCTGTGTTCCTTTTACGCCAGATGTAACGGGACATTTGCCTTCCAAAAAGTTCAACTTTTGTCTCATCAGTCCACAAGGTATTTTCCCAAAAGTCTTGGCAATCACTGAGATGTTTCTTAGCAAAATTGAGACGAGCCCTAATCTTCTTTTTGCTTAACAGTGGTTTGCGTCTTGGAAATCTGCCTTGCAGGCCGTTTTTGCCCAGTCTCTTTCTTATGGTGGAGTCGTGAACACTGACCTTAATTGAGGCAAGTGAGGCCTGCAGTTCTTTAGACGTTGTCCTGGGGTCTTTTGTGACCTCTCGGATGAGTCGTCTCTGCGCTCTTGGGGTAATTTTGGTCGGCCGGCCACTCCTGGGAAGGTTCACCACTGTTCCATGTTTTTGCCATTTGTGGATAATGGCTCTCGCTGTGGTTCGCTGGAGTCCCAAAGCTTTAGAAATGGCTTTATAACCTTTACCAGACTGATAGATCTCAATTACTTCTGTTCTCATTTGTTCCTGAATTTCTTTGGATCTTGGCATGATGTCTAGCTTTTGAGGTACTTTTGGTCTAATTCTCTGTGTCAGGCAGCTCCTATTTAAGTGATTTCTTGATTGAAACAGGTGTGGCAGTAATCAGGCCTGGGGGTGGCTACGGAAATTGAACTCAGGTGTGATAAACCACAGTTAGGTTATTTTTTAACAAGGGGGCAATTACTTTTTCACACAGGGCCATGTAGGTTTGGATTTTTTTTCTCCCTAAATAATAAAAACCATCATTTAAAAACTGCATTTTGTGTTTACCTGTGTTATATTTGACTAATGGTTACATGTGTTTGATGATCAGAAACATTTTGTGTGACAAACATGCAAAAGAATAAGAAATCAGGAAGGGGGCAAATAATTTTTCACACCACTGTGTATATATGTATATATATATATATATATATATATATAAGGAGAAGTTTAACTTTTCAAGTGGTATAAATTTAACTTTTGTGCCTAAAGAGGAATTAAAGATTATTGTGTTACTCATGCAAAATGTTGTATTGTGATTTGGAGCTGACATACTGTTCAATCTGAAGCAACACTAATGATAACTGATGTGCTAAGTGGTGTTCTAGCTTTTACACATTTTGAGATCTATTGCATCTGATTGTTTGTAGAGAAGAGCCAAGCAAAATGACACCTTTTATTGGCTAACTAAAAAGATTACAATATGTAAGCTTTTGAGGCAACTCAGGCCCCATCTTCAGGCAAGACTACATTCATAATGGCTAACATGGTACAACACCCTATAACATCTGATTGTTTTGAAAACCCACCATTTCTGTAATGCCTATTGCCCGTTAACTTGTTTGGTTAAAAAGATCCCTTTGTTTTGTTACTTCAGCGAGTCTTTATGGAGTTTTAATTCTCAGTTCCCAATTGAGGTTGATCACATTCTGTTTGGGCTGAATGCTTGCTGTGAATTCCCTTACACCACGCAATGCTGTGAGAAGGCGAGGATACTCTGGGCAAGCAAGTGTTGTGTCTTTAAACATATGTGAGCAATCTGATACTCTTTTTCAAGCCTTTCAATAGATGGAGACTCGAGAGAGTGCCGTTGGTAATAATCTTTTATTAAAAAATTAATAGAAGTTATATTTACTGTAGTTATAATAATAATATTTTTTATTCACCCATTAACCTAATGTTGATTTGGAGTTTCAGGTACTTGTTGACTATCTGAAGATAACTGGCAGGTTATACAGTAGCATTATAGGTCCAGCTTTACATCAAGAAGGCATGCCTCTTCGAACTTGTCATTGTCCATATAGGCGAGTGATAACATACACAGGCACTAGAAGACCTTAGAAAAAAGGATTGTTTTTGTAAGTGTGTCTAGTTTGTTTAAACATCTGTGAGAAAATAAATTAGACCTATTTCATTAATAGCTTTTTTTGGAGGGTGAGTAAACATTCACACTTTCACATCCTACCTAATTATAATAATACAATTTTTCTGAGTTGTTAGTTAATATGATTAAATTATATTGAAATAAATAATGACTTGGGCTTTTGGTTCATGCTACATTGTAAAGGTGAGGAAGCATAGGTTTCATGATCATTTTGTCCAACAAAGCAGTTAATGAGCAGTAATTAAGCGGTCCAGCACTTAGCTGCCAATTATTATGGTAAGATGTTTTTTATGATTTTTATTTTACCACTGTTTTCATCAGCTGAGATTTGAATTTACTTTTTGATAAATGGTGGTGCTTTTCCTAATTTTGTGGTGCTAGCAATGCAGAACCTTAATCCTTCTTTTATTAAACCTTGGTGTAAAAGGGTAAAATTAAGAGGATAGTCAAAGATGATATGAATAGATGTGGTAGAAGAAATGGTAAAAATGCATCTTAGGGTAAACTAACAAAACTGGAGCAAACCCTGATAAGGGATATTGAAACAGGTGGTGCATTTTTATATTTTTTGTTTTCAGTCATGTATCATTAGTTTCTACCGTATTCCACCTTAATAAAAAGATACTTGTCTGTTTGGGTGCCCTTCTGGTTGCTATGTCTACATATTCCAAAAGATGGTACATCACAAAATTTTTTAGTGATTAATATACATTGTATTTGTCATTTCCAGTAGATGGTGCATCACAAAAATTAGCACTGCTTTTGCAAATCCCATACCAACTTGCATGTAACAGAGACATGCATTGCATGATGTACTGCAAATGTTAGTGCTGAGATCTATATTTTTTACTTGCAGTAGATTTCAGCTTGTCTTAGACAGGTAGCACCGCTGATTTTATTATAACCTGTTAATTTATGAGTAAACATTAAGCGGTTTGATGTGCCTATATACCATTTAAATTAATCTCTCAGTTTTACAGCGTTCTGCACAACACAGCTAAGCAAACATTACACCCCTAATCCTGCTTTCCCTTCGGTACATGAATTATACATTTCTAACGTTTGGTAAATTGTCATTGGCTTACAGTGTTGCATATCATGTATAAATCAACCAGTAAAGAGATAAAAAAAAAACAATCCGTTTTCTGGTTGTATTTTTTGTCACGTTGATACATATTGATCAAGCAGATGTTTTCTTTCACTCTGATTTTGCTGGTGTGGACCCAACCTAGAACATCATGAAAGTTTCTGTCAGTGTCTCAAAAATTATCATAGACTACTCCTTGAAGAATACTTTGTAAAAAGGTCTTGGGTGCATCCCAGACCACATTCTAACTTTCTTTTAAATTGCTCATGTCATTCAGCTGTTATCAGAGGCTTTCAAGCCACAATGTCACTCTTTAGTTTTTAAAAATTATTTTGGTTTAACACTTCTGCACACATCCCCACCTTCAAAACTGAATCTTCTTTTGGCCCACCAGTCAGTTACACTGTACATCTCACAAGGTTATTTGGGGAAGTGACTGACAGACTGAATCAAACACTGACTTGTACCTGTAGATTCAGTTATTGCTAGTTTTTACCTTGACCTTCAATGAACATCAAAACTGCAGAATTAAGAAAAATACCTTCAAATAAAAATGTCATTATAGTCTTGAATTTAAAAATTTTTAACCTTTGAAAATGCATCATGCTGAATGTTACAAAGAATATTTGTTGCATTTTCATATTTGGAAGTTTCAGAGGATTAAAGAAATAAACTTGGTACTTGACTTTTGCTCTCCATTTTTATATGAATTGCCTAATTCCCAAAGAAACAAATAATTGACATATTTACACATCTTTGTTGCTTTGGACATTATGTATATGTGGAAGAATTCCAGACTCTGTCCTGGAGAGGATCTGTATATTCGCTTGTTACTCTGGGGGGGAAAAAAGAAAGCTTAAATCTGAATATGTCACGCTGTAAAACATTGATAAAATTAAAAATGAGGATGAAAATGAAGACTGGTTGTTTATTAAGGGAGCATGTGTTCAGTCTGACATATTTATTATTTCTGCAAAAAGAACTGTGACTACGCTTGTGCCTGCTTGTTGCAGACGGGGTCTGTACTCTGGAGCCGTTTGCTGTCTTGTGCCAGCCCAGGCTGATGTCTTTATTTGACCAGGCAAGTGCAAGTATTGCTTGGAAGGAAATGAAAGGTAATCTTCATTATAAATGTGCACAGGTTAGTCTCTCTTTTACGTTAAGTATGAAGAGAGATTTTCCCATTTTGTGTTGTCTATATTCAGTTCTAGTTCACTTTAGCTTTATTCCTTTTTTTTTAATAATTAGATTTCCTGAGGGTGCCCCTGCTGTAAAGCTCTTTATTTTTAATTCATACTATATTTGAAACGGAGAAGACAATTTGTCAATATTTGGTCATAGAGGTATTTGGAGCAGTATAATTTAGAATCTTTGCTCAATCATCTGCCTATGTAACAAGGCCAACTATAGTAGTGCTAAAAAATCTGCTTGAAAATTAAGATGTAATACAGTGGTACCTTGGTATACGTCCGCTTTGGCATAAGTCCAACTTGGTAAACGACCTTTGTTTGGAATACAACTCGCTGCGTGCTACCCTTGTTTACCTCTCTTGAGACAAAGCCACGACTGCCCATGAGTCAGTACGCCAGTTGCTATCATTCAGTGAACAACCCGTGCTAAAACTCTGTTAATTTTCACATGATTTTGTGTTTTTTCACATAAATTTGAATGATTGTTGAAAAGTATGAAGATGGCATGCGTATCCGGGGCATTATTGCTGCATACCATGTACCAAGAATGACGGTATCTACGATTGTTAAAAAGATGTTATTAAAAAGTAAATTGAGGTTAAATTTTCATTTATTTCATCTAATTGCTTTTGTATTTATGTATTTTAGTATTAAGCAGTGTTTAAATTATTTTATGCAACCCCATCAATGTATAATATGTCAATAACAATAGGATTTTTTTCATGGGAACGGATTAATCATTTTCCCTTTAGTTCTTATGGGAAAAATTTGTTTGGTATACGTCCTGTTTGGTATAAATCAAAGAATCTGGAACGGATTAAGGATGTATACCAAGGTACCACTGTATGTGCAAATGATAAATTCCTTAATCTCCAAGGTATAATCTTTCCAGGAACCTTATTGTAAATGGAACTTCAACAATTCACCATGTCATTCTTAATAAAACAAAAGTTTCTACTTGGAATTCACCCAACACATAAAACGGTCACTTAACTGCTTTTCCAAACAGATGTGCAGCAATCACCATATTTGTTTTTGTGTGAATGCATTTCTTATTACAGATTCACTCAAGTTCATATATTTTATAGTACTGTACATGTGTAACAGTGTTAAAGTTTAATCTTGGACTTTCAATGAACACAATGCCAGCATGTTATTAAATTTCATTAAGTTACAACAAATGCCATTTAATTAATTCAGGATAAGTGAAGGTAATGTAGTTACACTAACAAGCGTGAAAACTGCTACTAATGGCTTATTTTGTTGATAAAATCAACCCTTACTTATCAGTTAAGGTATGAAGTAATAAAATCTGAAAGTACACTGAGGTGTGTGTTTTTTTTTTTTTTTTAAATCAAATATGAAAGCAGCCCATACTAAATTTACAGGAGATTTTTAATCTGCATTTACAAGAAACAAATCTGAAAAGGAAACATTTTCTGTGGTCTGTGTTGGCCCAAGGTAAATAGCAATGTTTGGTGTTTTAGATGTTACATTTAACAGAGCAGTAAAGACTTTAATAATAACAATAATAATAATAATGTATATTAGGCCGATGTCTTTATCAAATGTGACTGTCAAGATAAGGATACAGTACAATTTATTTATTTATTTATTTATTTTTTTTTACACACTTCATAGCAACTGGAAGATGGGTGGTTTTAAGTAACTTGTTTAGGGTTACACAGTAAGATTGAAGCAGGGACTGAACTGGCAGCCTTTTGTGTTGACTTGACTTGACCTCATTGCCTCCCTTAACTAACTCCACAGGGTAGAATCGGGTACAACTGTTTTTGCAATGAATTTCTGGTTAAATTACAGTTGAGCCTGAAGTAAAGAGTGTTTGTTCAAACAGACATTGGGAGACTGCTAAACAGTCAACAACATTGTGGTACAGTTAGAGACATTCTGGGTTGTGAGACATTGACATCGTGTTTTGCACAAACTATTATTCAAACTCAGACTCAATAAATAAGTGCTTATGGTTTCTCAGCAGAGTGCAATCTGCATTAGGATGCTGGTGTAATTAGGAATTATGCAAGCATTAGCGTGTTTGGGTTTTGGATTCCAATCTGTAGTGTTCTTTATTGCCACGTTGCGTTAGGAACAGATATGTTACCACACACATTCGTTTGGTGTGGTGTTTATAGTTTTTTTTTTTCCCTGACTACCTTAATCACAGAAATTAATTATTATTTTAATTCTGATTTATTTTCCTGGTTGGCATTGTAGCGGGGAACTTAAGAACTGGACAGACTTAGGCCACCCTATCCCCAGCAACTTCCTCTAGCTCCTCTTGGGCATTTCCCAGGCACTCCCAGGCCATTTGAAAGACGTAATCCCTTCAGCATGTGCCAAGTGTGCCCAGTACCACTCATGAGGTGGGTGCTAAGTCATTTTGACTTCATGCCCATACCACCTCCACTCCCCTCAAGTGACTCCTCTTGATCCTGATGAACAGAGTTTCTACCTGAGGTTTCTTCTGTATCACTGACTTTCGCACTCTGTCATATAGAATGACCTCAATAACCCTGCAAAGCAATCTCATTTTATCCACTTTTATTTGTGTTTTCATTCTTTCCGTCGCCTTTTGGAGCTTGTGACCCTAAGGCAAGGATAGGGATGTAGGTTGATTACAAAAGAGGAATGATTTAACCATAGGTTGCAGATGCATAAATTGAAGGCTTGTTTCTAACTGCTGACAGGACAGGTTTATTTGAGCATTGGACTGTGAATAACAAAATCTTTGCATGACAGGAAGTTACATTTTTGAAGATGACAAGGTTTTGTCATTGTATTATATTTACCAAAGGACAGAAGTCCCTTCTGGATGTAATTGTAACTCTTATAACCCTCCTTCATGTGCCTAACATGTGAAATGGTTGTTGGGCAAATATGATCCTCATGGAAGCCAATGATCTTTAATAAAGGAAACTAACACTCTTCACAAGTAATGGTTGGCATGACTAGGCAAGAAATACTGATGTCAGACCCTTCCTTTAACTATAATCCCTTTGTGCCATGACTTTTGTACAGCACAGCTGTTGAGAGCTTTCTGGATCCGAAATAGAGTAAAGGACTCCAAAGCATGCTGACGGCTTTCCATAGCACTTTCAAACTAGCCATCTTTCATAATTTTATAGCAACACACTCATCTCCCTTTCTCTCTTTGTCCCTGTCTCTCTCTCACTGCCAGTTCCTTTGCAAAAAAAAATACATACAAGAGCATCAAAGCTAATTTAAGCCATCAGTAGGAAATGATTGTGATTGTGAAGTAGTAGTGTAGTGGAAAAAACATGATCGTGTCAACTCTATAAAGAGGAACTTTTACTTCTTCTGGTAAGCATCAGTGACACTCAAGTCATTTAAGTGGGTCATTGTGTTGTGAAAGCACAGACAACCTGTCTTCAGTTATGAGACAATCGCATATTTATAACACAGGTTTCCTGCAGATTGAGTGTGACAACCAGTTTAAGCCTTTTGTTTTGTTGCATTAACTTCACTACCTGTAATATTCTAAGATGACTTCAAAGGTGTCTGTCTGAAATGGCAACGAACAGATGCTGATGTTGGAATATGAAATCAAACTCAACAGCTCTGACCAAGTGAATGACAGTTTCATTTAAATACAACAGCAATATTGTAGAACATGACAAGGCATTCTGGAATATCCAGATGTATGAAAGTTTTTGAGCTTATACTGTAGCTATCATCGAAATAATACATTTTGCATTTCTTATGCCAACTGCTCAATACCTCAGCCTGTCCTTATTAAGGAAGTATATAATACCAGTTGTTGAAAAACATATATACTCTGATATAAAATTTGATTTTTTACTTGGAAACATTTCATTAGTGTAGAATCATTTTTTTTTTTTGTTGTTTTGTTATGTATCTGATGACATTCTCAAGCCTGCTTAATCTAGTTCATCGTACTAATTGGGCAGAGCCTGTCCCAGCAGCACTGGTCACAAGGCAGAACCCTTCATGTCAGTGCATCACAAGGCACAATCATGCACATGCTCGGAGACCTTGCAGACTTCACACAGACAGCAACCAGGTCCTTCAAGTGAACCCTGGATGCTGTGTCTGTGAGGCAGCCACTGTGAAGACCTGGACTATTTTTGTCATTTTGTAATGTGAGGCTATCTGTTATTGATAATCTTTTACTTATTTAAATAGTTGCTTTGTTAGGTATAGCAATGTTGATGTAGTAGCGAGAAAATATTATGGAGAATAGATTGGAGGGTAGTTAAGTGTTTTCTACAGCTGCTACATAAATGCTCGATATGTTACTTTGCAAGAATGATTTGCAGAGCTTCATAATTTGCGGTATTATGTGTTTATGCATTAACTGTAAAGACAAAAGTGCAAATATGATTTCAGAGTTTCTTTTGACACAACATTGATATCTTTCTCTAGGAAGTATACATAAGCAATTATAAGTAATTCATTATCTTATTCTATGTAAAAGATGTTTACAGGTCTATAGGGCCATTCATTTCACGTGTACAAAGTACAGTGAAATTCCAATTCAATATCAACAGACATTGTGTCCAAATTCTACGCTACATCTATAAAACTCTGCTGGGAACACTGTGTATATACTGTATGTCTTATAAGAATACACATCCACCTCAGAAGTGCAAACAGAGACTTGAAAGAACAATTCCTTTATTGGTAAGCCTAGCAAACTGAACTGCTTCAGTCTGCAAATGAGAATGCTGCATGGAGTCAACACCTAGGTGTTTGGTATTCTCAGTTACTTCAGGTGTGGAGTGAATCACATGACCCAACGACACCGGAGGACATTAAAGTAAAGTGAATTCAATATGAAAAGCTGGAAGCAATTCTTCACATGGCAGATATGGTATTTAAAAGTAAAAAGTTAGCTCTTAGCTAAGGAAAAAATCTGCAGAATGACCTCCTCCTTTAAACAATTATTGTAGTATATTATAGTCTCAATGAAGTTTTATTTTAGGTAGACCATTAAGGCTTTTTGCAAAACAAATACCATTACTGTATATTATCAGCCTGAAATTCATGAATAAAGTAAAACTATTAAGTAGCTGTCATACAAGTAGAAAAAATGTGTTCATTTCAAAAAACCTGTGAAATGTCTGATATAAAAGACAGGGAATAATGTGCTGTAGGAACAAAGACATTATTTCAAACATGAGTTAATGTGACATGGCAAAGTTTAATGAGAGGTGCATTACTTTTAATACAAGAACATCAAAAAATATGATATAACAAATAGGAATCAAGTACACAGTAAATCTAGGAGGAGAGCATTAGCCAAACGGTTATATAAATGTTTCTTAAGAATTGTTGAGTGAGAGCTTGAAACAACAAATATATTGCTGACTTTGCAGATATGCGTTTAGCATTAATTCAGTATAACCATTTACACCAACAGGTGCACCAGTTAAGGCTGTTTATAGTGCAAATGTTTAGACCAAACCTTGATATGTTTGGTGTTAGCATTACATTAGTAGTTGGCTTTCCTGAAAAGTAATATGCCTATAAAAACTATTATAGTCACTTGTAACATTTGACTCATCTGTTTCATTTATGTGTAAAGTTATCCCAGCTATTAAAATGAATGGTAATCCAATACCATAAATATACCATTACTACCTTTGGAGTATTCATTGAAATCTTTTTATCTTCCAGTAGAAGACCCCTGCAATTCAAATGCCCAAAGCTTTCTCCTGTGTTTATTTTCAGACATCGAGTAGTGACTTTTATCCCATAAACATATTATTGAGGATCTTGTTCACGTTTTCTCTGTGCAGTGAAAATGTAATAATGTAGCCTGTAGCATTAAATTAAAATAAAATAAAACAGAAATATGGCCTTTGAGTGTGACTCGGGGCACTTTGTTGCAAAAACTAACATGCACCAACAAAGACATACAGTGTAGATACAGGATGTAGGAAAAAAAAATCATTTCTTGACTCTTGCCTAATAAAATATTTTAATGAAAATATGAAAAAGAAATTTACTTATAAACTTTAATTATCAGCAGAAGTATGTATCATACAGTGGTTAATATACATTAAAGAGAAAGGAAAAAATAATCCTTTCACACACCCTCTTTCTTAATGTTTACAGCTATTTTATAACGTCTGTCATGTGTTTAAGGTAATGGCTGCATTACAACAGCCTTTGACTCCACAAACGCCTATTAAAGTTTTGATTCAGAGTATTTCCGTGCTCTTGGAGCATAATGTGGGACAATGTGAGTAATCCTTTAAAATTACATTAATTATTATATGTGTTTGAAGACAGGACCCATCACCAGATGTGGGTAGAGTAGCCAAAACTTGTACTCAAGTAAGAGTAGCGTTACTTCAAAATAATATTACTCAAGTAGAAGTAAAAAGTAGTCCACCAAAAACTTACTCAAGTAAGAGTAAAAAAGTACTTGGTAAAAAGACTACTCAAGTACTAAGTAACTGTTTGAACATAATAAATGATTTATTTTTTAGAAATGTTGTAATAAGACAGACAAAAATATAAAATAATGTGCAAATTTTGCTATTTCCAAATAATAAAAAAAATGAGTAAAAATAAATCACATCTTTACAAAATAAAGGTGCATAAATAACACAAAGTTCCAAATCTCAGTTTTTCACAACACTTTTGAAGCTGATACCTACAGTAGGTAACATATGTTTAAACACTGCAAACTGCTTACAGTGACGAGATATCCTGTACACTGACAGTATAATACTGCATATGCAGTTTGTGGTGTAGCGGGTCCGCGGCTTCAAAAAAAAAAAAAAAAAAAAAGGCCAGTTTCAAATCCATAAAGCTGTGTCACTCTCCGTGGGCGCAATTGCATGACCACGGAGAGTTAATGAGGTAGTTGGAGCGAGTCGCACCTGATCGTTCTCAATTGATTTCTTGGTTTCCTGCGGTGTGTGATTAAGGCCCATGGAGACAGGAGTGTGTGTGTATATATATATATATATATATATATATATGGGTCAGCACAAAAAAGAAGGGGAATCAAAGAAAAGGAGAAAAGACATGAAAAGCAGGCTTGGGAACTACGATCCGGTTCTTGCAGTGAAGCTGTGACCATTTAGCAGTGAACAGGAGCCCTGCATGACTCAAAAGTCTCTTACAGGCTGCAAGACGCATGAAGTTTGTGTGTGGTCATGTGACTGCATGGCTATGTCTGATTAGTGAAACAGTCATGCAGTAGATCCACTGGCAACTTCTCTCTTGCAAAAATATAGTTTAATGTATAAATGGAAAAAAGTTACAAGTCGAGTGGTGCCCAATGTAGTGGAGTAAGAGTAGCGTTTCTTCTTCACAAATGTACTCAAGTAAAAGTAAAAAGTATGGTGCAGTAAAACTACTCTTAGAAGTACAATTTAAAAAAAAAAAAATTACTAAAGTAAATGTAACTTGTTTCTATCCACCTCTGCCCATCGCAGAGCTCACTCCCACATGATCGCTCATAACAGGAGCTTATTTTATTGTAGAATAAATCCTTAAATAAAAATGTGTTAGTGGTAATATCTAGTAATCCTTCTGAACATGGCTCTGTTAAACCTGTAAATAATCTCATATTAACAGCCTAGTGCCTGTTTTAATAGTTATTTAGAGCTCATCAGGAAAGCAGAGTACAAAAACATTCCACAAAAAGGTTGGTCTCTTTATTTGACAGGCGTAACATTTATCTTTTTTAAAAGCATCCCACTTGGCCTACTTCTTTGTACGAAATTCATTTCTTTTTATATGTCCCCAAATACTACCATCTTATTAATTCCAAGGATTTCAATGTCCGATTTTATTTTTTCATCCTTCATCTATAGCTGGAATACTTGCGGACCTTCTTAGCCTGTTTGCTCATTTTTAATGGGAATTCAGTGTTTTGAGACAAAAAAATCCTCTTTATATAAGCCACAAGCAGCAACGTGAAGGAAGAAGGAGCAGTGAGGGTGACAGGTGGGATATGGACCGGGTTTGGCAGTAAATTGCATTTGGTGGCTTATTATTAATAGTCTCATGTTACATTCTGATGATTTTATCATTTTCTGTTATGTTTTAAGCAGTTATATCAAATCCTCTTTTCTTCTATGCTTCTCTGTCTAGAGTCTTATGCAATATGAGAGACATTATCCCAAGTTCTGCCTAAAATCCAAAACCAGCTATGCAGTCACCTTCTCCAGTTAAAATGCTAAAGGTTTGAATTAAAAATGCTTCATGCACGCCTCCGTACTTGTAAATGAGCTCTATATACAGTGACAGTTTAAAACAGCTGGTACTTCACTAGGCATTAGAGACTCGCAGTTCAGTATCCCATCACACATTTCTGCTAGATCCCTGGCAACTGGACTTATAGTCCACATAGCTTTAAATTGTTTTTGCCTTTGGTGACCAAATTAAAAATATGAGTAACCAAAATAAATGTAGTCTTAGTCGTGAGCCCTATGATGAATTTATCTTGGCAAATGTATTTTATTTTAAGAAGTATCCTATCTTTAGGATTTGAAATAATATTGTGTTATGAAGCCTTAATGCTTTATTTTTAAATCTCAGTTGTTTAATTCAAGTTAATTTCTTACTCAGGTTAATTTGCTAGATCTTATAATACCTTCTATTTTTTTTTGTATTTTGTTTGCTATTTCACAGTTATTTTAAATCTTAAATTCATTAACTATAATTAATTTCAATGCAGTCTTGCTTATACAACAAAATTACCCAAAACTGTTCATTTAAATAAAAAGTGATTGTACAGTAAGTACACAGAGAGTGAATTCTGAGACAATTGACCAGTTCTGTTGGACTTTGAATAATGCACTTAACTAGTTGTAGTGCCTGAACAATTGCAGTTATTGTCTTAATTTCTCTGTTTCAAATTTCCTTTATGACATTTTTGGGCGCACAACTCTGTAATGGTACACAGCTGACCCTAAATTACAAGCTAAGAAATTGACTCGGCTGTATTATCATATCTGTATTATCTCTATTTAGCTTCCTTTTCTCCATTTGTCCTCCTCCCAGCCATCATGAAAATGTAGATGAAGAACACTCCTTCTGCTCGAGGTGGGGTGGTCTGTACTATATTAAAAGAATGTGGGACTGGAAATTGAAACTGAATGTGATATCTGAGGTATCTACATCTCCAAACCAGGCTCAGGCAAATTCACAGCGGAAGCGACAGCTGCTTCACTATTACTCTTCCAGTATGTAAGCAGGTTTTGGGTGTTGGCTTGATAATAGGGAAGACAGGTGTTACATTGCTGCTATATTTGAATAGATACAAAGAGTCAAGACAGCTGGGGAGAAGGATTGAGATGCCTTGTGGTTTAAGGTTCAGGCTGTTTATGATACATTTGCTGTCTGATGTGATCAAACCTGCTACTGCATTTAGAAGGCCGGACGATTTTCAGGATGGCGGATTGATGTTAGAATCCAGCAGTCTGATATTACAATTTTATTGATTCTTTGAATAATTTAAGCGAGAGCTGTTTCAGGGATACCCAATAAAACATTTTAAAAAAGCAAAATGACCTTAAGAGTTTTTATCATTTTTGAGAGTACAGGTATTTTCTTATAGTGAATTTTGCTTACAGATTGTACTATCTATAGGGTGGTCCAGATCTAATTATGCAATTTTCATTACGCTATAACTTATTAAGTTTATTACATAGAAAATCACCCGAAAAATCCTGAACCATCGAGAAGAGTGACGACTGACGACATTAAGAATCGTCTTCGCGCCGAACTGGAATCGTCCCTGCATAAATCAAAGTCATCCAGACGATCTGGATCTGGATAATTAGATCTGGACCACCCTGTATCTATCCTTCCAATCATCCATTATCCAACCCGCTATATCCTAACTACAGGGTCACGGGATTCTGCTGGAACCAATCCCAGCCAGCACAGGGCGCAAGGCAGGAACAAATCCCCGGGCAGGGTGCCAGCCCACTGCAGGGCACACACACCCCCACACACCAAGCTCACACTGGGGACAATTTAGGATTGCCAATACCTTGTATCATTTACTGCAGTCTGATACACAAGGCATATGTTTTTGATTTCACCTCACTGATAACTTTGCTGAAATTTTGGTGTAATGCATTTATAAAGTATCTCAAATGTGTTAGTCGATCTTAGTTTTTGAAGGTCATGCTTTCACCTTTAACTTAGCGGTTTGTTCAAACAATTGATGAGTTCTGAAAATTCTAGCTTGTTTATTTATTTGTTTTTAACTTGAAACAACATTTTCCCTTTTTCTCCACATGTCGGACAACATAAAGCAACTTACAAGTGGGACTTCACATTATGTCAGCAGATGATAATGTATGAATACTGACATGGCTGAAACTTTACAAACCTATTAACTGCATAGCAGCACACATTCATTAGTAATCACTGTAGAAGGGGATGGATTCAATAGCAATTTGATAACTTTTGCAGTGAAGTTGTTAATTATTCCAAAGCAAATTAAGATTTCCTTTACTTGATTATATTATATAAAGACAGGTTTATCGGTCTGGGCTTTTGTGTAAATTCTTTTGTCAATTTATAAATTTTTGCTGTTTACATTTGTTTTATTGTTTCTTTCTCATCTGCACAGAAATGATATGCCGAAAGCAATATGTTTTACAGTAATAAACTGTACTGGTCCTGACTGACACTATTTACGGTCTTATGATACCTTGTTTTATTATTTGGCAGCTGGGCCATTGCAGTATCATATTGAATTAAACCGTGCATTTGCAACAAAATAGTACTGCTTTTTTCCTTGTGCATTTTAAAATGTGTTTTTGTAGGATACTGATAAAGCTATGAGGGCTGTTCACTCCATCCAACACTGAAATATATCTAAAAACCAATTTTGTGTGTCATAAAATTATAATTTCAAATAGTGTGTATTCAACAGCTTAACAGTTTTGTTTTTCACAAAACAGCTGACAAAGATCAATAAATATTTTGCTTTCCTTAACCAATTAATGTCCTTTTAATTGCTTCTCTATAATGAAATGCATACACTACTTAAAGGAATATTTTGAAGGAGACAAGGCATATTTTTGAGCTATGAGAAGTGAAAGACAAATAAGCAATTTTTGCCTTTTTATTCATATCTCTGCTGTTATATATCAAATCGAAGTGTACATGTTCAGCTATTTTATCAAATTTTCAGATCAAGATCATGAACAACAGGACAGGTTATAAAAATCATTTTCCTTAGATTTCCAAACTTTAAAACCGTTAAATGTAAATAGTCTAACATCTTGTAAATGAAATGCAAACAAAATAATTTTTCATTTGTTGATTCAACTTTTAGCATTCACATAACAATCACAGTGAGTGTAATGGTGGGACATAAGTATAAACTTCAGTCATTGTTATACCTTTTCAAATTAAAATGTACACTTTATATATTTACTAGGGGGTTCGCCCCTTCCTTGCTCACTTCGCTTGCCAACCCCCCCAGTCTGAGCTACATGCCCAGCCACTTTGTGTCTCAGCCGCTCATGTTTGGGGGGGGGGGCGCCTGAACGCACCCCAAGAAGACACGGCTGCTCCTCCGAAACCCCCTCTTAAACGGTGATACAATGGGAAACGCATACATTTTTTTTTTTTTTTTTTTAAAAAACCTCCTCTTTGCTCGATCAGCTGCTGGCTTGCTGCTGCTGCCGTGCCATGTGATCTGCATCTCGTGCAGCGCTTCAGACATTTAAAAGCCTGTACAGCAGCTGGCCATACTTTTTCTCTTTTATTTGGGCATTGTTAAATCTCTTGGCACAAAGTCTCGCGGGACGTGACTTCTTAATATTTTTTAGGTTATAATTTAAAAACTGAATAAGAATCTAAAAATCTAACAACATCACATTAAAGTTCGATAAATTCTGAAAAGAATGATACCAAACATATATGGAGGTTTTCAAACAAGCCTGATTTAAAGCATGACAAAAAAAGTGATATAAAAATGTCACATAAAATCGTTGCACTTTTAGGCTAAGGATTTCATATATATATATATATATATATATATATATATATA
>JANRMT010062819.1:38191827-38259722 GCA_026402145.1 Polypterus bichir lapradei | reverse complement strand
ATATATATGTATATATATGTATATATATGTATATATATATATATATATATATATATATACATATATATCTATATGGAGCAGGTTTTCATCCAGGATGTGTCTGTACATTGCTGCAGTCATCTTTCCCTGTATCCTGACTAGTCTCCCAGTTCCTGCCGCTGAAAAACATCCCCACAGCAAGATGCTGCCACCACCATGCTTCACTGTAGGGAATGGTATTGGCCTGCTGATGAGCGGTGCCTGGCTTCCTCCAAACGTGACGCCTGGCATTCATACCAAAGAGTTCAATCTTTGTCTCATCAGACCAGAGAATTTTGGTTGTCATGGTCTGAGAGTCCTTCAGGTGCCTTTTGGCTAACTCCAGGCGGGCTGCCATGTGCCTTTTACTAAGGAGTGGCTTCCATCTGGCCACTGTACCATACAGGCCTGATTGGTGGATTGCTGCAGAGATGGTTGTCCTTCTGGAGGGTTCTCCTCTCTCCACAGAGGACCTCTGGAGCTCTGACAGAGTGACCATCGGGTTCTTGGTCACCTCCCTGATTAAGGCCCTTCTCCCCCGATCGCTCAGTTTAAATGGCCGGCCAGCTCTAGGAAGAGTCCTGGTGGTTTCGAACTTTTTCCACTTACGGATGATGGAGGCCACTGTGATCATTGGGACCTTCAAAGCAGCAGAAATGTTTCTGTAACCTTCCCTCAGATTTGTGCCTCGAGACAATCCTGTTTTGGAGGTCTACAGACAATTCCTTTGACTTCATGCTTGGTTTGTGCTCTGACATGAACTGTCAACTGTGGGACCTTATATAGACAGGTGTGTGCCTTTCCAAATCATGTCCAATCAACTGAATTTACCACAGGTGGACTCCAATTAAGCTGCAGAAACATCTCAAGGATGATCAGGGGAAACAGAATGCACCTGAGCTCAATTTTGAGTTTCATGGCAAAGGCTGTGAATACCTATGTACATGTGCTTTCTCAATTCTTTTATTTTTAATAAATTTGCAAAAATCTCAAGTAAACTTTTTTCACGTTGTCACTATATATAAAATATATATATATATAAAATATATGTGTATATATATATAATTTCTGTTTTTGTCCATATTTTGAATTTTACAAAGGAGATCATTCATTCTGTTTACATTGATCTGAAATAGTGTATAAATGAAGGCATGGGTATTTCTAAACAGTAAATATTTATTTTTAAATAAAAATATCTTTTTCAATACTCCTTATTAAAACAATTACCACTTCTCCAAATTATAGTCTGAAAATAAATGTTTTTGCCTTTATTCCCAGTTTTCTGTTACTTGTAACAATCACCTATGATGTCCTGCCTTTGACAAATACACATTCCGACCATTAGTCAAATTCTGAGACTGGTTTACAGTAATAGAACAGGAGAGTAAAATCCTTTATCATCATTCTTGTGCTCAGCTACAGGAATTCGGGTTTCATCTGAATGAGCCAAATGAGATTAACAGGCCCATGTTACTTCTAAAAAAATACAAAAATAAAAGAAATTTGTAAAATGAATAAACTAAATAAAAAAATACTATTTCCAAGGAGATAGTATTGGCACAGTGCTTCTCCATCCTGGAATAGTGACTGCAGCCTGCCCTTGAAAACAGGCCACCACAGAATAAGAAGCTGGACGTGTATGGTCTCTGTGAGCAGGGAGAGTTACAAATAGAAATATGTTTCTTTTAGTTCTGGCCTTAACTACCCAGAAACCAGGGATGTATCCCACACTCTCATATTAACCAGAAAAAGCAATTGCATTAGGGAAAAATTTCATGGCTACTGAATTATCATATTACGTGCTACCTCCCCACTGGGAATCACTGAATGGACACTTCATACAGCAAAGAAGGAGGAAATCCACAGGGGATCATTGCATGTTAATGTATATTAAGATGGTTTAGAAAAACAAGATATTGTTTAAACTTTTTTTTAATAAGGACCTATCCATTTATCATATAGTGCCTTTCTCTCTCACTATCTCTTTCTCTCGTATATAATAAAAAACAATAAGAAAGTGTAAATGTTTGGGGAACCCACTAGATTTTTCATGTATAAATGAAGATTTTGGGAAAAACAATAAAACGCGCAATAGCTGTGGAGCTGTCTTTCCAGATGCGCATCTTCAACTAGACTTCTGGAAGATGATGGTAGAGCCATTTAACAGGCAAGTCAGGTGGAAGAAGCAGGTTTAGGTGGTCAGACAGTGGTAGTGATGTCATGGGTCTTTGCCCATCAATCCCCTGCTCTGCAGATGGAGGAAGAAGAGAGGCGTTAAGAGACAGTGCCATCCCCTGACTTGGGGTGAAATTACCATGTGACAAGCCCTGAAGCTGTCTGCCAAGCACACGTGTGACACTAGCTGTCTATCTCTCATATAGTGCCTTTTGTTTCTGTCTGTCTAAACATCAGAAAAATGTGTATAAAAATGGATATCATTTAATCTGATTTAAAATGTGAAAGGTTAAATAACCACCATATGCTTTCCAGCTTATGTATTTAGTATTTACCTCTTTAATTACTTACACAATAAATAATTTTAGATAGATAGATACTTTATATCTTCATTTTAAAGAATAGAAACATTTTTGAGTATCACACAGCATGCAAGTTAATTGTCATTTATTCTTTTACTTATATCATTTGATTACCTAGCCATCTACCCCGTTGTAATGTTTTTTTTTATTTCACAGCTTAACAAAAGGCTAAAAATAACTGTTTCTATAATTCAGTGTTTCTAGTTAGTAAATATAAAACTTAAGAGTTTCTATACCAGTGTAGTTGCTTGTGTTATTCTAAAGGAGCCAAGTTGACTATACATAACACAGTTGACTCCACCTGTAGGCTCTGTACACATGAAGGTGCCTCTTCCGATGTGGCTTTATAAAAATTGCAAAGCTTTACGATTGTCATGTTTTGGCCAAGTTATTCTTTGACAAGTAACAATTCTGCTTTGTATGATGACACAAAATCAGGAACGAATAACAAATGCAGCTTAGTTGTGATGTTTTTATGCAACACGTTTGAGTTGTTCTGCACTTTGCACAGTAAAACTCTCAAACCTAAAACAGTCAAAGCCTAGCTGTTTTATTTTTCAGTTTGTGCGTCAAAGTTGTTTTAGCATAGACTGGTGCATTTTAGGATCAGTCTGTTTATTTCCTTGCTTTTCTGTAATCTTAGCATTTTTCAGCTGTCAAGAGTAGCACCACGCTCCTAAAAAATCTAACATGAATTTAAATAACTCTTATTCACTTTGTTGAGTGTTAATGCTTTTTTTTTTTTTGCTTTTTGTTAAAATAAAAAGACCATAATAATAAGTCCATTCTTTGACAGATCATATTAATGAGTAAAATAGTTTAAAGATTACACCACAATTTATAGCGTTTTTAGTTGTAGCCTTCATTTACATAAAACCTTAATGAGTCGGAGGCAGTCGGTGGCACATTCCCATGCTGCAGTCAGCGGCACATTCCCATGCCCCCGTCGTGTAATGTGACATACCCAGCGGCTTGCTCTGATAAACTTAAACAGGTTTGATTTTTGTTTTTAGTCACAGAGGTGGGCTTTTTGTGCATGAATACAGTATATGCTTATCAAGAAGTAGAATGCATAGAATGCAGCCACAAATAATAAGACTGTTTTGGATCTCACTAACAGACGAGAAGCTTGTCTGCCTGATGATGCTTCTTTTATTCACCATGACAGAATGTACAACATTTAAAAAAGGGCAGATATTGCAGCTAGACTCGCTTTAGCTGTTAACCCTTTGTATTGCATAATCATGCAGCATGTGGCTATCAATAAAAAGGGCAAGAATGACTTTGCTGGAAGGTCAGCATTCAGTCAGTAAAATATGACAAGGGCAGGGATTTTCAGTTGTTTAAATCGACATGGTCCAGTGATGAGATCATCCATTGTTGTCAGCAATTCTGACAAACCGCACATCTAGAAGTCACGTAATGTGACATCGACTTAAGACACCTGATCCCAGTTGTGAATAAAACAAAGTTCTAGGGCTTTCAAACATCTTGAAGTAGATTAACGGTTTATACAGAGCCTTTTTAAAACGTGTAGTGGTATTTATTTAGCTGATGAATTTATCCATAATGATTTTAGAATTCATATACCGTATAATGAGGAAATACAGAACATTTAACAAGAGAATGAATACTATACATATTTGATACAACATTTTTGTATCCTTTAGAAATCCTACTGTAGACTTTCATTAAGGACTGAACTATAACAGGTGACCACACTACAGCATAGGGGAGCCCACCGTAGACTCAGTGCTCTTTCTGCAGTGTGATCTATACAATTCAAACTCTGATCACCTTAAGAATAGCTGATGCTTTTGGCAAGCATCCTGTAAGTTTCAAACCATTGCATATGCAGTACTTACTGCCTACCTGATGAGTGCAGATTGGAGGAATTGCCAATCCTGGCAAGAGCTGAATTTATTTGTGTTTGCCTCCTTTCAAAATAATCCTATTCAGCACTTTCTTTACTGCTGCAATAATAGTAAATGCAGAAGATAAATGTGATTTACAGCCCACAACAGATTTCATTGATTGTAGAAACTGCTAAGAGCAGGTGGTGTTAAAATTGATATTTGTCTGTATGTACATTCGTATATGAATGTCTGTATCTCTGTCTGTCTATACAGTAAACACAAAAATATATATGTACAGTATATGTGTGGTTGGCAATATATATATATATATATATATATATATATATATATATATATATATACACATACACATATATACATACACACTCAGTATATAGTACAGTTTAACATATAAATACACACTTTGTAATTATGTCTTAATGTGAGTTTCTGTTATTTTACAGGCTCAAATTTTGAAAGTCTGTCTTAAGTTAGTGACATTTGGTAACACTACTTTCAGTAAGTTCACTGTTGAATTTGCTGTTGTCCTTCTGGCAGCCAAAGATTTACATTGTGTGTTAAGAAGAATGGATAAAAGGAGATGGAGAGGACAGAGTATTTTGATAACATAAAATCAAAGAATCTAGTAGACAATATACAGGTCTTTAACCTTGCAGAGCTGTAAATGCCTGAACAGCTGCAGCAGCTCCAAATATGTTATTCCCAAAGTAAGTTAAACAATACCTAAATTTGTCTTTTTTACATTGTGTAAATCTCATTTTTTGTTTGTTATTCTTATTCATTAAGTGCAGTTAAAATTGTGTCATTTTTTTCTGGTCCAGGGTATTGTAACTGTAGCAGCCCTAACAAATTCATTTTTAAATATACAAGTTTCATTTTGAGTTCATTTTCTTTAGCATTGTTATACAGTACAGAAGAGATGCCGCAAAGCAGTCTTAAAATTCTGGCTTAAATGTAGTGTTTTAATCAGAAGATATGCTGAAATTGCTGTTGTAAATTTCTTCCTATATCCCAAGCAAGGTAAACCACAGTTCTAATAATGCAACAAAAAGCATTATAGGTTTACAGAGTTATGATTTTTATACATAATTAACTAATATTAGTAATATTAGTTAATAATAATTAAGTAATTAGTTAATTTCTGTTTAATATGTTTCAGGTTAGGCGTCACGGTAGTGCAGTGGTATCACCGCTGCCTCGCAGTAAGGAGACCCAGGTTCGCTTCCCAGGTCCTCCCAGCGTGGAGTTTGCATGTTCTTCCCGTATCTGCGTGGGTTTCCTCCCACAATCCAAAGACATGCAGGTTAGGTGCATTGGCGATCCTAAATTGTCCCTAGTGTGTGCTTGGTGTGTGTGTGCCCTGTGGTGGGGTGGCACCCTGTCCGGGATTTGTTCCTGTCTTGTGCCCTGTGCTAGCTGGGATTGGCTCCAGCAGACCCCCGTGACCCTGTGTTAGGATTCAACAGGTTGGGAAAATAGTATTGTATGTTTCAGGTTAATACAGTAGTGGGCAAAACCAGATACTGTTGATTTAGTGTAGTACAACTGTCAGCTACAATGAAATGTAAAATAAAATTTAAAAAGTGAATTGGGAATTACAATGATGATCACAAATGTAAAGTAAATAAACACAGTATAATCTAACTTAAAATTGAGCTTTTCTTAGCTGCATGTAGCATTTAATTTCCGTACTTCTCTCTTTTCCTTCCAAATAATTTATTTAGTATTTAACTATGAAATATCTCATTTAGGTAACATTAAAAATTGTTTTTGGTTGTCTTCTGATATTGATAATCTTTTAAAAAATTTTTTGTGTTACATATTTTAGTTGAAACATTTTTTGCCGGTCAGGAGCAGCCACAATTTTTCCAAAGTTACGTTCAAAATCAAGCGTGTTGCTGTTTTCAGCTTTGGTGATTCCACAAGTAATTGTTAATATTTTCTGTAAGTAAAGCACTGCACACTTCACCACACTCAGTCTTTGGTCAATTATAGAAAAATCTATTTTTTTATTTTTGTACTTGTCTTAAAATTCTGCTGCTACATTTCAGCCTTTAAACTTTAAAACTGATGTTTATTGTGAAAGTCACTATTTAAAATACGTAAGGACCGGATAATTGAATCCCAAACTACCACTGAACACATAGTTGTTTAGGAGATGAAAATAAAATTGAAGTACCATGTATTTAAATTGCTTCAAACTTGATATTTCTAAAGGAAGGCTTTGATTTATATTACATAGTTTCGAAAGCGTAAAGCTTTCCTTGTTTTTTATGGAATATTTAATAATTCTAATTAATAGGCAAATCTGTCATTTAAGGAGCTTGTTGAATGGCGGAATAAATGCATTCTGTTGGTGATTTAAAATTAAATGCCATCCTCTGTTAGGCTCCTCTGTTGTTAAATCATCTTAATTCTCTCTTGTGCTTCATAAAACTTGACCTGCCACTCTGTCCTGTGGTGAGATGAAGGTTGTGTTTGCTGTAAATTAAAGGGAAGGAAGGTATAAATCTTCTGGTTGGATGCATTTCAGTCTTTTGTAAGGACTGTTGTTGTGGATTTCATGCCTGTTTCTCAGCACATATTTTTATTGTGCCACAGCATTTACTGCCTTCCTACCATGTCACATTTGTGTTGAATGAAAAATAATTATATACATTATTTTAGATTGAATAGTGATATTTAAAACTGAAAACCTGAACTGAATATTATCATAAAGGAAGATCCTCAATAACTTTAATTTGATTTTGCATTTATTGTACACGTGTCATTGATTATAGCTGCATTTATCTTGAGATGATGCTTCTACCATCTTACCGTAAACTGCTAATAGTGTCAATTGGCTAATGGTCCGTGTTTGAATTTCTTCAGATGTAACACCATTGGTGTTAAATTACGAATGAAAGTGTTATCTTTTCTGGCTATCAGTCCATCTGTCATGTGCTTTCTGAATCACGTGAAAGCTTCATTGACAAGCTGCAGGTCAATTTCTGATTTCCTTCCAGTCTCTCATGGCCAAGTAGTGTTTGGTTTTTTATTTTTTTGTTTTCATTTTTTTGCTCCATCATAGCAGTAGACGTTTTTAAATTTTCCTGCTTTTAATAGTTTAAAAAAGTATAACTTTTAGTAAAACTGTGCAGTTCGGTGAAATGGCATAACCTAAGCAGGCATCAATATAAATGTTACCAGTCCTATCCATGCATTAATCATACTACAAAAGTGTCTTTGGTGACTTACTCATTTTTTTTTTTTTTTTTTTGACATTATAGGTACATTCCCTTCTATTTTTCTAAAGTTTTTTTAATTAAGCTCTCACTCAAGTGAACAATTTTACAGTATTAAGTGTGTTTGTGTGTGGGTATTAGGGTGGTCCAAAAAAAAAAAAAAACACTAGCAGATTCAAGTTCTCCACAAGGTGTCTTTTATTATATATCATATTTAAAACAACCACACAAATTTTTAGTGGAAACAAACTGCATTCAGAGATCATTTTTATGTCATCTGATCTAAACAACAGACAACTATTCCACACTTGTAGGTCTACAACATTAGAGCTATCTTTGATTAAGTTGGAAAATGGTTTGCAGCCAGTTGAAGAGTAAGCTGTTTCTGTTCCTCGTCCTTTGTCAGTATGTCATTCAACTTTTTGAAGAGGCTTTATTCCTCTTTCTGCTGCATTCTTCACAACTGTCATGTGTGTTGTCTGTTCACAAAATGTCCTGAATATTGCATCATTTTTCCACTGTTCTGGTAGTGTCTTGAGAAACAACAGAGAACTCGCTTTGCCTTTTTCCATAAGAATGTCAATGAAGAATGTTGTACTTTGTTACCAGATCATCCAGATTTATTTGTAAACTTAAGACATCAGACATTGTTTCTGCTGAGACTTGGTTGTCAAATGTTCAGACTTGAAAATTCTGCATATGCATTACTAGTATCAGCCTGATTTGGGGGAAGTTTCAAGAACTAGTAACAAATTAGTGTCATTGAGAGAAGCTCGGAATGCAGATGGTGCTTCATTCCACTGTTGGACATAAACAACAAGACTGACAAACAGAGCAAAATCTGTCATAATCTTGGATTCACATGCAGTCTTCTTGAACTGAGTCTTAAACAGGAATATTTTCAATTTTTCCAGTCCACCTGGCATGATGTGTCAAACCTGGTGCTGGAAATGAACACTACCTTTGTGTACACCAAAAAACAAGAGAGAAATATACATAGAAATTCCTGACAATCGTCCTTTGCCTACTGGGCTTCAAGAGCACATGGTAAGTAGTCAAGCATTTCACTTCCCAGTTTACACATTACTGCGTCCTCAAACATCAGTGGCCACAGTGTATGCATCTTGATTTATTGATGGCCTTTCTTTCTGAAATCGCTTGAACAGTGCACTTGGCTGGCCTTCTGTTTGAACAAATAAACGAGAAGACGTTTAGCAGCACAACTTCCATGACAGGATGATGGCATGCAGTCCAGATCATTTCTGTTCCTAGAGCTTGTTCACTTCGAATGCATGCTCCTTTATAAAGCTCTATGTTGCTTGCTATTTTGTATCATATATGAGTCCTTTGATGTGTGAGCTGAGATTTTCAATTACTTTAACAAAGGCCTTGGGCTGATACTTCCCTTGTACCTCTTTTCATATTTTGAATTTCCTAAAGCTTTTCCTAGCTATTTCCAAAGACAATATCATCAATAAAGTCAACACTGGCCTCTGATCCATCAATATCACGCAACAGTTTTCTTTAATGGTGTAAAAGTAGTGGTCTCCCCAAGAAACTCCTTTTCTTCTGTTGCAGCTGCTTTTAGTCTTTCTTTTATTCTTGATTGTCTGACTGAGCTCCGAGATGATGCAATTTCTGAAATGGCATGGCCAAGCACTTTGCAACAACTCCACTTACCAAATACAACACCATGATCTCGAAGGCCAGCCAACTCAATCCAAACCACCTACAGAGGATTGGAAGATGTTCTTACAGCTCTTTATTGATGATGAATCAGTTGAAGCACTAGCAGCTCTTGTTACGGAAGTATTATATTCATTATTCCCTTCCAATTTCTGACCAGATGATGAAGAAGAAAGTTTACCTCTTGTTTCTTTTATGTACTTGGTCTCACATTCTGTATATCTCACACTTGCCATGCTTTCCTTTTCCTTTCAGTGTCTGTTTCTGTTTTCTTTTGCTGGTGTCCACTAATGCGGCTGGAAAATACATCTCATCTTTGCACGTGCAAGAATTCCTGATCTTCTTCACTTTTAATTTCTGTCATCACGTCCTTTGCGGCATTATTAAAGAACTCATGAAGATCACCTTGGAACATTTCTTCTTTCATTCAGTCACTTTCTTATTGTCACGTTCTGTTCCTCTTGAGTGACAGATAGTACTTACAGGTGCTGGTCATAAAATTAGAATATCATGACAAAGTTGATTTATTTCAGTAATTCCATTCAAAAAGTGAAACGTGTATATTAGATTCATTCATTACACACAGACTGATGTATTTCAAATGTTTATTTCTTTTAATTTTGATGATTATAACTGACAACTAATGAAAGTCCCAAATTCAGTATCTCGGAAAATTAGAATATCAATTAAAAAAAAAAAGAATTTTTAGAAATGTTGGCCAACTGAAAGGTATGAACATGAAAAGTATGAGCATGTATAACACTCAATATTTAATTGGGGCTCCTTTGGCCTGGATTACTGCAGCAATGCGGCGTGGCATGGAGTCGATCAGTCTGTGGCACTGCTCAGGTGTTATGAGAGCCCATGTTGCTCTGATAGTGGCCTTCAGCTCTTATAAATTGTTGGGTCTGGTAGATTTTCTATGGGGTTAAGGTCAGGCGAGTTTGATAGCCAATCAAGAACAGGGATACCATGGTCCTTAAACCAGGTACTGGTAGCTTTGGCACTGTGTGCAGGTGCCAGGTCCTGTTGGAAAATGAAATCTGCATCTCCATAAAGTTCGTCAGCAGCAGGAAGCATGAAGTGCTTATAATCATCAAAATTAAAAGAAATAAACATTTGAAATACATCAGTCTGTGTGTAATGAATGAATCTAATATACAAGTTTCACTTTTTGAATGGAATTACTGAAATAAATCAACTTTGTCATGATATTCTAATTTTATGACCATCACCTGTATATAGCTTTGATGGTTTTCTAATACATGAATCCGCATTGATGTTCTGGTTTCTCCCAAACTGAAATGAAGGCACTTGATTAAAGGGTTTTCTCTTTATTCAAATGTTGAAACTGGACTGGTTGCAGCACATTGTGTCTATATGGTAGTCTTGCTTTGGATAAGTGAGAGAAACTTTCCAAGCAACCTATTCTCTGTGTCAGATCAAAATAGACAAAGCCACATTAAATAATTCCTGTATTAAAGAAATATGCTCTTACTGTTATGACTATTACTGTTACAGCATATGTAATGGCTTATCAGTTGTTAACTTTTTGACAATTTATATCGGTAACTGCTGTTACTTCTAAAAATGTTTGTGTAGATCGTGAATAAATTAGAAATAAAATGGAAAATCCTTACTATTAGAATTTTCTTGAAGCTTCTACTTAATACTAGAATGTTCTGGAAACTTCTACTAACTATTAGAATGTTCTGGGAGCTTCACCTTAGTACTGTGTTCTGTTTCATTTTCTTGTTTTTATTGTATACTACCGATCACTTACGTAGTTAAGAATCCTAGATAGATAGATAGATACTTTATTAATCCCAAGGGGAAATTCACATAATCCAGCAGCAGTATACTGATACAAAGAAACAATATTAAATTAAATAGTAATAAAAATGAAAAAAATGAAGAAAAAAAAAAAAAAATAAAATGTTAGCATTTACTCCCCCGGGTGGAATTGAAGAGTCGCATAGTGTGGGGGAGGAACGATCTCCTCAGTCTGTCAGTGGAGCAGGACAGTGACAAAAGTCTGTCACTGAAGCTACTCCTCTGCCTGGAAATGACACTGTTCAGTGGATGCAGTGGATTATTCATGATTGACAGGAGTTTGCTTAATGCCTGTCGCTCTGCCACAGATGTTAAACTGTCCAACTTTACTTCTACAATAGAGCCTGCCTTCTTAACAAGTTTGTCCAGGCGTGAGGCGTCTTTCATCTTTATGCTGCCTCCCCAGCACACCACCGCATAGAAGAGGGCACTCGCCACAACCGTCTGGTAGAACATTTGCAGCATCTTACTGCAGATGTTGAAGGATGCCAACCTTCTCAGAAAGTATAGTCTGCTCTGACCTTTCTTACATAGAGCATCAGTATTGGCAGTCCAGTCCAATTTGTCATCCAGCTGCACTCCCAGATATTTATAGGTCTGCACCCTCTGCACACAGTCACCTCTGATGATCACAGGGTCCATGAGGGGCCTGGGCCTCCTAAAATCCACCACCAGCTCCTTGGTTTTGCTGGTGTTAAGATGTAAGTGGTTTGAGTCGCACCATTTAATAAAGTCTTTGATTAGCTTCCTGTACTCCTCCTCCTGCCCACTCCTGATGCAGCCCACAATAGCAGTGTCATCAGCGAACTTTTGCACGTGACAGGACTCTGAGTCATATTGGAAGTCTGATGTATATAGATTGAACAGGACCGGAGAAAGTACAGTCCCCTGCGGCGCCCCTGTATTGCTGAACACAATGTCAGACCTGCAGTTCCCAAGACGCACATATTGAGGTCTGTCTGTAAGATAGTCCACAATCCATGCCACCAGGTGTGAGTCTACTCCCATCTCAGTCAGCTTGTCTCTAAGGAGCAGAGGTTGGATGGTGTTGAAGGCGCTAGAGAAGTCCAAAAACATAATTCTTACAGCACCACTGCCTCTGTCCAGGTGGGAGAGGGATCGGTGTAGCATATAGATGATGGCATCCTTCACTCCCACCTTCTCCTGGTATGCGAACTGCAGAGGGTCGAGGGCATGGCGGACCTGTGGCCTCAGGTGGTGAAGCAGCAGCCGCTCCATGGTCTTTCTTTAGATGTGACGTCAGAGCAACAGGCCGGAAGTCATTCAGCTCACTAGGACGTGATACCTTTGGGACAGGGGTGATGCAAGATGTTTTCCAAAGTCTTGGGACTCTCCCCTGTTCCAGGCTCAGGATCCTGCGCAAAAGTGTAAAAAAAAATATATATATATGTATATGTATATATATGTATATGTGTATATATATATATATATGTATGTATATGTATATATACACATATGTATATAAACTCAGCAAAAAAAGAAACGTCCCTTTTTCAGGACTGTGTATTTCAACAATAATGCTTTAAAAATCCAAATAACTTTACAGATCTTCATTGTAAATTGTTTAAACAATGTTTTCCATGCATGTTCAATTAACCATAATCAATTAATTAACATGCACCTGTGGAATGGTCGTTAAGACCTTAACAGCTTACAGAAAGTAAGCATTTAAGGTCACAGTTCTAAAAACGCAGGACACTAAAGAGACTTGTCTATCGACTGTGAAAAACACCCAAAGAAAGATGCCCAGGGTCCCTGCTCATCTGCGTGAACGTGCATTAGGCATGCTGCAGGGAGGCATGAGGACTGCTGATGTGGCTAGGGCAATAAATTGCCATGTCCACACTGTGAGACGCCTAAGACAGCGCTACAGGGAGACAGGAAGGACAGCTGATCATCCTCGCAGTGGAAGACCACGTGTAACAACACCTGCACAGGATCGGTACATCCGAATATCACACCTGCGTGACAGGTACAGGATGGCCACAACAACTGCCCGAGTCACACCAGGAACACACAATCCCTCCATCAGTGCTCAGACAGTCCGCAATAGACTGAGAGAGGCTGGACTGAGGGCTTGCAGGCCTGTTGTAAGGCAGGTCCTTACCAGACATCACCAGCAACAACGCCGCCTATGGGCACAAACCCACCTTCGCTGGACCAGACAGGAGTGGCAAAAAGTGCGTGAGTTTCTGCATGACAGCAATGTCAGTGTTCTGCCATGGCCAGCGAAGAGCCCAGATCTCAATCCCATTGAGCACGGCTGGGACCTGTTGGATCGCAGGGTGAGGGCTAGGGCCATTCCCCCCAGAAATGTCCAGGAACTTGCAGGTGCCTTGGTAGAAGAGTGGGGTAACATCTCACAGCAAGAACTGACAAATCTGGTCCAGTCCATGAGGAGGAGATGCACTGCAGTACTTCAAGCAGCTGGTGGCCACACCAGATACTGACTGGTACTTTTGATTTTGAGCCTCCCTTCATTCAGGGACACATTGTGAAACATTTTTAGTTTGTCTTATGGTGTTGACTCTTTTAGTGTTCATACAAATATTTACACATTAAGTCTACTGAAAGTAAAAACAGTTGAAAGTCAGGGGACGTTTCTTTTTTTGCTGAGTATATATGTATATGTATGTATGTATGTGTGTGTATATATCGTACCAATACAAATAAAATGTTTGTTTTAACCTCTAAATGTTTCACAATCAAGACAAAAATTTCACACGTAAGCAAGCTAGCCCTATTTGACAAAAAAAATCCTTGCAGACAAATGATTCCACAAATCAATGCAAAGCGCTGATGTTTGTAGAAGACCCTGGAAACATTCCTCCGGGATTTTGGCCTATATTGACTTGATAGCATCATGCATCTGCTGCAGGTTTGTCAGCTGCACATCCATTATTCACATCTCCTGTTCCACCGCATCCCAAAGGTGCTCTGTTTTATTAAGATCTGGTGAATATGGAGGCCATTTGAAAATCGTGAACTCATTGTCATGTTCAGAAATCAGTTTGAGTTGATTTGAGCTTTGTGACATGGCACGCTATCCTGCTGAAAGTAGTCCCTTTCACACTGTTCAGGAGTGACTTTGCCTCTTTTTCCCAGGCCGGATTTGCTACCTGTTGTTCTTTTTAGTCAGATGACTTTTGTGCATCATTGTTTTGAAACAGTGCCACAGATTCTAAGTTGGACTTAAATCAGGCTTTGACTGGACCATCGTAGAGCATTCACCTTTTTGTCTTTCAGCTGCAAAAACAAGATTAATTTGGCCTTATGCAAGGGTGAATCCCATGATAGATTGAGACATGATGCTGCTAGGGTATTCTTCAGCTCCCCATGGCCACAATTAGATTAAGCACATTTGAGTATTTTAGGTTATGTTTTGTTTTTTTTTTTTCCAACATTAGTGATTTCTAATCAAGGATGAGATCCAAGATTTAAGTCCGGAGTAAGGAAAGATTTTCCTGTAATTGTACAGTTGGATGGATGGATGGATGTACAGTTGCTGTGTTTTTTGATGGATTACTACCTTATCTGTGGTTCCAGTTGCCTGCAGCTTCCCATGACACTGTATTAATTAGGTTCAGAAAACTAAAGGATTATAAGTGATCAAGGAGTGAAAAGAGGTTCTTCAGTTTACAATCCTGCTACTCAAATGGCTTTATAAATTCATGTTTTACTCATGTAAGAGAGTTTGAAAAACACCCACGTTTGCAAGCATATGATTTAGCTAGACAATGACAACAGTGCTTTAAAGACAGATTTTCAGCAGACGCTGACACAGAGCATTTTTCAGCACTAATGTTAATAGATATGCTGCTTTATGCCAACAGAAGAGTTTTTATTCTTGGTGCTTTCCTTCTTCCTCTAGTAGAGTTTCCACTGGAAATGAAAGCACAGATAATAAAGAGCATTATTATTTTAACAAATGTTTTGTTTTATAGTAGTAAACTGTACCCATCTATTTAAAATTTTCAGTCAACACATATATCTACTAAAACAATAAAACATATACAGGTAAATATGCTTTTTAAGTGTAAGGTGACACAGTGGTTAGTGCTGGGGCCTCACAGCTGCAGCTTTCTGGACTCAAATCGCACACCAATCACTATTTTTGTGGAATTTACACGTCCTCCACAAATCTGCTTGTCAGGTTATTGGCAATTCTAAAAAGCGCACGTGTATGTGTAGGGACTAGTCCAGGGATTGTTTCTGACTTTCAGTTGCTGCATCTGAAATAGGCTCTGGACCCCTCTTATCCTGTATTGGATTAAGTGGGTTTGAGAATATTTTGTGGTGCGTTAACTCCATGGTTAAAGTCATATCATCACTGTAAATCTGCTAAAAGTAATGATGGAAAAAAATGTTGAGTACATCCCTTCATTTGCTCTTTGAAATTTAGGGTTGCTGGGAGTCAGAGGATATTGCAACAGCATTCAGAGCAAGGCAGGAAACCAACTTGGACAAAAGATCAGCTCATATCACAGCATATTCATATATTCACAATCACTTGTGCAGGGTCAGCCTAGAGTCACCATTCAACCTGATACTCATGTCTTTGGGCTGTGGGCGGAAAAACTAAATATCCAGAGAAAGACCCACACGGATGCAGGGATATCATGCAAACTCCACAGAGATGGTAGTTGGGCCAAAGCCAGTGTTCTGCAAAATTAGCACTGACTGTTCTATTCCTGTGTCATCCATAAACGTTTAATGTTTGTAATAAAAAAGTAATCATTATGTGGTGTTTTGCAGAAATCATTGTATGTATATCAAGAGTTAATTTCAACATGTTGCACATTTATTTCATTGGCGATTTTGATTACAGAGAAATGAATATGCACAGTGAGCATGTGATGCAGTGAACTTGGCTACAATTAGAATATTGTTTTATTTTATTGTATCAGAAAATGTGGTAGTGTAGCTCTATATATTTAACATATGAGTGTTTGCACATATTAATATTGTAATATTTTTTATTTATATGGTGCACGTCTTTATCCTACTGTACAATTAGGGATATGTTATAATTGTCTACATACACTTTTAAAGCCTGAAACACTGGCATGTCATGTGACTTGCTTAGAGCCGCACCAGCTACTTCAGGTTAGAACTGAACCAACAGCCTGAGCTGCTGAGTGAATCTTCATTTGATGTTTTATTTCAGTCTTTATTTATAAGAAACATGGAGGTCTCTTCAGGAAGAAGATGCTGGCGTACTTTTGGCTGTCATTGGTACCTTCAAAGTGGTGCGGAGTTTTCTAGGAAGTTTTTTTTCTTTCTTTCTTCCATTCTGAATCTTAAGCACACTTTTGCTACTGTAGAAAGAATGTTTTGAAACGGTTCCGTTTGTTTGCAATTTTCTAACTAAGACTACTTGAATGTTAATTTTTAGAATATTATAATCAGAATTATTAATTATATATAATAATTTATAAACTTCCCAGTAGTACAACACAAGTATATTTTCCTGATAATTAGAAAAAAGGTTAAAAAGGTGCATAGAATGAGGAAAAAAGGTTTGTTGGAAAATGGTGGTTAAGAGGAGTGATCAGAGAGTCAATGCTGCAAAGAGGCTCCTGTGTAAGACAGAATTTTGCTACCTTTGTTTCAAGGACACAAACTGACCCACGGTACTTCACCAATACTCGACAGTTACAAGGCACTTTCTGTCAGATTTGCATTGTATTCATTTCTTGCAAATGTCTTTCCGTTACAGTATAAATGTCGTAATACTTGTAACTGACTACATCAATTGTAATCAATACTGTGAAACTTTTTATAAAAGAAAAACGAGCAGGGCATTCTGAAATTTACAGTTATTCCATACCTAAAAGATTTTACTATTAATGTTTTAGAATTTTCCAAACAGTTTTTTTTTTTAATCTCTATATAGAGAAAACATCTAGGCAGTGTAATATGTTTGTGTGGCACCAGAATAAAGTCACAATCCTGAACAATAAGTCAGTGACTAAAATAGGCCTGTATCTGATATATCATGCAGAGAATCTCTGTGCTATTGTGAACATTATTTAATGTAAAAGCAAATCTGTACTCCTTTAACATATTGATAAATGTTCTCCACCTTCCCATTTGGAATTTTTTTTTTTTTACGTTTTTATTTTTTATCTTTTATGGAATTTATTAAAAGCATGTAATATTCCATACAATCAAGTTAAACTTAACAAAACTGAATTCAATTGAAATCCCACCCTTTAGAAAGAGAGGAAGGCCAACAGCCAGATTAAAACTTTGAGAATAGCAAAGAGGGAAGGATGTCCTTCTCCCCAATATCAATGCTTATTATAAAATGTTATTGATTAGATCCTACCATGTTTTAAGAAAGCTTTAAACAGATCCTCTAAGTGAGAATTTTATTATTTTTTCAATTTCAAATAGTATGTGACATCAGTTACCCACTGACTTAGAATAGGCAGATTAGGATTTTTCCTTCTACGTGCTAATAGTGAAGTAAAGGCAATTACAGTTTGTTTGTCCTTCTCCACTTTTAGCCCATCTTGGAGTACACCAAGCACAGATGTTAGTGGATTAGGAGGGATTGTGACACCAAGGCTGTCTGATAGGCATTTAAAAATATTTGTCCAGAATGATGTGGCCTAGTAAGGCTGGAGCTCGATTGCAATGTTCGCAGGTTCGATTTTGCCCTGGAAACATTTTGGACAATTCTAAACAAGACAGATGAGCTCTATAAAAGATTTTAATTTGAATAATTGAATGTTTTGCGCATATGGAGCTGGAGTTAATTCTGTGCACAGCTGTCTTCCACTCCATTACTGAAATGTTGAGTAAGAGATTCTGACCTTTCCCACTGTACTCTGGGATCTTTAAAAGGAAATGACTTTAAAATGGTTTTATATACAGTATTATAGAAATGCTGTGTGAATCTTCAAGAATGATCAATATTTCTTCTGGAATAGAAATAGGTGGGAGTTGAGGAAAATTGGGCAGATTTTGTTTTGTAATGCTTCTAATTTGGAGATAGTGGAAAAAGTTGAGTTGATAAGAAGCTAAATTTGGAGTGTAACTGTTTGTAGGATGCAAAGACATTATTTATATACAAATCTTTATATGATTTAATCCCATTCGTTTTCCAAATGTTAACAACTGTGTAAGCTTCAGAGGGTGGAAAAAGGTGCTTATCATGTAGAAGTGCCACAGATTAAATATTCTCTAACTTGAAGTACTTCCAACAGTGGTTCCGTATTCTGAGTGCAAGAAGGACAATTGGGTTGTTAGTATATTGACAATACCTTATATTTACTGGTGTACAAAGCAAGGAATATAAAGAAGTACTGCAGGATTTCATTTCTATTGCAAACCAAGCCTGTGTGTTTTCATCTATTTGTGTCCATGTCCAGGTTTTTATGGTTTGTATATTTGCCACCCAGTAATAAAACTGAAAATGAGGTAGAGCCATGGCACCTTCTGATTTTAGTTTGTTGTAGGATCGCCCTTTGGATGTGTGGATATTTTGAATTCCAAATAAATGAAATTATGATTGAATCTGATTTCTTAAAAAATGGTTTGTTAATGTATATGGGCATTTTTTTGAAACAGAAGCAGAAGCCTAGGCAGGATAATCATCTTCCCAATGTTAATTCTCCTTGCTAAAGTGAGATGAAGACCATCTATGCACATCTTGTTTAAGTTTTTCCAAGCAGGCAGCAACATTTTTTTGAAAAAGAGCTTTATATTTACTTGTGATGTTTACCCCTAGGTATTTAAACTGTATTGGGATGCAGACACAGAATTGTGTGGGTCTAATATATACAGTACCATATCATCTGCATATAGTGATATTTTCTGTTCAAGCCCTTCTCTGATAATCCCCTTTATCTCATAAGCATTTTGACAGCGAACAGCCAATGGCTCAATGGCGATTGCAAATAGCAGTGATGACAAGGGGGCATCCTTGTTTAGTACCGCATTCTAGTTTGAAGTAATCTGAAATGTTGTTTAGACAGACTTCTGTACTGGTATATAGTAGTTTGATCCATGCACATACGTTTGGGCCAATCCAGTTCAACCATATCAAATACTTTTTCTGCATCCAAAGATAAGATCCCCTCTATTTGGAAAATGATGATTTACTATAATCATTTAATATGTTTTTATTATATATTTAATATATAATCAGAGGGGACTGGGCGGTCTCTTGGTCTGGAATCCCTGCAGATTTTATTTTTTTTCTCCAGCCGTCTGGAGTTTTTTTTTTTTTTTTTGTTTTTTCTGTCCACCCTGGCCATCGGACCTTACTTATTCTATGTTAATGAATGTTGATTTATTTTTATTTTTTGTGTCTTCTATTTTTCTATTTCTTCATTTTGTAAAGCACTTTGAGCTACATTTTTTTATGTATGAAAATGTGCTATATAAATAAATGTTGTTGTTATAATAAGATGAATAAATAACTGACTGTCTGCCAGTCAGTGTTTTCCTAGTTTTAGGTATGAAGTGCTTGCTAACCAGCAGTTTTTTCTGTTTCACCATATTGGCAGAACTTAAATGCTCATGCAGGTTATGCAGGTTTTGTTCTAAAATTCAATATGTAAAATGTTGTCATTCCCAATGTGAACTTCAAATGTAGCATATTAAACAACTGACCTAGACCATTGTAGCCATAGGAGATTTAAGTGGTATTTAAATCAAGGTAAAGAAAACCAAATCTAAAACTAGGAAGGGGGTTTCTTCTGTGCAACTTTATACTGCCAAACTGTGTTTCATGCATCTTGTAGAAAAACATGAAAAGAAGTGGTTCAAAGGAATTGATTTGTGTACGAAGACTCTTGGAACAGAGAATAGTTTTTAGCACTGGACAAAAGCTTTCATGTCTGAGCTTTCACTTATCAACCACTCTATTTTTACATGCATTTTACCAAATCGTTACAGAGCTAATTATTTGACTTCGTTTTTATATAAAATGACTTATTCATTAACATGTTTTGATTGACCCTTTGTGTACAAGTGTGGACTACAGAGATGCACCTGGTTTATTGGGAATGAAGATCATTTGATTTCTTGACCTGAGAGACAAAACACAAATTAATGAAAATATACAAAGATGTTAAGATGAAACACTCTCATTTACATACAGTAAGGCATTAAAAAAAGAATAGAGGATTAATAAACAATTTATGCTTATTTGAAGAGTTTAGCAGATTATTTAAAACAGAAGTGTTAACATAGTGCTGAAAATTTTCTCGTGAATGTCAGTATTTTTTTTTTTTTTTTATCTTACTGCACACTCAGTGATTGACGGCATTTAAGGCAGAGAGTAGTCACACGAACAAGGACGCTGGGAATTGTTGACTTTAACCTGCTTGTTTTAGCATTGTGGCTGCCAGGAGGGCTCATTTGTTCAGTTAACTGTTCACAGTTTCTCAGGGCATCTTATAAACAAGAGGAGGATACATTAATAGGTTTTTATTTACAGGACTTATGGTAGAATTCCTTCATTTTGCAAGCCTTTTGGGGAAAAAAGATACATTCAATTTTGATTTAATATTTATTTTAAAGATCAGTTTTAATGTATCTCCCAAGTACAAATGGATTGGAATCGGCACAGGCACTAGCTTCCTAACCTCTGAAATGTATTAAGTGGAAAATGGATGGAGGAAAGAGCACACATTTCAGACTTGAATATTTATCTATTACAGCAGCAGTATCTCACTTTATGTTATTCACATTAATCCTGAAAATTCACTGTGCCCAGTCAAATGTGCTTTCAGGTTTTCACTTTTACTTTTGCTTTGTTACCTTCTAAATTGTTACTTGCAAATGCACAAAGATACTTTTAACAGTTCAATATAAATTGTTTGAGTCTGTAATATAATGCACCTTGTGAAAGAGTAAGTCTGTGAAATCAAGTTACAAGCTATTTTTCTGTCCTCTGCGTGCTGTTTGTTCCACGTATTGGCTTACCATTGCTAGTGTTCTGAATCTTAACCAGCTGACATCCCATGGTGCTCGTATATATTTAATGTTCTATAACTGTATTGTCATTAAAGCATGCTTTATCAGAATGAAACAAGCTTAAGACGGTAAATCATGAGCATCTTTGACACAAGGGAAATAGGTTTCCTTTATTCTTCTTATACATTTTAAAACTAAGTGAACCATGACTTTTGTTGCTGGAATTGCACATCTGTGTTCAAAATATCGGCACTTCTAATTTATTTGGTTAGGTTTTATGACCATGTTTACAAGGTTGGTAAAGCATCCTGAAACATGATTGTCTTTATTAGAAGAGCAGGAAGCATGTCATCAGCAGAGTTCAAGTCAATGAATGATCTCTTCAGGATTTGCTGAACACTGTGGAATAATATGAGGTCTGATGTAATGTTACTTTGTGTTTTTGTCTAACCTGGTCATTCAGACTCCTAGACTAAAAAGGTGGTATTGATTAAAGATTGAAAATAAAGATTTTTTTCTGATCAAAAAGTATGAATTTCAGAGTTTGAAGTTTCGGCTTTGCTCTAAAGTAACTACTGCTTAGAGCAGTACACTTCCTCAGTCATGTATTGCTTTAAACTTGTATGTTTATATATGAAAATTACAACTGTGATGCTGCAAAATATGCCTATTTATTGTTCTGAAAGAAAAACTGTGTTCTTCTGTGCTCCACTCTAACAAATTAAGCACAACTGTGCTCTGGATGACGAGAGTTTACATTAATCCTGTCTTTCAACATGCAGTTACAAATTTTTATGGAACCTGTTTTCCCTGTGGCTAAGTAGTTAGAAGTTAAGCTTTTACTTGGCAGTATTAGGCACAAATTAAAAATGTAACCAAATATGGGTCCATCAGTGGGCTCACCAGCTCTCTGTCGTACTGTACAGAATTAGAGTTCTAATAGCCCAACACACATGACTTTGTAATATGGAAGAAATCCCAGAGAAATTCTGCATAGACAAAGGAATATCTTATCAGCTTTATGTTCAGTTATGGGGCAGGTTTAAATGAAGAGTTAATTCAATGGTAGATCAACTTTATTTTTGTAATGTGCATGTCATTTAAGTTGTTGCTTGTAGGAAATTTGTAGCTTTTATTAATGTCAATGTGTATAATTATGTGAGATGACTTCAGGATTGAAAAGATGCAGTGTGTTATTTTCACTGTTTTTTATTGCGCTCTGATTCTTTCACCTTGAAGTGTTTAATATTATTATGCTGATGCAGATTTCCATAATGGATAAGTAATCATTTGTTTCGATAAATATTGCAAAGGTTGAAATCCATTTTTTTTGGAGTTTTCAGTATTCACTTAATTTAATTGATTTCTGTATTTCACTAGTTACAAAATGTCAACCTTAATATCACACATACATATATTAATCCCCACAGGACTGGAGGCAGGCTTTAAGGCCTTGTGTGTATACCACATAAGATATACTGTAGGAAACTTCTTTGTGTTTTCAGACATACATGTTTTGACAGCCTGCCGTTCTTTCTTATATTCTGTAAGTGCCTTGAGCGAATTTAACTGTACTTGATCTTGTCATTTAATTTTCTAACCCATTTAATCCTGACCAAGGTCAAAAGGGCTTGTTTGGGGTTGGGCTGGGGCCTATTCCAGCTGGCATAGGGAGCAAGGCAGGAACAAACCCTGGCAGGACACCAATCTACCGCAGGGCGAACACGCAAACACATGAAACACACACTACGGCCATTTCACCTAATCAGCACGTCTTTCGGACATTGGGTGGAAACCAGAGCATCTGTTGGAAATCCACACAGACATGGGGAAAACATGCTAACTCCATGTGAACTCTGGCCTGTTTACTGCAAGGCAGCAGTGCTACCACTGCGTCAATGTGCCACCCTCCATACTCGATATGCATGACAGTACTTCTACTGCTGACATACTAATTGCTTGGTAAAAATCTCCTAAAAGTTCACATCAAATAAGTACATTCTCACCTTTAAGGTAATATCTTGATCATTTTTTTTCAACAAGTAAATTAAAATGTAAAAGTTACATGTAATGATGAATGAGATATTTAAAAACAAATGTATTATCCATGTAATTCTAACCCTAATCCTGTCCCTAACCCTTATATATAAGAGACGCCATCAATAGTTGTTTTTTTTTAAACAGTGAAGTGTTTTTGACTAAGCTTAAAATTGTGGTGAATAATGGTATGGAGAATGACTAATTAGAGAGGTGCAACACTATAGAGAAGGAGATGAGACAAAGGGAGAACAAAAAAACTATGCATGTGAATGGTGGCAGATGATGCAACAGTAATTTACAGCTTTTTTTAAATTCTGAGATAAGAGATTATTAATCTAAATTTTATGAATTTGTATTAGATATCTTAATTATTGAAAGCAGCAAACTGCTTCTGTCTTTTTATATACAGTAGTGCACGGAAACATATTTTAAAAGTCAATATTGTAGGAAAAAGCAAATGGCATTAAGCCTAATAATAGGTGTCTTTTACATAGCTTAACCAAAGTAATACTGGAATGAGTAGACAATTTAACAAACTGTTTTTAAAGACTATTTTTACTGCATGATTCATCCAGCTATCTCTGAAGGTTTCACTTGGGCTGAGGCTTATCCCTGCAGCTTTGGACACAAGGCAGGAGGAAGTAACTTTGGATGCAATGCCACTCTATTGCAGTACTCACTCTTGCATACTGGACTAATTTAGATTTACCAAAACATGTGAAATGCATATTTTTATGATTGAAACCCATGATAACTGGAAGAGATATGAGTAAAAAAATTAAAACTCCAAAAAGATCATGCTTGGCCCCAGATATGAACAAAGGAAATGTGCAACTCTGTGGCAGCAGCACCGTCTACTGCCCCTTGGTTTTTTTTAATCAAAAGTGCACTGCTTATATTATAAATCATCTAATTTATAATAATCATTGGATCTACTCCATCTATCCCTTATATTCATTTAAATCTGCCATCAGATATAAGCCATTATGTAATGTTGAACATGTTAAGAGTAGAAAGTTAACAGGTAGAATATACTGCATGTTATAACAGAGTCTAAAGATTGAAATGGTTTTATTTTAAAGGCGAAAGCATATTGTGATAGTAAGCCTCAGATTTGTGAACTTGTTTTTTAAACTATTATGCATATTTTACATAAAGTATTATGCATATTTTCTAAATTCATTTAAGGGAATATTTTAGTACTGGCTGTGATTTTTATCATTTTGGCAAACATGTAAAGAGAAAAAAGCAGGATGCTGCTGGCTTCAGTAATTAAATTATGTTAGATTTGAATTATTCAAATCTGTTTTGGCAGACAGTGCTGTTCCATGCATTCTTTGTCCTGCTGGAAGCCTGTACATTATCTCCACTGACATACCTGAGGTGTGCTCACACTTTATGTCTCAGTTCCCAGTTTGTCATTTTTATTGAGTTGGGCCATAAAACGTCATCCTTACAAGCTGTTTGGTAGTGGTTGAACTCCACAGTGTTGCAAAAGCAAACATATGGTTCCTTGTGTATAAGAATAAGAATATTTTATCAACTCCCCATCCTGTCATGTATTTAAGAATATAGTTTTTTTTTTTTTATCAGATTTTGGATTAAAATTCATTTAAACAACAACCAACAGTATTTATATAGTTTTAGGAGTTGCATGTTTAGTTATAAAAGACTAATTAACAAATCATTTAAAACCATGTTTATGTCCTATTTAAAAAGTCTGTTACAAGCTGATACCGTTTTTTCCATAAAAAGGATTTTGTTGTTTGACTTCTCTGAAAATGGTACTGTTGGGTGACTGATTCTGGGTATTTATCATTGATAGTGGATGGATGCTGCTCAGCTCTCTATGAGTTACTCATTTTGAAATTGCAAAGAAAAATGCCTTCACTGTTTATAAAAGAAAACTGAGGGCACGTAAAGATTTAAAGATCCAATTGGGCACATTTTGTCAGAATGTCAGGAATCAAAGGCTTAATGCCCTTTCAGTTTTCGATAGAACTGTGAAAACACTTAACTTCAAGATTCATGACAAAATTGTAAGAAAATCAACATGATTAGCAATGGATCTGTTCTAATGTGAAATAAAACTGAGCCATTATTAATATATATGCTGTTTTTTTTTCATTTAGATTTTTTTTCGCAGATTGCTGCAAGCAAAAAAAACAAAAACAGGCTAGATTAGAGGAATAAAATCAGTGCATCACGTCCCCCAGGAGCATTTTTTTTGTGTGTGTGTGTATTTTTTTAAAGAGCAAAGTTTTACATAATTTCTAATGGTGTCTTGGGTGTGTGTCATGCCATGGTTTAATTTTACATAAATCTAATCAGATATTACTGGAAAGATTTTAATCCATCTTGGCCTGACAGACTAATTTAACAAAACATAGATCTACTGCTTTGGGACTGTAACGTTTTTGTTTTTTTCCTTATTTTGTATTTCTCACCGACTCAAATATGTGGTAGTACAGTGGTCCCTTGCTATATCGCGCTTCGACTTTCGCGGCTTCACTCCATCGCGGATTTTAAATGTAAGCATATCTAAATATATATCACGGATTTTTCGCTGGTTCACGGATTTCTGTGGACAATGGGTCTTTTAATTTCTGGTACATGCTTCCTCAGTTTGTTTGCCCAGTTGATTTCATATAAGGGACGCTATTGGCGGGTGGCTGAGAAGCTACCCAATCAGAGCACGTGTATTAAATAAAACTCCTCAATGATACACTTCAAAGCTCTAACAGCCCGTATTGATTTTTGATTGTTTGCTTTTCTCTGTCTCTCTCACTCTCTCTGACATTCTCTGCTCCTGACGGAAGGGTGTGAGCAGAGGGGCTGTTTGCACAGAGGCTGTTTGCTTAGAAGATACAGACGCTCCTCTAAAAAAAATGCTGAAAGACTACCTTCACATTGATCCCTTCCTTGCGGCCCAACAGCCCTATTGATTTTTGATTGTTTACTTTTCTCAGTCTCTCTCTGACATTCTCTGCTCCTGACGCGCACTTCTTTGAAGAGGAAGATATGTTTGCATTCTTTTAATTGTGAGAAAGAACTACCATCTCTGTCTTGTCATGGAGCACAGTTTAAACTTTTGACTAAAGGGTTTTATTTCATGTCTGGAGGGCTCTAATAATGTAAAAAAAAACGTATTTAGAAGGTCATAAACAGGTTTTCTATGCTCTAACTGCGAAAATATTAGATTTATAAATAAAGAATCCTACTTCGCAGAAATTCATTTATCACGGTGGAGTCTGGAATGGATTAACCGCGATAAACGAGGGTTTACTGTAATGAGGATTTGCTTGCACAATTTTTGCCAAAAAAGAAAAAAAGCAATGCATTATTCCTACTGTATGCTGAAGGCACAATTATATAGCAGCTAACAAAACTTCAATATTAAGTATGAATCCTTATTAGCTGACTTGTTGGTGTCAGATTTTTTAATTTTCTAATTTTTTTAATCAGTCGATATTACTTAATGTCATATAACTTAAAGAATCAGAAATAATAACAGCCATTAAAATGCATTGATTATGTTCAATACGTGTCTTTTCACGCTTGTCGGTTTGGGGTCTTAGGCAGGTGGGTGGCTGGTTTCATTGTACACGTCTGCCTGAGAATTTTTGTATTTTGTTACTAATTTAAATTTACTAAGGTGGTAAGTGCAAGGGGTGACATGTTCTGATCTACTTTAAACTAAAACTGGAAGCAGTCATTAAGGTCTACAATCTTAATTCTCTGTAATTTAAATAAGTCTGTAGAGTCCCTGCCACTAATATTAGCTTGAATTATTATTATTAGTTGATGTTCTAAATTAAACATGAATGTTACTTCTGTTTAATTTATTTGTTTGGAGTTAAAAGGTAAACAGCCTTGTAAGAGCTAATACATTTAGGCACATCAAAGTACCACTTCTAAAACTGCTTGAGGTGTGTAACTGCAGCCAACATGGGGACGTTCTGGCCTGCGCAACTAAGGTCAAGGAGCCTGCAGTGCTTTAGTATGAATAGTTTCTCTTCTTCCAACAGTATTCTACACACATAATGCAGGCCTGGTTCCCTGTCTTATTCCTGTTCATGCACGACACATTTGTTTAGGCGGTACTGCATATATAACACTACTACGTTCAAAGTGGTTTTAGACGGATGGATGCAAATACTAGCTCCTGTACTTGAACCAGCTCCGCACATGAGCACTTACAGTAGTTATTTTTGGAATAAAAGTATGTAAAAGCAGAAGGAAATTAAGTTATGCAGCATGCATGTTATTTTAGACTGACTTTTTATATTACAAGGATTGTTTAAGCTGCAAGAAACCTCTTTAAAGAGCCTGCTATTCTAGGCTAACATGCTGATTGTAACTTTAGAACTGCAGCGGTAGAGTATAATACCTGAGATAGTGAAAATGTTCTACATGGCTCCTCTTCTAGTAACTGGACTGGCATGGGAAGGCAGCTGTCATAATGCCGTTTAGGCAGTTGACCTTCAAGCAGGACATTTTTTTGTGCATTGTAACAGACTGACAATTAAATCAAATGGACGGTGCATGAAAAAAGTCAGGTAGAAAGGGGGGGGCAAGTGGAAAATGTGCATCATCACTTTACTCGTAAACGTTGGCACAGAAAGAAATTCATGGGCAGAGAGTGGTAGTGAGAGTAGTAATAGGTTGTAATAGCAGAGACATAGATTCATTTTTAGTGCCATCTTCTTGGAAGTTAATCTGAAGCTAATAGCCAGCATTGTCATGAAAGCTTGTTGGATTTAATGACCATTGTGCAGTTTAGGATTTGGACACCAGTGTTGTGTTTCAGCAGTCATATGACAGTATTCATTGGAAGAGACATAATAAACCTTTTAAGATGTAATAAATGCTTTTTTTTTTTTTTGCATCATGAGTGATGGGAAGGCAAGGCCAGGCCACTACTATGATATTATCTATTTAATAGAATGAATGAAGATTTTAAAACTGAAGGGTTAAATCTTTTTTAGTTTTGAGTAAGGCATTCCTGACGGTGCTTAGCTTGTTTGAAACACGTGTGCAGAATACTAATTTTGAAACCGTGCCATATTGTTGGTGAGTGTACACCCATCAGCAACAACATTAAAACGACTGACCTGTGAATTATCGTTGATTATCTCGTTACAGTGGCACCTGTCAAGGGGTGAGTTATATTAGGCAGTAGGTGAACAGTCCGTTCTTGAAGGTGGTGTGTTGGAAGCAGGAGAAATGGGCAAGTGTAAGGATCTGAATGACTTTGAGAAGGCCTAGATTGTGATGGTTAGACGAATAGGTCAGAGCATCTCTATTTAAAATGGCAAGTCTTATGAGGTGTTCCTGGTAGACAGTGGTTAAATGGCTACCAAAATTGGTCTAAGAAAGGACAACCAGTAAACCTCCAACAGGATCATGAACACCCATGATGCGTGTGATGAGTGCCCGTCTGATCCTATCGAACAGAAGAGCTACTGTAGCACAAATCTGATTTAATTTGATATACTTTATTAATCACAAAGGGAAAATTGTCTGAGGTCATGCTAACATTTATTTATTTATTTTTTGGCATGACCTTTTCAGGGTCAGAGTGCAGGTTCAGCCATTGTACAGTACCCTGGAGCAATGGCTAAAAAACTTAATGCTGACCGTGAGAGAAAGGTGTCAGAACACACAGTGCTTTGCAGCTTGCTGTGTAGCTTCAGGCTGGTCAGTGTCTTGTACTAATCCCTGTCTAACTGCAGAAAGTACCTACAGTGGGCACGTGAGTGTCAGAACAGGACCCTAGAGCAACGGAAGAAGGTGCCCTGGTCTGATGAATCACATTTTCTTTTAGATCATGTTGACTGCCATGTGGCAGCAGGATGCACTATGGGAAGAGGACAAGTAGGCATAGGCAGTTCGATGCAATGTTTTTTGCTGGGAAACATTGGATCCTGGGATTCATGGAGATGTTATTTTGACACATACCACCTACTTAAATATTGTTGCTGACCACGTACTGCCCTTACTGGCAACAGTATTCCCTAATGTTGGTAGCCATTTTCAGCTGGATAATGTGCCCTGCCACTTTTCAGAAATTCTGCAGGTGTTCACTTGGCCTCCAAATTCCCCAGATCTCAATCCAGTCGAGCATCTGTGTGATGTACTGGAAAAACAAGCCCGGTCCACGGAGGTCCCACATCTCAGTTTACAGATTTTAAAGGATCTGCTGCTGACATCTTGGTGCCAGATACCACAGGACACCTGTAAAAGTCTTTTGGAGTCCATGCCTTGACAGGTCAGAGCTGTTTTGGCAACATAAGAGGAACCTGCACAATATTAGGCAGGTGGTTTTAATGTAGTGGCTAATTGGTGTAGTTGAGCTAAGACTCCTGCTAGCTAAGATAAGACTCCTGTTAATCCAACAAGTTAACATGACCTGTGTCTTCATAGACTTTATTAGTCAACTATTCTTTTTTTTTTTTAACAACGAGGCACAAGAGTGTAGATGTCCACATTTTTCTTGCAAGCCATTTGTTTTGGTTTGCATTGTTTTCTATAATGTGTTATAGATTTGAATTCAGAATCTGCACACTGGTGGACCATATATAATAGAAGATGCAAAAAAAAGACCCTTTTGTAACATTCATCCATCCATTATTGAGCTTGTTTAGTCCAAGTCAGGCTGACAGGGGCTGCAGCTTCTCTCGTGAGCACTGGGTGCAAGGCAGGTTCCAAACTTGGTTCATCAGAGGGCACACACCAACTTGTAATCTGTGAAGTATAATGAGAAGTTAGAAGGAAAAAAGATCATTCTCTTTCACACTTTTAAAAACTTTTAAGTTTTTAAATTTGCAATGTGTTTTTATTCTAATCTTCATATACCACCAATGGAGAGAAACTGCTAGGTGAGAGGCTTTTGTGGTGGATGGAGGAGAAATATATTGAAAACTAAATGTTGAGCTCCCCCTAGTGGATTATATTGACATTACATGAATACTTGGATTGAATGTCTTCAGATGTTTTTTCAAGTTAGATGACCTGTTAATTTAACAGAAAATAGTTTTATTTTTCTCCTCATATGGAGTATAAACATTTAACGGTACCTTCCTCCTTTCTAAAAATTGTGTGACAACTCCTTTCAATTATTTTTTTGTCCATTGTTTTAAGTTAAGTAAGCCAAAAAATTCAAATATTTCATTCTTATCTGCAGTAGATTATCCTTCTTTCATTAATAGAATGAATATGAACAAATACTCTCTCAGAATGCTTAGAGAATTATTTGGGTTAACTTAATTGAATCAAAGATGATAAATGAAAAATTATTATTGATGTTTGAACTAGGGATTTTTTTTCTTATAAAGTGTTGTTCTTTGTATGAACTAGTCTATCCTTTCTTAGCCAAGTTGTTTTTTCTTCAGATTTTATGTCTGTTGATGTTATGCTGTCAGTGATACTTTCCCCAATATAAAAGATTTCTTTTTTGAGGTGAGTAATGTGGTTTGATATACAGGGTGCAGCAGAAATAACTCCCACATTTCGAAAAATCACTGTGGGGTCCCCAAAGCAGGTAGAGGGGTGTGGTCCATTCCGTTAGGTATGGTACATAATAAAGTTTTCAGTCGTCACCATGCCGTGGTCGGGTGAGGATCGAGGCTTTGTAGTGGAGGCTTTTTTCAAAAATGTCGAATCTGTAGCTGCGACGCAGAGGGTGTTTTGCATACAGTTTGGTTTACATGCTAATGAAAGTGTTCCAGACCGGAAAACGATTTTTCTGTGGGTTCAAAGAGTAAGGGCAACAGGAGGTTTTCAAACATCGTCCTTGGACCAACTAAAGGAGGCTATTCAAGAAGAAATTGAAGGAATTTCGCCCGACATGCTAGTGAGAGTGATGGAAAACTTCCAAAAATGGCTCCAAATGTGTATCAGCCGTCAAGGCCACCATTTGGACAATATAATTTTTAAAACTTAAAGTAAAAAAACTTTTTTATATCTACATTTGGGAAATAAAAAGTTTTTGGTGATACCTCGTAGCATTTTTTTTCAATCCCCCTTTGAAATGTGGGAGTTATTTCTGCCGCACCCTGTATATGCGGCTTAAAGTTAGAAGAGGTTCAAAGTAAATTTTTAAAAAATCCTTGGCGAAATGTTATTACCTTTAACATTCATCACTTAACTTGGGGTTCTTTAGCTAATCCAGCATTCATTGTTTGCTTACCGTATGGACTGGGGGAAAAAAATCAATTTCAGTCACTCAGGAAGTCAAGTGCAATTACATGCATGTGCATATGTTGTTATGTTTTAATTTCTGTATCCTTAAAATTAGCAAACTAACAGGGGAGGTAGAGAATCACTACATGCTTACCTGAACCATATGACAATAACAGTCTAGATGCCTATTATGAAAAGCCATTCTCCTTTCTTTCTTGTGTTCCTTGCATTTGCTCTGTTAAAAGGCCAAAGACCTAACAGGTTTGGCACAGAGGTTTTTATAAAATGAAAGCTGTAACAAATCACATTAAATGCCTCCTGAGGATTTCTTGTTCTTGATTTCATCCAAGTAATAAAGAAATTTGCATTTGGTGTGTGTTTACTGGAATACCTTAATGCTATCTCTGTCCTTGGAGGAGATTTCTAGTCCATAAAGGTGCTGAGAACATGCTCTGTAGTTAATGAGTATGTAGTCCACTCGTTAATTCCCAAGTTAGACACCTCCTCAGCCAAGTATATGGCTTAAAAGAAAGCAGCATATGTAAATTTCGTGTTGGGCTTTAGCCAAAAGGCAATTTGTGTACGATATATTGTTACTATAATTATCTCCTTAATGCCTCCTGACAGGCACAGTAGTAAGGGAAAAAGGAAACAAATGCAGCATTCTGTCAGGGTGCCTTTCAGGTGGAAAGCTTTTTCACAAATTCATAAGTTGGTTAATTTATTGCTGGTCTTCAATGTGTATGTAATAAATTGGGGGATTCTGAGGGCTCCGTCCTCATCCTGTTACTTGTAATATCAGTCCACTCTCATGTAGCCATGCGTAGTTTGCTTATTGTAAGAATACATGCAATGTATGTGGTTGTGTTCCTTTTAAGCTAACTTTAAATTGCAACCTCAGTGTTTTGATCTAGACTGAAATTCGAGGGGGGCATCCTGGGACCAATTTTGTATTTTTTGAGAGTACAGTATCAATTTTTATTCCAAGGGGACCCATTTTATGAAGGCAAGTAAGAAATCTGTAGGCATTTCAAAAATGTATACTTTTACCTTGCCTGAGTGAAATTTAAAACCTACAAGTACAAGTAAGTGCTTATTATAACATATAAACTAAATTGAATCTTGATAAAAAATAAGCTTAATTACCTCAAAACATAAAAAATTGTCACAATTAAATGAGCAAATATAAACACTTTATAATATGTAAAATGGTTTAAATCGTCTGTATAAAAGAATAGAAAAATATTCGATAAGAGCCAAGTACTTTGTGCATTGCCTTTGAGTTTTCCACACACACAGCAGAATGTCTGAAGTTGTAGTATACTGAATGATCTTATTATTTATTGAAGTCTGCTCATGTAGGGTACTCTGTCTGCTGCCTGATTTGCAGCGAGGGCCAGGCAGAGTGCAGTGCAGTGTGTGTATTCAGAGAAGCGGAACTCTTAGCACTCCTGTCATTAACAATTCGCAGTCATAAGTAATTTTAAAAATAAAAAAATACTTTTTTGGAAAACCAATTCAGGGCTGTGTCTTTGTTTAAAATTTGTTTGATCTATGTATAGAGAAAAAAAAAACTATATAAAGGAAAAAAAAAAACTATATAAATGTTTAATAGTTGTAAACAACCAAACAAAAACTTGTATGTGTATTTGCATAAAATGTATCGGGATCCTTTTTTTGTTCTGAACAAGCTTGTATGCTACACATATGAAGGATCGCCTTGCTTATCTAACTGGCTACTCTTTGGGTCATATAGGCTAATGATTGCAGTCCTTTGTTTTTAAGACCATTAATTTCCCATCAATACCAACCCCAATAACTTTTCCAATAAGCACAGTATTCTCATGTTGAAGCTCAGAGTCTCTCTGTCTCCATGTGATAGCTCTGTGTTTATCTGGAAGATGTTGTTTGCCATTATTCCTGTTACATGTCAAATGTAGAGGCACAGCTTAGGGTTGTCTGTGCTGTCATCAGAAAGAACAGATGCTACAAATGTACAGTCCTGCAATGTACACTGAACTGCATCATTCACAATTTTTGCAAGCATATCTTACAAACCCTCAAATAGTATATGTGATCTGTAGATACCTCCAGCGATAAGAGTGTCTTACACTTTGAAGAATTATAATATTCCAAAAAGATATGTACTTTACATTAGTAATATCATCTTTTGCCATAAAATATTCAGGCTAAAGAGCTTTGACAGTGGCTTCTTCACTAACATTCGTAGCCCTATGAAGGATTGTCTGCATAGCCTGTTTGCCATCTGTGACCTTTTGGGATCCTAACAGCCCAGGATTAACCATTAAGCAAAATAAGCATGTGCTTAAGGCACCAGGGAATGGGGGGCACCATAGTGGTCGTCGCCCACCCCCCGACTATCACAACCTAGACTTCAATCGGTATAAAAACATTTATTAAGCATGATGAGTGACTAAAGTTTAAAATTTTGCATCGGTCTGATGGCATAGGAGTTTTACTTACATCAAGTGTAAACATAGCTGGCTGGGACTGGCCAGCATTTAACTCATCAGCTGATACGTGTGATGGACCCCTAAGCTCTTTGTTTTATTATTTCTTTTACTGGTTTTTTCACATAAACATGGGAAGTTTTAATCTCCTATTTCAGTGGTTCACAAACTTTTTTAAGGTACGACCCACTTTTGGGTGAGAATCTTGTTTGCAACCCCCCCCCAGCCCAAACACATACACACTCTGTGCTTAATCTTAAGCAAACAGCATTGCTGACCAATGGTAAAATAGTTATCAGATAATAGAAACATTGGTGCCATCTGTTACACAGTAGTGTAATTTGCCTCTGTTTTTCCGGTTTCCTGGACTTTCCACCACGCTAGAGAAAGCACATGCTGATTATTTTAATCGCTGTATCGTTGCTCGAGTCTTCTGGATATTTCAATTTGTGTTTATTTATATGAGCAGTGAAACAGGATGAAGTGTCATTTCCAAGCTGTGCGCTGTGCTGGTGACTGACAAGTACAATATCGAATACTCAACGATAACTATGAGCTATACCCATTTTGTTAAAGATGGATACATTTTTCAAAAGATCATTGGAACTTTCTATATCTGGCACTGATATTAAAAAAGAAAAATAGATTGTACAGCAATGAATGTCTCAAATATGGTTTTACTGTTATTTCCTGTAAACCCCAGTATGTAGTTTGTCGAGAAGGGTTGTCAAAAGAAAGTATGTTGTCAAAGCAATTTAACATTTAAATACCAGACATAGGCCTACCAGACAAAAAAGACAAGCACATGGAATTCTTTGAAAGAAAGCTAAACTACCTCCACAAGGAGCAAGCCATTTTTAGTTTGGCAACCACCACTAATGAAAAAGCATCACTAGCAGGTTATCGAGTTTTACATTGCAAAAGCCTTTAAACTATGTACAATTGCTGAAAATCTGATTTTACCAACAGCTGTTGATATGGTGCAAATAATGGTTGGTAAAAGAGTCTGATAATCTCGAAACAATACCTCTGTCCAGTAATACAATTCAAAGAAGAATAAGCGATCCGGCAGAAGATATTCAAATGCAAGTTCTTGAAAATATTAAGGAGTAGAAGTACTTCTCATTACAGATAGATGATTCCACAGATATTTACAACTCTGGCTGTGGCAGTGGCGATCGCACTGAGATGCAATCTGGTTTGTACCTCTTGTCATTGTAAGTGGCGGTTCTTTCAGGCGAACGTTGCCGCAGTCGCGTCAACTACATGAACATGTTTAGCACCACAGTCAGCAGAGGACCAATCAGCTGATGCTGATACCTGACTTTCATTTTTGATCTCGATGGACGGAAAAATCCCAAACTCAAAACTTAAGCTTGTTATGAGATGACGTTGCTGATTAGTTTTTGAGCCAAATTGTGCAAGAGAAAGAGGCACTCTAGTGGAACCCTCGAGTACCTTAATTCTGCAGTTAGTTATGAATTCTTCTCATCAGTTGCTATTGTAATGACCTATTTTATTATTAGAAAGATCAGCATTAGAGCGGTAAGTAATTATTGAAATGTTACAAAATAGTTTGGGTAACTTGGTTCCTAGGGCGCAAAGCCAACTGACGCTCACGTCTAAATTTAAATTTAAAGATATTCCAGTGTTACTGTTGACATCTGTTAGTTAGATGCAACGCCCGAAGTTCTATTCTTTGCTGCCTTTGTGATTTAGAAAGGATTTGTGCTGATTACTAAGTGATAAAAACAGAATATAACAACACAACACTCAAGTGCAGTATCAGCTTGTGGTTTTTACTTCTGCATGTAGATATCATTTAGCATTTCTGATGCAATAGTAATTTATGCATTCAGTTTGGATTGGATTTTTCTCCTAATATGTTACATTTAGCATATATATAGTAACCAGTAACGGCGTACTGCACGATAACGTGAAGTGAATACACTTGACTTGAGCATTCCTAGTTTTCATCCTCTTTCTCTGTCTCTGTTTAGCATTCGTTTGCTCAGAGGTTGATGCGCTTGCTGCTTCCTGAGCAGCTCTTCTTTTCTCCACCCTAGCCGCCCGCTGCTTCTCTTCTTTCGTCAGCATCTTTTCACTTTAAAACTGTTAGTTTTTGTGTTGCAATTACTTTGTATGTTTTCTTTAATTTTTCAGTTAAGATGGCACTTAAGTCTTCAATCTGCCTCAAGAATGATTAGTGAAGGTGGTAGGGAATGAGAACGGCACCTATACGCATGCGCCGCACAGCCGCCCTGCTGCATGCTGCCGAGAGTTGATTCTACAATAAAATAAAATAAAAATAAAAAGAGTAATAAAATTCATCACCCCGAAAGTGGATAGTAGACATCACGTAGTATATGTGTACTAAATTTCAAGTCAATAGGTGAAACGGTTTGCGAGCCACAGGTGATTTAAAATGCTGGACAAACAAACGAACAGCCACGGTAGTGTATTATATAGGAAGATATGTTGAATTGAAATGCCCAGAAATATGTCATGTTTAAAAAAAAAAAAAAAAAAAAAATACCCTGCACAGGTTTCTTTTTTTTTTTTTTTTTTTTTTTTCCTCACCTAATTCATGAAATGTGTAATTTGACTTTCTCTTTACACCTGACTGTAATTATTGATAGATAGTGGTTTGTTTTGAGATTATTAAATTGTATGCTGCTTTTAAAATGTAGTATTTTAACTGTGTGTTTTACATTTTTACATTTTAATTCTGCCCATACACTGTGTGCACATTTACTGCACATGTGGTATTCCTCAGGATTCATTTTATTTTTGGACAAATGCTCTTAGTCCATCCGAAATTGAATTTTATATCAAACCTGAATATTTTACAAAGCAAAAGTTAGTTCTGTCTTTCTCATGGTAAAATATGTGTGTGCACTTATTAGGCAGCTAAATTACAAATCATTTTTTGCCAATCACTTGTTTATTCTCAAGTTTGACTAAGTATAACAAATAAGTAACATACAATGACTTATGGCAATAAGAAAATGACATTTTAATAACTGCCATGACTCTCCTTTCCATATAATCTATCAGCTTCTTGATCTGTTCACAATGAATTTTTACTGATGCTGCAACTAAAGCCTCCCAAATGTTTGTTCAAAGTGGTGTATTGTCTTCGTTTTAAATCTCACATTTGAGAGGGGGCAATGGGGCGGGTCATTATTCTGTCATTCTGAAGCCTTCACTGGCTAGCAAAGCAGTGGAGTATTTGGATGCATGCGATGGGCAATTGTGCATAAAGATCATGGCCTTCTTGAATGCTGCAGATTTCTTCCTGTACCACTGCTTAAAGAAAGCATCATCTAGAAACTGACTGTGGGTTTTGGAGCTCATTTACAGTCCATCTTCAACCCAAAAATGTCCAACTAGCTCATCCTTAATGATTGCAGCCCACACCAGTACCCTTCCCCACCTTCCTGGTGCCTGACTCAAACAGGTGCCCTCTGTCTATTAGTGGTCCAACCACAAGCTCTCCTCTCTGGTCCATCAAGAGTCACTCTCATTTTATATGTCCATAAAATATTTAAAACATCAGCCTTCAGGTATTTCTTGGCCTAATCTTGATGCTTCAGCATTTGAGTTTTATTCAGTGGTGGTTGTGTTTCAGCCTTCTTTACCTTAGCCATGTCTCTGAGCACCTTGTACTTCTGGACACACCAGGTAAGTTGCAATTCTGGAAAAAAGTGTTACTGGATGCTAATGGGTTCTTGTTTGCTTCATTTGTAATTCTTCTTCTTCTTGTAGTTACTTGTACTTGTTTTTCTCTACTAATTTTTTGTTGACTATTCGCATTTAAAATGTTTCATTTTTTTGGTGGCCATGCCTCAATAGTTTAGCAGTTTACAGAATACTTCATCTGTCTGAAAGGTACTTTCACAATTTTTTGACTTTTCAGTGTCTTTTTTTTTTTTTTTTTTTTTTTTTGTGGTCCATTTTGCCTTAGGGAGGCACGGTGGCGCAGTGGTGGTGCTGCTGCCTTGCAGTAAGGAGACCAGGGTTCGCATCCCAGGTCTCCCTGCCTGGAGGTTGCATGTTCTCCCTGTGTCTGCGTGGCTTTCTTCTGAGTGCCCCAGTTTCCTCCCACTTTCCGAAGACATTAATATTAAGTGGATTGGTGATACTAAATTGGCCCTAGTGTGTGGTTGGGATGTGTGTGGGTGTGGGTGTGTGTGTGTGTGGGTGTTCACCCTGTGATAGACTGGCGCCCTGTCCAAGGTTTGTTCCTGCCTTGCAACCTGTGCTAGCTGAGGTAGGCTCCAGCACACACCACTAAGCTGGTTAGAAAGACATTAAACGTCAGTAGATGAAGCTGCCTATGAACTAATGCACATATTAATATAAGGTGTTAATCACTTTAAGCCACACGCTCCCTCATTACACAATTACATATCTGAAAATTAATATGTCCAGTACGCACTCACGGTTATATGGCTTTCAGTTGGAAAATGTGCATAGAAGTTCAGAATAGTGATTTGCCTAATAATTGTGAAGGCATTGTAATTGCTGCTACTTTTTAAAACTTTATAGCTTATTTGTTTTGGAATTTGGAACCTTTTTCAGCTATTCTGGCACTGTTAAATTTTCATGGATCTTTCTCCGCATCCTTTAGATTCCCTCCATATCTACAGGCCAGTCCACACTGAGTTACATGTTGTTCAGTTTTCAAAGTGGTGATTTACTGTTAGTTTCTTGTAATGCTTTTGTTTTCACCTCCTGTATAAAACACAACAGAGTGCTTTACAAAGTTGTTGGTGCTTAGCAGTAGTTTTTCATAATGTGACTACTGATGAGCAAATGATCTTTTAATCCAAAAAATGTTTTTTTTTGACAGTGTTAATTTGTTGTGGCTAACAAAGTCTTAAAAAAAAAGGATAGTGGTAAAGGTGGTAGATAATCTATTTAGTTGCTTTATTAAAGGCTGTGGTTTCTTTGTCCCTGGCATTGAGCCGGTCGCCTGCAATCTGTTTTGCTTACCATGCAGGATGTTGTGTCACCCCTTCTCACTGACTGCTGCTGTTTGCAGTATTTCATTTACTGATCATCAGGTTCCACAGCACAGTTGTCTGGAAGAGCAGATGCAGTTTAAATTACAACTGGCTGAATTTCAGCCAGCCCATCTTGAACACCACTACAAGAACATTTTTGCTGTGGTGTTATGTTATATTTCCCTTAATCCTCATTTAATTAATAGTTGGATAAAATTGTCATTTTTAATATGATTTTGATGCTATGGTTTCAAAAAATCTGGATACTTGCCTTCGTTGTTGAATGTAAAAATAGTTTTTCTGGAGGTCAGAGTTTGTGTGCTGTGTCTTGTAGTTTTCCGTGGTCCACACTAATATGTTTGTTTTATTTTATCTATTATCTACTGAAGGTTCATTTTCAGTTATTTTTCATCTATTAATCTTAAAAATGTATGAGCTAATATACTGTACCTCCATCCATCCATCCATTATCCAACCCGCTATATCCTAACTACAGGGTCACGGGGGGTCTGCTGGAGCCAATCCCAGCCAACACAGGACACAAGACAGGAAACAAATCCTGGGCAGGGTGCCAGCCCACCGCATATATTGTACCTACCATGTCAAAGATAAGCATAAGAAGAGACTGGTCATGATTAAGCTTTAGAGGATTATTCTGTCTTCTGAATGATGGGGTTGTCCAGTGCATAACTTACCAGGTAGAAGTTTTGCCAATTAGTGTGTATTCGATTGGGTAGCTTGGATTGCACCCTGCAAGGTTCTTTTTAGACAAGCTGGACTGAAGTACTAATGCACATTAGATGTGTCATGGGACATGTCACCACTGGCATAACAGAAAAATATCCGAGGCGTAAAAGCAGTAACCCAGAAAAGGAGTTGATTAGTTGTCTTTCAGATGTGTAGCTGCTATATTTAGGGCTTCTTTGGTTTTTTTGCACAGACAACAAGAGTGTTTGTTATAGGAGAGTTTTTACTTGTTGGTAAAGGTGGTCTGTGTTTAAATAGCACTGGCTATTGGCCTTATTGCATCAGTTTTGGTCTGCATAAAAGTGTTCAAAAATTGAACTTGCAAATGTTTAACAAAAATCCCAGCAAGGTAATTCCCACATTTAAATACATATATTTGAAGATCAAAGTATGTATGGAATTAGACATTCCTGCCCTGAACAGAGCTTAGCTGAAGAGGACTTACTTGCTTGTGGCTTTAATCTCAATACAAATAAATATGGCATCTAGGTCTGTTTGTAGATATCGAATATCCAATCCTACTTTACACCTGCTAGTGAAGTTTGTGTCTAATTCAGTGAACTTGATAAACTGTTTACCACTATAAGGCCAAGTTTATACTTCACACGATGCGACGCATGCTGCAGCGGACGCTCCTGCTACACAAGCATTTAACTGTTTATACTTGCGCACATACTTTACGTACATCTGGAGGAATCCAGCAGGTGGCAGTGCGAGATATCATGGTGAGAACAGGTTCGGCTTCTCTGTGTTGTGAATTACCTGGAACACCCATTAAATTCCGATGACACCTTGCTGCAATATCTCTGAAAAGAATGTTTAATGATTAAATCCATCAATCCAGGGATGTGTCCATTCCAGTAAGCATTGGGCACGAGGCAGAAACAATCCCTGGATGGGGCCTCAGCTCATCGCAAGGTGAATACAAGCACACACATACACTGGAGTCATTTTAGTGGCACCATATCCACAAACCTGCATATCTTTAGAAGGAAACCGGAGCACAGTGTGGAAACCCAGTAGGAAAGCATGCAAAGTCCAAGCAGGGAATACCAGCGATGTGACTCCCTGCGAGACAGCAGTGCTACCGCTCCACCACCGTGTCACCCCCATGTGTATAATTATTAACAGTATTCATTATTTAAACAAAATAACCATTATCTGTAAAATGTAACATACATACTTTAATGCATTTCATCATGAAAGTGATATCAAGTATGAATCTAAAGATTCTAAATTTGCAGAGGACATATATTTAATGTGTTCTGTGTGGTGATCTATTGCTGTTTGCCGCTGCTGTCAGGTCCAAGAAGCTCATAGCGATTAAAAACAGGGATGACGTTTACGACGGTCTGCATTAATGATAAAGTAAATTGCGAGGTTAAAGTGGACATTTCTAGATTAAAGCCGAAATTTCCACTTTAATCACAAAATACACATTTTCTCCATGTCCTTAATTTTTTTTTCTCTGTAGTTCAAATACAGTGCTGTACATTATGTTGCTGTTATGAAGTTTCAAAAAAAAAAAAAAAAAAAGACAGCACAAAGGATGGTATGTGAGACTTTTAAAATGTATTGTGTCATTACTATCAGGAATATGCGACACTTGAATATAAAACCACCACGAATGCATCTGTATGTCAGCATTTTACTTCACCACATCGAACCATTCATCGCGCACATCAATCCCGTAGGATCCGCATAGAAGCTTTCTTTTACATGTTGATAGTAAACAGAGACTCTGACGTCACATTCCAACTTTTGTCACACTGCGCCTTCCGACTTTTTGCTGGTACTGCAACTCGTGCATGCGTCACATTAATTTCTGAGCACCTGGGGCCTAATGTATAAACAGTGAGTACGCACAAATATGTTGCATAAGAACGTTTCCACATTCAAATCATGATGTATAAAACCTAAACTTGGCGTAAAGACACGTACATTTCCACGGTAGCTCATACCCTGGCATACACAAGTTCTGCACTTGGTTTTGCAGACTGGCGGCACCCAGTGTCAAAGCAGTGCTGCTGTTCCTGTGTAATTACCCTTTCTTTTTTAGATCCACATCCCTGACGCGGCTTTATAAATACACTGAAATTAACCGCATATTGTTTATTCGTTTAATGCATCTGATTGTAATTAACCTGTAACAATATAATGGTCCACAGAATGGTCAAACTATTCTAAATACCATAGCTGCTTTAGCGTTGTTACTCTCGCTGCACCTTCTTCTTTCAGCAGCTCCCGTTAGGGGTTGCCGCAGCAGATCATCTTTTCCATATTACTCTCACTGCACCACTCGGAGTATATATATCACTGTATCTGAGTGGGTAATCACAGATCTACAGCAGCTGATCAGAAAGAGAATTATCTGTATACAGCATTAAGCACCCGCTGCCTCAGCCATGCTGTCTATTGAACTGCTCTCACACAGCAATCGCTTCGGAGCCTTTCCTGTACTGACCTCAAGATTCAGAAACAGTTTCATCCCAAGAACTATAAATACACTCAATCAGTCCAAGTGCCTCTTGTAGAACGCTTTGTACTTATAAGTACAATTACCTCACTGTAAACTTGCGATATAGTTATAATATTGCACAACCTGAGCCACTTTATAAAGCGCGTATTTACATATGATGACAATATCATTTTTAAGATGAAATGCAACAAAATATGTTATATTATACAGATAAAACTTTAACTTCATTTAAATAATCTATATTGTTGTTAATTAAACATGTGAAGACACGATGCCGCAGTCCGTTCACGGATTGTTCCTGCCTTGCACTGTATTCTTGCTGGTGCTGGCGTGACACTGGAAGGATAGATGGATAGAATAATTAAACATGTACTACAAAGATATTTCAGTGTTTCTTAAAAGTTTTGAAGAATCGCCGTTCTAAGCTTACAGATGACTTAACGTCTATTATAGAGCTGGATGTGTGGCGATTGGGTATTTGGAGAAAGAAAAGGAAGGACAGGAATTGGGGGTTAGTATGTCTGAAAGAGACAGTACTGCTACAATAAAGTATTTTATTGAAGGTCGCGCATGGTGCAGCAAGCATCTTGCGTGAGACATGAACAATCACTGTGCCACTGTGCGAATTCTACGCTATACATGAGACCCCTGCTCATAGGACACGTCAAATGAAAGCTGGGAACGTGTGGCAGCCATGATGCGTATGCTTTCTGAGCGTGAAGTATAAACGAACCCTAAGAAGGTTCTTACAATTAAAAGGCAGCAATGAAAGCAGTTGGGGAGGCTGAGGACAGTTTTGCTTTGGTAATGAAAGTAGATTTCATAGAATGCTATTGCTTGATGGGCAAAATATTTTCTAATACCAAGGCTTTTCAGCATATTCGGTAATTCCACTTTCTTTCTGTTACTGTTTCTTATGCAGTATTTAAATAGTTACTGACACAACACCAGCCATTCCTGTTTCCTCTCAGATTGGACTTCAGTGATACTGTAGAATGTCAAAGATGAAAGAGGCCCAAATGTTTAACTGATTCATGTCTGCTTTTTACTTTAAATTCTCTGTTCCTGTCAAGTCATTGTTAACAACGATTAATACTACCATAACTTTATTTATGCTTAACCCTTAAGTTTGACTTCTCTTTTCCATTTGCTTCCTTTAATATGTGTCTTTATATATGAAAATGTTTCAGGTTTTTGTACTTTACTGTTAGTGTATTATTTTCATAGATATATGTAAGTTCTTTGAGCTTTGTACTCTGTGAACAGCACAATAGAAGAATACATTAATATAGATATGCAGTTTTTACTTCAAGTGCTCACTCATAACAGTACATAGTAAGTTTTGCAATAGTTTGAGATTGGAGTGTGGACTTATCCTTATGGGTCTTGTTTGAGGTGACTCCTGAGTATCTGCTAGGTCCTTGATTTGCTTTTTCATTTAGTAATATTAGTTGAGGTTTATGAAGTCACCACAGAGGATGACATTGCTGAGTTGTATTCATATTATGTCCAGAAAGCCCTAGACCTCATTTATTGCTTGTGTAAAACTAAAGATTTTACACTTCAACTTTGAGTTGCCTCGAAAACTCGTATATTGTAATATTTTTAGTTAGCCAATAAAAGGTGTCATTTTGCTTAACGTCTCACCACATCCATAATGGCTAACACGGTACAACACCCTAGTACTACACTTCAACTTTCAATAACCTTGCATCCATGATTTCACACAAAGCATATCAGTTACCTTGGCCTTTTAAAATGACATTTTTTTTTAAACCTGCTTAATCCAATTTAAGTTCTTAAAAGTAATTTTAAGAGGGTGGTAAGGGTTGTTTGTTTCAGCATTACTGTCTGCTGTCTTGTATTAGAAAAATGTGAAGTGTCAGGAAGTGGATGAAAGTACTTTGATTTTGTTTCTGCCTCTTGATAGATGTGGTCAAGACTTTAGCACTTAACATTCAACTTGAAGTCTTTACCTTTAGCTTGATTTCATTTCCAGGATGAGCAAATCAAAAAAGCGTAACCTCCCATCAGCTGGCGATATATTCAGAAGCACATTGTGCACAAAGTCGTGTTTGAGTCTTGTGCCCTGCTACTTGAACACGAAGCTGTTCATCCTTCAGGAAATTGTGATCCTTACTTTGTACATTGCTGTACCAGTCCATCTATTTTCTGAGCCCACCTTCTCCACTACAAGAGCCTGTGTACCCTTTTACTGGAATATCTGGCTGCAAGGAAGCAATCTGCTCTGGACGTACACATCGGTGCATCCTGGGAGACAGTCTCGCAAACTGCCACTGTGACTTAACACGGTGGCCAGCTTAAAGTTGACTATTTTGTGATGATGGTAGAAAAATGTTTTTCCAGAGGAAACCAAACACTGAAACATACAGAGAGTACCAGGCAGGGGATATCGAGTAGTGTTGCGCTGATCATTTTAGCCATCAAACTAAAAGTTAATTTCATAATAAAAGCTTTTCAACTTACACTTTGAACTGATTTAGTGTAGCTATGTTTAGCTAAAAAGTGGTGGTTTATTTCAAAAGCAGAACTTAATTTACCTCAAAAAATTTAATTTAGAAAAAATATAAAATTCTAACAAACAAGTAAGTTTTATCATCAATAACTGTTTATATTATATATTTATAAAATAACAAAATGTCAGTATTTTGGTTAAACAAATGAATGTACTCCTTTTTGCTTGCAAATGCAGTAGAATCATATGTTACATGCTGGTACGGGGCGCATCTGTTCAGATTTTTAATCATCTGATTTGAATTTGATTAATTATGTTGACAATTCTTGTGCTTTAATTTAGAGAGCTATCTTTTCTTCTGGTCTTGAAAGCTGCCAGGTTTAGGAGGCCAATCGGCCTGCTGCTTCTTTGCACACCTCCTGTCCATTTTCTTCAATGTATTCATAGTGATTGTAAAATCAGCTCCACAAAATGGCTGCTACTAATCTAATTAAAAACTAAAAGCAAAGCCTTTCTTAGAAAATTTTTATGTTTAAATTTGGTGTTTGTTAAAAATATCATTAAAACTGAGACATACTTTATTGTGCTAATTATATGTGAAAGTGATCATGCTTACAATACACTCATCACCATTTGAAACAATAAAAAATTCATGTACCATCAAACCCATTTCATGTTTGTAAAATTTAGTGCCTTTCCTGGCAGCACCAGGTGTTGGGCAGGAACTATCCATTATAAGAGAGACATGCATGCACACACACACACACACACTTGGTAAATTTGCAGTCATCAGTTTTTATCACTGCTGCCCAGCAATTCCTGAGTCATTTGTGGTGGCGTTGGCACATTATTCTTGGGTCTACTAGGGGGCTTGCCCTCTCCTCACTTCGCTCGCCAACCTCTTCCCCCTCCCCTGCCAGCGCTATGCACCCCAGGGAGACGCGGTCGTTCCTCCGAAACCCCTCGTAAATGGTGATACATTGGGAATCAAATAACAGTTGTTTTTTTTATTATTATTTTTTATTTAAACCTCCTCTTTGCTTGATCAGCTGCTGGCTTGCTGCTGCTCCTGTGTGGCGTGATCTGTATTTAGTGCGGCGCGTCGAACGTTTTAAAGTCACTGCCTTGTCTCTCTCCCCCAGACATCCTCAGACATTATGTGATCTCTTTTCACTGTTCTGTTATTTCACCGAGTAATATTTTCAGTTTGTTTGCGCTAATGTGATCTTTACTCTCATTTTCTTGAGACTTTTGAATATTCCTACTTCCATTACCTCTAACCTGCTCTGCATGTGTGTCACGGGACTTGCATCCAAAGGTTGTAAGTATTGCATAACTTGCCTGTCTCGCAGGACGTGAAAGTGTCACTCTGTCTCTCTTCAAAAGATCACATCTCGTTGCAGTCTCGTCCCAAATTTTTTTTTTTTTAATATAATAGAGAGATATAACTTTCCCCACAAACCCCCAAGTTCTACAGTTTACCTCCCAGGAAGGTGGCACAGTGGTCACACTATTCTTATTACTGTCTCGCAGTAAGGAGATCTTGGGTTTGCTTCCTGGGTCCTCCCTGTGTGACAGCACTTCAAGGTGTGAGAAAAGCGTTATATAAATGTAATGAATTATTATTATTAGATTGATCATCCTTAAGTTTGTATTGAAAGCCCTCTAATGCCTACAGATGTATCATAGTTAGTTCTGTGTGGTTAATTCTTTTGAATTTTATCAGACAGTACTAAACAAAACTGGAAAGTGTCTATTTCTGAAATCAATTTTAACGGTTTTGATACACACTACTGTAATTGGAATAAAATCTCTTTAAATGTGAACATTTTATTTTATGGATGGCAAATCAGTTCTTGTTTAATGCCAATAAAAATGAAGTTTCCAAATTTATTATCACTAGGGCTTATTACTGAAATGTAAAGGAGTCCTGTAGATTTCCACCAAACTGACTTGAGGTCTAAAATGGTAGATGAATGGTAGAAACCTATTTATTGTTGTTTGAATACTTCATGTCCGTTTGACATATTTCTGACATGATAAATAAGCTGCTTTAACCTCTCTTTTGAAATGAGGAATGGTATGTACTCACAGTTCAAGGTTAACGATTTGAGCAGAAGTAAAGCAGTAGTTAACCCTTTTAAATCATGGACCCTACTATGTGGAGTTTGCTCATTCTTCCATCTGTATTGAGTTTTCTCTGGGTACTCTGGTTATCATCCCGCATGTGAAGTTAACTGCTATTTCTGAATTAGTCTGATATGTTTAGTGACCCCAGCTGTTGACTTGGAACCATGTCCAGGTCTGGTTTGTGCCTTGTACCTGATGCTGCCAGGGTGACTCTAAATAGAATTATACAGCCTTTAAATAGTGGGGATAAAATATGGATAGATAGCACTTTATTTGTCCAAGGGGTAAATTTTACTTTTTACAGAAGTTGTTTGTTATAATATTTATTTATTTAAGAACATCTCTTGTGCAATACAGATCAGATTTACTTTAAAAAAAAAGGGAAAACTTCTGACTTTGCTAAAGATAAAAAGAGCAGTTACAGTGAGCCATTATAAAATTTGTTTTGCTATTGGTGTAAAGGAGCTCCAGTAGCATTTCTGGACGCACTTCCGCTGGATAATCCATTGGCTGAAAATCCTCAGTGTTCGTGTATCAGAGAGAGGATGTGTGGCATTGTTCATAATAGCACTCAGTTTTGTTATTCTCCATTTGTAATCGGCTGTAGAGGCTCTTTGGTGCAGTGAAAGTCAATGACCAGTTCCTTGGTTTGGCTGATGTTAAGCTGCAGACAATTCTTTCTGCACCAAGAAACAAAATACCCCACCTGATTCCTATAAATGCCCCCCAATACACCCCAGTAGCACTGAATCATCTTGAGAACTTCTGCAAGTGACGTGACAGGGTGTTATATTTATATGGTACATTTGAAGAAGTAGCATTTAGATAGTTCATCGTCAGGAGGTGACACTGATGATTTCATCTAAACCTAAATTATGTGCTGTAAAATGTTCATGCAGGTGTCTCCACTGGGATGTGACCTGGGCAATGTGAATATTTATTGTTTAAAAATGAGATTCACTCCTTTTAATGTAATGTATAAGCTTACCAGCATATATGCTGACACCTGAATTTTTTTTTTTATATTTTGTCCTATATTTTTTAGCATTTTTTAAAAATCTCTTTCCAAATGATTTTTTTAAGTTAAATATGTTAAAAAAAAAAAAAAAAAAAAAAAAAAAAAAAAAAAGTTATCCACTTGCCATGTCTTAGCAGTGTGCTGCATGTTGAGCTCTAGGACAATTATAGTCCCGAGCTGATTTGTTTTAGTGGATGTCAATGAGGATAGATTTAGTGGGCCAAGATTTGTACCTTAGGCTTCTCTGCATGTCAGAAGAAAGATAAACGAAAGTAAGTATTCAGAAAGTTGTCCTTCTCTTTAATAAAGTTAAAAGTAAAAACTAATTTATAATATTCCCTTAAACACAGTTTGGGGAATATAGAAGACAACCTGGAGTGATTCAGATAAACAGGAGAAATATCATTAGTGAAAATGAGCTATCAGTAACATTTTAAGTGAGAAATTGATGGTCTTTTTTAAGTACACATTTTTGGTAATATAGCAGTTGATGCTGTCATTCATATAATGGCACTGTATGTTACACTATTGCGATGTTAAAATTGTTTATATAAAAATATACAAAATGTTGCAAATTGGTTGGAGGTACAAGGAAGAGCGCACTTCACAATCCTGCCACTTCAGTAACATACATATGTGCATAAATTTGCCAAATACAACTGTAAGATGGTAAGATCAGGGTGCCCATAGCACATAACAGGCATGTGCCAACCACACTCCAGAGATCTCCACAAACTCCTTCCTTCAAATGTGTAATAGATTGCTTTTCCATTGAAGTTTGACTGTGAAATGTATGTAAGCACATTCAGAGGTGGGAACAGATTTATACAGCTTTTCACATAAATGATGATAGTGATGAATGTATGTAATACTTTGCAAGGAAGGTTGTGAGGATGTGAAGTGTATAAAGATTTGTACTGCTTTGTATTTGATAAACGAGGCTTCTGCTGTATCCCACCTGGTAAAAGTAAAGAGATGTTAGAAGAATGCAAGCCTCTGCATATTCTTGTGTTAGTCTGCCTTTTGGATAGCAGGTTCACTTGGCGCACACATGCATTACTGCTTAGTTATAAAGCAGATGTCAGCTTTTTTTTTTAATGTTTTATTTTATCAACTGTCCGCACAGACAAGCAGGTAATATTGTGAATGTGAATACATCTTGTTTGGGCCTTTACTTAGGTGGCATTTGATTTGTTTGGTAGGTGCAATAGACTTATACAATAGAATTGTAAATAGAATTGGCTTTATTATATCTGAGTGTATAAAAAAAAAAAGTAATTTTCTGATTAAATACCTTTATATCACACAAAGCTTGTATTAGGTTATTGTAATTCAGTTGCTTTTCAGTCTCTGTTGTTAAAGAAATCCAATTTGAAATACAAAATGGTAATCTAAAGTATATTGTCTTTACTGAGAACATTGGCAGTACAGCCTTGTTTTTGAACTGCATTGTTATGTTTGGATTATTCCATTGTGAGACAGTATATTTACTACCCTATATAAAATATGCTAATCCAAGATAATGCAAAGAACAGATTGATTTTTCTGTTTCTGTCCTTAATGAAAATAAGATCAAGTTAACTTTTTACCAGTATAGTCTAAAGATTCAGAGTGAGTGAACTGTCTAGCACGTCTCCTGTGACTATTAGGAGTTAGAACCTTTCATTTATTGTTTATATCAGGTGTTTAAATAGACATGAACTGTAAAATCACTATTATAAAGAAATTATAGACAGGTTACTGTTTTTAAATTGACTGTTTTGAGTTAAAATACCTTCTTGTTTAGTGTGCTGATATACAATATAAAGGTTTAGGAAGGAAGGGGAAAACTGCCTGTACTACATTTATAAATTTCTTGAAGTTTGCATTCCCTATGTTATCTGATATGCTGGCAAGCTTCAGTCAGTGTCACGCTGACTAATGAGTACAAATATCTCAAATAGACTCTTTAAAAGAAAAGGTGGACTACTGCCTGTGTTTAAACAGACTATCCTCACTCATTATGGAATGTGTTTTGTATGTCCTTTAAAGAAACAAAATTAATTTATTTTACCTGTTACTTAATGCCATGCTGTTTTTTTAGTAAAGGCCAAGAACAAATTGTAATGTTATGTTTTCATAGAGAATGGAGGTAACACATTTCCTTACATGATGGGCATTAATGGGAGCCAATGATGAACAACAGCAAACAATATTGGAGTGTTTACAGACCTCAATCTGATTGCTCATGTAGCATAATGCAGGCAGTGGCAGTTTTGCATCAAGTATCAGGGGGCACAGGCCCCACTAGATGTTGTGCAAAATAATGAATAAGCTCCCCTCAGTAATTTAACTTGTTAAACCCGCAGCTTAAGCAAATTTTCCCCTGTTGCCCTTACAATATATAAAACTGTTCTCATGCTGTGTGTGTTGCTGCAGAACTGTTTTCAGTTGGAGGAATGGACCAGTTTGCCCTGCAGTGATCTCATTACCCTTTTTCAAATCATGTGTTTGCCCTCCCAGTTTGTGCTTATTCAAGTCGAAGCCATGCAGTACCATTTGCTCCCTTAAAGGAGGCCATGGTAAGTTAAAAAAAAAAAAAATTGTGTTCATATTGTAGAAAGGATTCACACATTTCTAGGTTAGTTTGTTTGTGTCATTTGACTTGTACAAGAACAAACCAAAGTGGGCCTAATACATATGTAAACAAAAGGGAAATAAGTAGTATAATGTTGTGCCTTTCATGTGCTTGCTTAATTATTTAATTTTAGAAAATTTTGGTGTAAAATGGTGTAAATGTAATTTAATTTTCAATATCAATATAAATAACATTATTCTCAAACCTAATGGTTGACAATCTTTGAAAACTGACATAAAATTGCAACTGATGGAAAAAGTAAAAAATCTTAGCAATTAAAAAAATTGTACAGTATAAGACATGACTTTTTCATTTGTTGGTGAATTATATGTGCTTTTTGCTCATTTCTTTTTTAAATTGTATTTGCCAACTGTAGCATCTTGGCTGGACTGTTTTTGGCTGCAGTCCCTATTTCTACGACTGAATATTTTTAGCCCTTGCCATTCTCCGAGTGTAAAGGTTAAAAGCCGTGGCCGTCTAGTGACCATTAGTAAACTGCAATGTCAGCACCTGCTGCCAACTAACTACTGGTGTTTCTTCCTGGATACCCACAAATACGAGTACCCGAAAAATGTTGGGATTCCAGGTGATTGTTACAGGAAAGTGCTAGTGCTGGACACAAGTTGTGTGTATACCAGAGGAAGCACACTGCTTTTAATACATGCACTTCATCTTCTACTTCAGTAGTTCATAAAAATACTGTAACACTATATGGTGCTAATCTGTATTGATAACCTTAACATATACTTTATGTGAGGAAAGGCAAAATTTGAAATTCCCGAGTTTCATTGTCATCTTACTGTGCTTGCTTCTGTAACAGTGCAATGAGAGTTCTGCTGTCCAAGCTGCCCAGACCCTGGATTGTGGATGAAAAGAAAGATGATGGATACACTGCCTTGCACTTAGCTGCACTCAACAATCATGTAGAAGTAGCAGAGCTCCTTGTCCATCAGGTATTTTTCCTATGTACTTCTCTGAGAGCCTCAGATTTATTATTGGTGTACAGTATGTTAGTTCCATCGATTTACGTACACAGAGTGAAACACCTGGCCGTGTGGCACACATGTGATTAAGTGTGCTTATCAGTCCACATCAACCTACTGAAATGCTGCTTTTTAAAATTTGGTTTTGAAGCATAGTGCATGGTAAGCTTCATCTCATTAGTTTGAGCCTCAGCTGGTTACATTAGTCTGTTTCTCTGTACCTGTAAATGGTCATGGTTATAGTGAGGGAGCACTATTCAGTTAATTGCCACCTAATTAAAAGGCTGAAATCTTTAGTAGCTCTTTAAAATTGATCTCTTGTTGCTAGTCCCAAAGGATATCCTGTTAATAAGGTTTTGGTGAAGTTTGATTGGTGATACAAAACACTAAAGATGCCACGAGAAATCACCTGCATTATTTTGTAATTTTGTGCTTTGATCATTTATTGCAATCTGAGAAGAAAATGCATGTATTAATTTACTACAACTTTTTATTCATTTAACAACCTTTTTTTTTAATCTTGTTTTTCAGGGTAGTGCCAATTTGGACATCCAAAATGTTAACCAGCAGACTGCTCTGCATCTTGCAGTGGAGCGCCAGCATACTCAGATTGTCAGAGTATGTTCTTTATTTTTAAACAGACACCCTGTGGATATTGCCGATTGGTTTGGGGCCAGCAAATTAGTGTGATACTATGCTAGAGTAGTTCATATGGTATCCGTGGAAGAAAATCAAATGTTGTTGGTAGTACTGAAACAGCTCCATCTAATGAAGCTTAAAAAGAAAAACATCTGTTAAATTTACACTTTGTTATATGGGGTCTGGTTTTCATTCAAGTTACACCACTTGTTTGGCAGGCAAATGATTTTCCTTCAGAGTTTACATTAGTAGCTCCAATTCTGCACTAAAAAAGCCTCTTTATAGGTCGATTGTCTTTCTCCAATTGGTGTACAGTTTAACATGTTCAATCTATTAACAAATCCATTGTTTATTTCCAGAAAACAGAATTTCATATTTTTATCAGATATTAAAATAACAGCATTTCTTTGTCGGCTTATTCTGAACTTTAGATCTATTACTCTTCATGCACCTAGTAGAAGAGCAAGTACGAGCATGTGTCCCCAGAGTTCTTGTTATGGTTGCCTATTCTGTGTTCCTTTGTCCACTGTTTTACCCATTCACAATGTTTCCCCTCATGATAGATCATAGTCCCATAATAATGTTACTGTCCGCACATACCTGCTGATGTGATCTTAAGTTGAGGTTTTCATTTCTTTTAGATAGAATGTACCTCACATCACAGTTTTGATTTTCAGAAACAGTTGGTATTAAATATTGGTATTTAGTAAAGAAAATGATGTTAATGCTAAATGTGTATATTGGTTTTGTATTGGTATTAAAATTTTGAATTCAGTATTGATACCATCTTTCAGACCTCAGTATCAAAATAGTTCCAAAGCAAATAACGGGTAACTCCAAAACCCCCGTGTCTAACTCCAGCCTCCCTGTTGTACTACGCTATTGTGCCACGCCACGCACCACTTTCCTGTTGCAGTTTGGCCCTCTCATTAAGTCCCAATCGCATCAAAGCAATAAGTAAGAGGGTGGTTTGGTTTAAGGTTGGTGGTCCCCCCGTGAAGTCCCGGTCACATTGAAGTAGTAAAGGTGGTGGTTTCCCTGTGATGTCCTGATTGCGTCAAAACCTGTAGTTATGTTTCATAGAGTCTGCAGAATCGGTGTTATTGCATGTTGTTGACTGAGTGTCTAAGGTGTGGGGTTGGGATGTTATGGGAGAGATGGATAGAATGGGTGAAGAGGGTACCGAAAATCCCCGACCTTGGTGTATATATAACCACTAAATGAAAGACTACATAGAATGTATTAAAAAAAGAAGATGAGCAAATTTTTTCTCAAAGGTCTGTGTCATTGATTTGTTTACAGCTGCTGGTCCGTGCTGAAGCTAAGTTAGATATCCAGGACAAAGATGGCGACACACCTCTTCATGAAGCCTTGAGACATCACACCCTTTCCCAGCTCCGTCAGCTGCAGGATATGCAAGATGTCGGCAAAGTGGATAGTCTCTGGGAGCCCTCAAAAAACACTGTAAGTTGAAGTTAAAATGAACCAAATTATTTCCTCTTATTTTCAAAATGTATATTTCATAAATCCTTACCCTGCCTTCAGTTTTAAATTTTGTCCATCAGTGTCTACCTCTCCGAGTAGATTTATCTCAGATGATGCAGTATTACATGCCAGTCTTGAAACAGTTAAGTGAAAATTACATTTTAGCTCAGTCAGAACTATCTGTTTGTTTCATGTGGTATATTTTGTGTTTGTCTCCATGTCTTAACACATTGTGCACTACAGTACAAGTATAACCCAGTGCATCATTTAAAAACAGACCTGACACGAGACTTAAACAGCCAGAAAATCTTGTGTCTAATAATATTTCAGTTTTAGTTATTTTACATTTTGCAGATGCACACTTGTTCAAGCCCTACTTTAAATTCAACATCCAGTGCGTGGTAATAATTATCTCTGTGCAAAGGAGTGAGTTTTGAGCAGGATTTATAGTTAGAATTTTATAGAAGGTCAGGCAATGTTGTTTGAACAAGTCACAACCTTGAATACACTGAAAATGCATTATGTTGTCACTTTGTGAGTTTTAAAGTTGAATTGCCAAGATATCAGAGTGTTGAGAAGCTGCCTTATATTTGCAAAATTCTGTCACCTGTTACACAAAATCCTTTTCTTTTTTGTGTGCTTGTGTGTGTGGTTTTCATTGCCCTGTCTTTTAACTAATTTTGGGAGATCAGTTCAGAATGATTTTGGAAGATTCTTTGCCTTTTTCACTTCTCCGTAGTAGACAAGTTGTTAAAAACACTTTTACTCAGCAGCTCTCCTCTTTTTAGTTTTTCAAGTTGATTCTTCACATTGATAAATGTTCTTTCCTATTAGCATTTTTGCCCGTCACTTAAGGAAAACTTGAATCGTATTTGATTTCAGCCAGTCATAGAGAAACCTAATACTAATGTTGACTTCCTTTTTGCTTATAACATTTAAACACACAGTGATCCAGCTATGTAGTTGATGGAGTTGTGTTACAAGCTGTGGATATGTTTTGAGTGGCTTCTATTTTTGTCTTCCCAAATTACTCCAGTTATTTAATCAGGAATTCAATCTGATGATACTTGTAGCTTTTTGTTTTTTGGACTTGATGTTCTCTGCTGTTTGTTTTTGTTCTTCAACAGTTAATCATGGGTTTAGGAACACAAGGTGCAGAAAAGAAAAGTGCTGCCTCTATTGCCTGTTTCCTTGCAGCAAATGGAGCAGATCTTACCATCAGGAACAAAAAGGGTCAATCTCCACTTGATCTTTGCCCAGATCCAAGTCTTTGTAAGGCTCTTGCCAAATGTCACAAAGAAAAATCCAGGTCAGTGTACTGTTTAAGTAACTAAGCAAGTAAAAATAATTCTCTAGTTATTTTTGGAAAAACTTTTAAACTTTTGCTTTGCTTATTTTGAATTTAAATCATTCAACCGTTATTCATTTTCAAAATCTGCTTTTTCTGAAGCGGGGTCACAAGGATCAGGAACATATTTTTTCAGTATCAGACACAAGACAGGAAAAAAAATAAAGCTAGACAAGTTGCCAGTCCATTAAAGTGCGCATTCACTCAGGAGGAACACGTGATGACAGAATGAGGGAAGCAGCAGAGTGCAGCCCTGGGCTTTCTGACATTCCACTGCTGGCCATACTCACTTGCACTTCCAGAGTAGCCTTGTTTAAAGTTACTAATCAACTGTTTCATTTTGGATGTGGCATGAAACAGGAATACCTGGAGAAATGATATATCTATATAGGGGGAATGTGAAAATTCCACAAAGAAACTGACTAGGCTGGGGTTCAAACCCAGGGCGTCAAAATTATGAGAAACCGGTACTACCCAGGATGCTACTGCGCAGCGCCAGCTAGGTTATAAGCTAAGTGCATGCTCTGAGCAATTAGAGTTTTTTGAACTGCTAAGGGTGCCCATTTATGGGCAGTACATTTTTACACTTCCCACTATAGATAAAATGCTAGGCTGATGTCTTATATCGATATTCTGACATCTACTAAAGCTTGGCTTATTTAGAGTGCATTCACTTGATGACTATAATAATGTGCTTAATTGTTTTAAGAGGAATGTTTTTTAGATAAGCAGGAACTAAAATGAAATAGCTATGATAATACTAACAATAAATAACACATTTTACTTGTAGAATGCATTTCCCATGTTTGAAGCAATTTTAATTGACACAAAACAATTACCTCTTTTATCTCCTTCCCTTTGGCAGCTTTCCTGAAGACCAGTGCCTATTTCCCCACTTTCCAATAACTAGTTAGGATTAAAAATGGGGAGAGGGATAAGTAGTGAACAAAGGTAGTCAGCCTGCTACATAAGTGTATTTGTGAGACATGCAGGGAGAAGTCTAAAGCAGAAACCATCTTTAAATGAAAATTGCACAAACTCTAATCAAAGCAAAAACTCTCTGATGTGTGAGGCTGATCGTGCACTGTAATTATGCTTATTTCTTTAATATCTGTATTGCTGTTGGTTTATCATGGCCTGCATGTACCGAACCTTTTATCATTTCTTCTGCTGCATTCATTCTGTTTTAATAATTCAGAAGACTCCTACATAATTAAAATTTGTGAGTATGAATATTTGTCCATTGCTCACAAGACACATGTGATAATTATATGTTTATATGCGTTTGCCAAAAACAGAGTGGGTTCTTCTACCACAAAAACTCTTTTACACACACCTTAAATTTTTATTCTAGAGTTATTTGTACTTTTATGCAAGCCATATAGTGTATTGCTATTAACCGGCAATTAAATGGATCCCTAGTATTAGAGTATCTGAGAAAAATCTTTTACATTTGCAAACTTCTGTCACCAGACGCTGATTGCTGAACATTGTGCTTCAGATGTTATCCACCATCTTTTGGCATGTAGCACAGTGTGCTGGCTACAGATATCCATAATGCAGCCTCTTAAAGGAATACTGTACCCAGAAATTATATATATTTTTATATAGTACTTACCCCTTGTAGTTTGCAGTGGGTGGGGAAAAAATGTTTAATCACATGTTTTCATGCAGAACGAGAGACAATAGTTTGATCAAATGGAATGTAGTGGTGACAGCAGTAAACAAAGTAATAAACATCCATGGAAAAAACAAACTTTTCAAATACCTGCCTCTTCCCCGATTCATTGGTCAAGAATCCTGTCCTCAATTGAAACACACAGTTTAATGGAAATGCTCCTACCTTGTTTGTCTTACACTCTGAGTTTTCTGGAAGCAAGTATTAATACTGTTTTAGCAAAAAATTGCATGCATTGTGCATGTTTCGATCATAGAACTGGATAACAGTCGATTATGCAAAATGAGTTAAGTCAGAATGATTTTTTCTTTTTCCATTGATATTTTTCAAATCGTTTGCAGTTGGTCAGAACAGGTTAACATTATGATCTGATATGTCTCGTTCTACATGAAAATAAGAGATTGGACATTCCATGTAAACATTATTTTTAAAGTAGCATTACTCATTGTTTTCCAAATTTACTGCAAATTGATGTGTATGCACATGGCACTTAGTGTGTTCCATAAATGTCACATGTATGCAGTTACTACAAGAGTGCACGTGCTTTAAATACCAAGCTGTTTTCTAATGATGCTAAAGCTGCTGTATATTAAATTATTGGTGTGTTCAAACATATTTTCAGCTTTATTTTACAAAATCTATTTTCATATTACAATGGCTACATTCATTCTTTGATGACAGCTGGAGTAAAATACAGTTATATATTTTAATATATTTTTTTATATAGAAGAATGTCACAATTTGCCTAATTATTGTCTGTTTACTTATTTCCCCCTTAATCAATATCATATCTAACTTGTTGATCTCTAAAGATATTTGTATTTTACTGAAATACATTTGAACATTTTTTTAAATATCAGAGTAAACCCAATGGCATACATGCTCTGCTGGTTGTTAATTTTTAACGGATAAAACCCTGCTTTCTCTGGGTGTTTAGTGTAATTATTGAAGAACCCTGCCCCACCCAAATCATATAACAGTAGTCTGGTTCGATTGTAAAGCCTTTATTCTGCTGTTTATCAATTCAGCGTAAATGCTTCCCTCACCTTCACTATTCTTTGGTAATTATGCCAGAGAGTCCCAAGAGTATAGCAGTGTTTTATCTTTTTATAGTTAAAATCATATTTGCATTTTCTGTTTTATTTCCAATTTAATTTTATTATTTGATTCTGAAAGCATATTTTAAGTTTCTGATCCTACAGGTAATACTTTAAATTCTAAACACCTTTAACCTCTAATCTGTCAGAATATATACATTTTCCTTTCATTTGGCAAAGAAATAAATTAAAAGAGGGTGATCACATTGGTACAGTATGGCATGCAAGTGTTTTCTAAGCTCAGTATGTGCATTTTACACCTACATATATAGTGCCTTGCAAAAGTATTCAGACCAGTGCTCTGACATTACTGGTTAATAAATCTACATAGATTTATTTACATATGTTTTTTGTTTGCAGCAATAAAGACTATTGATATTTTAGAGTAAGTATATACCTGCAATTAACAGTATCACACAGGGCAGAACTTCAGAGTTGTTTAGTTAAAATTGCTGAATTGGTTGAAGGTCTGATTACTTTTGTGAGGCACAGTGTAGATACTGATTTCAATGAAATCTGCAGAAGTAGTCCTCATGAAATCACTTGAAACATTATGAAAATATGCATTAATATGTTCATTCTTTTATTACTCCTAACTGACCAGATGTAATAGATGATCTGCCATCATTTATTATGCATTTTACATTTTGAGGTTAAACCAAAAATACCTAACAAAGAAATAATATATTTGAAATAGCATCTGTGACTCAAGACCAACCGCAAAAAGTGGATCTGAATCAATGGCAGAGCTTTAACACGAGCAGTTTGTATTAATCTTTTAGCATTGTCAGAGTTGATATTTACTGTGTGGTCCATAGCAGATCGGATGTGCACAAGCAAATTTGTGTTTCACAGTTTCTCTTTCTGTTTTACCAGTGGACAGGTGGGCTCTCGCAGTCCGTCTTTAATCAGCAATGATTCAGAGACTCTGGAAGAATGCATGGTTTGCTCAGATATGAAGAGAGACACTCTTTTTGGTCCCTGTGGACACATCGCCACCTGCTCTCTCTGCTCTCCAAGGGTCAAAAAATGTCTTATTTGTAAAGACCAAGTTCAGTCCAGGACAAAGGTAATTGTTTTCAGAACATTCAGACTGCATTGGGATTTGTGCACTGTAGGATCATGACATTGATGGAAAATATTATGGTGAATTTTTATGACGTATTATGATGCATGTTTTGTTACATTTCCACTTTTATAACTATAATCATTTGAAAATTTTTTTTTTGTACAATATGCAATGTTTGTTTCTCCCAGTATGAAATGACATGTAAACACAAGAAGATATTGTTACATTTGCACGGATAAATTTTTTAATTTATAATTTTCCATCTCTTTACTGATTCTTCATTCTCCTATACAGGCTTGGCGAGGGTGCCTTTTTTTTTTTTTTTGGCACCATACAGAAGGCAGGCAGTAACCCTGCAGTATCAAGTTTAATTTTGTGTTTGTATCGATGGAAAACATAGTTTAAGATGTTGAAGTTTTTCATAAGCGAGACCAATGTTTTAGTTGAGAAGAATTTCAGATACAGTCTGTAAAATCTAATGTTAGTCTAAAACAACCAGTAGCTTTTATTGCACATAGGACAGTATTGTAAAAACTTAATCAGGATCAAAATGTTCTTTCTCACAATATAGTGCGGATTTGCATTGGTCTGATACCTGTTTGTAGTACCATCCCAGATTGCAATATGCATTTTCTACAATATTAAATATGATACTAATAAATTGACCACACTTTGTTAAGAATCAACTTATATGAATGTCTTTTTAATTATTTTTTAATTTTGTCACATTTGTCATGACAGTTTTTTTTCATCGTCATCGTTTTTGCCTTTTCTTTTGGTATGCGTGTTACAAAGAAGTATATGGAGTTATTACTTTGAATGGATACTGTACGTCTTGTTGCATACCGGTATACACACACAAACATATAGTGGCAGTTTTAGCACCCTTGTGGTGTTGTGTTAAGATTAATATTGTTGTTTTGAGTTTCCCTCACTCAGTCCACACCGTATATAAGGCATAGTGGGAAAACTATTTTTCAGATTAGCATATGATCCAAATTCAGCGTAGAATAAATGCACAGAATACTTTCAGAGCTTATCTATGTTAACACCTTTCACCCCTAAGAAATGACCAGAATGTCGTCTTATCCCTAGCACATTCTGATTAAAGTGATGTCACTACTTAGCTGTAAAGTCTTCAGTGATTTTTTTAGGAGTTTGTAGAGCAGTATTGAGACAAGAGCATGACAGACGTCCATGCTCAGGGAGTAGTCTTCCTTAAACATTTTGCCCCCAGAAAGGGGCATGGCTCGATTCTGTATTCAAATTGTAAAAAACGTGATGAGAGGACATCTGCCTTTGATGATGTGGGTGTACATTGTGAGTCTTTGTCATTAGTGCAGTGATTGACCCCAACCCCCCCCACCCCCCAGACACCCGCCCCGTGTGTTGAATGCTTAGGGAGAAACCCTTGACTTTGGGATACAAATAATCACACATAGAAATAAATATTTTGCTTCATTATAATTCCCTTTTAGTGTAACTTCACCAAATAGTGTTTAATCTGTAGCTTTACAGTTCCAGGAACATTGTCTCATGTCCTGTCTTGTTTAAAAGATTGCATCCTGTATCTACCTAAGCTGCCTTTGAATACTCAGATTTCTTTTCTTACTAAAGATGCACATGTTAGGTTAATTAGCTTGGCCTGGATATGGGAGTGTGTAGGTGTGAGTGTGATGGACTGACATATTATAAAGACTCCGTGTCTACTGTGTCCCTGAAGGTGCTGTGCTCCATATCATCGAGAGCCTGGAAAAAGAAGGCTTAGAAAGACGAATGAAGCAATCATTCACTGTTTGTTAAAGTGCAGTTAGCTCTACTCATACAAAAATGTTTTTCTGTCATACTTTTAAAAAAGAATCTGTTAACCTATGCTTCATTAAAGAAAATCGTTTGCATTGTTGTAAAGAATTATAATCCTATATACTAATAATTAGCTTTTTATTTACATATTCGCAAAACATATTTACATATTCTTCTTTTTGTTATAACAATGTAAACTAAATTTCAACGTGAAGGCAGTTAAGTCCATGTGAAAAGGTATTTAACTGTTTTTGTAAACAGCAGTTAATGTCACTTTAAGACAGCATTGCATGTTTTTCCAGCTTAGTTACATTTAGCCAGAACTGTTTTCATATTATTTGATTTAAAAACATATTAAGGAATGTACATTCTTCCGAAGGTCAAATGGGTGCCATGAATTCTTTTCATTTCATTAAAGCCAGCCTGCATTGGCATTTTCTTCCCACAGATTGAAGAATGTGTGGTATGTTCGGACAAGAAGGCAGCGGTGCTCTTTCAGCCTTGTGGCCACATGTGTGCCTGTGAGAGTAAGTGAATAATCACTTTGACTTCTGTCTTGATATGACCTAGTGTGTTGGGCTTTAAAAGAAAAGCCAAGGTAGTTATGAAATACATAGCTGTTAAGTTTGTATATTATTTACTGAGTAATGTGAATATGTATGCTCATCAGTGGAATCTACCTTTATTTGCAGTATCAAACCAATTAAGGGCTTGTACTACCAGCTTGACATGTTGTCTCCACTTGACTTTATCTTGTTATTGATTTGTCTGTGCTAGATTGGTTTGGATAATTCAATCCGTACAATTTTTAAAGCTTTTGCGCTTTTAGTAAAGTATGTTCTTTTTCTCGTCCATTAAACTTGAACAGAATCTGAAGGCTTTTTACTCCTCATCTGTTTAATGGTATGTAACATTTATAACCAATAATTGTGAAGTAATATAAATTATCGTCATACTACCCAAAATTTGTACGACTACTCTGTTCTTGTCTTACCCCTTTTGATTTGGTTAACCAGGTGATACATTTTGCCAATGTGCATTTCTTGGGTGATGTCGTTTGCTAACCTTTGAGTACCTACAGACTATGCTGGTAATTAAGTTGCAGGTGGACTTGTTTCAAAATATTAATTTTTAATATTAAAACCTTTTTCATAAAATTGTTTTGTTCAAGACATGTCACATGATAATTTCTGTAACTGTCAGATGCACACAACATTAACCAGAGCATGTTTTCTGGTAATTAGGGTATAGTTATCAATTAGTACTTTAAATACTCTCTGGTTTAGTCTGCGGCTTGTGATATGACTGTCACGTTCATTTAATTTTCAAAATTGACTTTTTGAAACATAGTTTCAGGAAGCCAAATGTCTCTTGCAGGAAACAGTTCTGGATGAGATTCAAGTCCATTAAGGGGTTCATGTCATACATAAATAATCCATTCTCATTTGTGCAGGGCCAGACAACAGTCCTCCTCTGCTTAAAATGCATAGGATATAGGAAGAAACAGAAGTAAATGGGGATAACTTTCATGGACAAAGGGAAAACATGCAGACTGTTTACTAATGGTGCATTGCTTGAGATAAATGGACATTTAAAGTAAATTTATATATCTTTGCACCACCACCAAGTCATTTTGTAATCAAATCAAAGTCAAATCACTTTATTACTACACCGTCCATACATTGTATTGCAGTGTACAGTGGCACGAAGTAATGTTCCCCAGGACATTAAACAAATCCAAATCATATTATAGGATATCATCTACTGTTAAATTCTGCTTCGTACTTGTAAAATTCTTATTTTATACTGTATTGAGGATTTGTTTTGTTCTATGTATTGTATTGTATTGACCCCCTTCTTTTTGACATCCACTGCACGCCCAACCTACCTGGAAAGGGGTCTCTTTTTGAACTGCCTTTCCCAAAGTTTCTTCCATTTTTTTTCCCTACAAGCGTTTTTTTGGGGAGTCTTTCCTTGTCTTCTTAGAGAGCCAAGGCTGGGGAGCTGTCAAGAGGTAGGTTAAAGTCCATTGCGGCACTTCTTGTGTGATTTTGGGCAATACAAAAATAAATTGTATTCTATTGAAGGGCAACATATACATAAACACAGAACAAGAAATAGTCTGTACTATAAATAAATAAATAATAGGTAAGTGAATAAAGAGTGGAAATTTGAAATATATATTAATAACAACTTACTAATGAAAACAATGGTAGTAGCAGGTGTAACAAATGTACTGCATATAAATAAGCTACTAGGTGCAGATCTGAGGGGGGGGGGGGGGCAGCACAGAGTTCAGAGTCTGGACAGCCAAGGGGTAGAAGCAGTCACAGAAGCAGTCAGAACCGATGCTACAGTGGCTTCTGCCATATGGAAGTGGAACAAAGAGACCACTGCTATAGGCTTTGGAGATGCAATGCTTTATAAAGATGTCTTTAGTGGAGGGAAGAGAGGTCCCAGTGATGTTTTCTACTGTGTGCAGCATCCACTGTAGGACCTTGCAGTCAGAGACTCTGCTGTTCCCTAACCAGACAGTGATGCAGCTGGTCAGAATGCTCTTGTTAGATAGTGTCCCAGTATAATGTGGTGAGAATGAGGCGCAGGTAGGATTGCCTTCTTCAGCTGCCGAAGGAAGTAGCGCATTTGACAGCAAACTTCAACATAGTGGTGTTTTCAGGTCACTGAAGATTACAGCAGATCATTGTTATCTTGTATGTTGATGTGATGGTGGTAATACTACTGATAGTAAAAAAATAAAAATGATTATCATGTACAGTGGATGGTATGATGGCACAATGGTTAGGTCTTCTTCCTCACGGATGCATCATACTGAGTCCCATGCCTGGTCTATATCCTTTATGCAGTTAACATGTTCTTGCTATGTCTGAATGCTTTTTTCTAGTCTGTATTTCCTCCCACTTCACAAGACATACATGTTAGATTAACTGCAATTTTGAAATTGGCGAGTGTGGTTCCCAGCATGTACTGGTGTCCTTCCCACGGCAGGTTCCTGCTGCTCTGGCCCCTTGTTGCGTTGAATTGGATTTATTCAATTTGAGGACTATTTTTTCCCAGTTATAAAAATTGTTATAAAACGCTGAAAGCCTAGAGCTACCAAGAAAAAAAAGTGTCAAGCTTCTCGAACTGCTGATGGAGCCTTGAGATGAGTCATCGTTAACTCGACTTTTCAGAGCGATCAAGGGCTGACAATTGCAAAACTGCTTCAAATGCATATATGAAAGATTACCTACCTGGCCCAAGGCCACCTGTCACCTGCACAAATGTGGTGAAAGCAAAACTAATGTAAATCAATAAAACTTGTGCAGCAGATTCAGGCTTTGGCCAAGTAAAGTACTCTGTAAAAAAGAAGTAATCAGTTTCCTCATGGTCTTGAAAAAAATCATCCTTTTCTGTAATGGCCTAATACATTGTAGTGAACAGCCAGCAGTGTGCAAGCAACAGTGATTGTGTAGCTCCAGCAGCCTTGTAAGAGTGATGCCCCATTTACTAGCCCCCAAGAATGAGGGTGGGGGGCTGTTTGGGATTTAAATCACATCTTGACATTTTATTGTCAAAATGCTTGTGTGTCATAGGCAGCCTCATAAATCACCCTTGCCCCAAGTCATTTTCCATAGATACATGCATCAAATATGCCATAGGCTGGCCTGGCTGCAGTAACATATTTAATGCAATATGCTTTATTTGTCAGTGCAATGCAAGGAGAGTTTTATTTATTTATTTTTTTTCTGCGCCTAGTGCTCATTTTGTATGATGGCGAGCACATCAGAATTGTACTCTGTTAAAATGGATTTTTGCGTATTCTGGGAATAAATAAGGTGCATCACAGTGCTGCATGAATGAGCAAAAAGACACCTGCTTTAAGTACCGCATGCGGAAATGGGCACTTTGAAAAAGTATGACATTTCTGTACCCTTCCTTATTAGTATTTACATTTTTTATTTTATTTTTATTTTTTTGCAGTCATTTTTAAAATTTGTTTTTATATGCATCTGCTCCTTTGAGAACATGCCAAATATGTTTCTGTCAAAAGTTTGCTTAACACTAGAATACCTACGAAAAAAGTTGTAATGCCGGGCTACCTTAAATTCCTATACACCTCTCCATTAGTGTCTTTATTTTGCAATTGTGTCAGTCAGCACAAGCAGCCTGCTTTCACATTCCTTACCGACACTGCTGAAGTGAGATGCAAAATTCTCCGAGCTCAAGTCCGTTTATCTGGGTGTGAAGTGCCTTGAGTTGTATAGGGTAAATAATGTAACGTTATGTGGATTACATACATTTCATGTGCGTTCTGTGTCTCCAACGATCTGGGTAAATGTACGTTGACAGGAAATGCGAGGTAAATGCTGAACTCATAACTAAAACAGAAACTTTTTTCATGTTATAATTATGACAAAATGCCGATGTGAAGTGTATAATGTGTGAAGACAGAAGTCCAAATATAAAAACAAACACTTTCATAAAAGGTATAACAAAACAAGTGTGTCTTTAATAAAGAATATAACCAAACAAAAGTACATTATTCATTTTACATGTTGCTGTCAATATGTAAAAACTGAAACCCAAATGTCAATTGCATAGCTGGTGTAAAGGTAAGAGCGGCTGCTTCTAAATCAAGAGGTTGCGGGTTTGATTGCAGGTTTTCCCTGCATTTACCATTATGAGTAGTGAGCTGCAGTTATTATTACTATTATATAATAAAAGGTAACATTTGCTTTGAGTCTGTAACAGCCAGTGTAAAATTTTGCTACTTGTAAAAGATATCGCAGAAGGTATATAAACAGACACACAAATGCTGGTGAATCATGTGTTTTTGGTATCTTGTCGTTACTTTTTTTTATTCAGTTTTATTCTTGCATAAAAGCCCACTTGTTTTGATATACCTTTGCAAAAGTGTTTATTTTATATTCCAGTAACCACTTGAATGATATGAAATCTGGCTCTGCCTCATGCATGAACACACACATTTTTTTTTTTTTTTTTTTTGATCTTGCCCGGTTCTTCACGATATGGTGTATGGTACTGAGAATGCAGACAGACTTCTTCCTTTTGCCTGCATACACTGTCAGCATGGCACTGCCAGATCTAAATACTAGCATGGAGAATTGCACGCGTACTGAAGTTGAAGGTGGAAGTTTCCGTTATGTTGTCAAGCAGAGTTGTGTTGCAATGCAGCAGTTTATTAGCCAGCAAAAGTGACATGTCAGTTGTTATAGTTCTACCTTTGTACACAATCGACTTTATGGCCATAGTTTTGGAAAGTCTTCCTCCCGTGGGATGACTGGGATCTTTTTCTAAATAAGGAGTAGCATTGCACATACAAATGTGTCATGTTTCATATGTTCTGCATGGATGTCTTTGTTGTCAACGTGCAAATACTGCATGATAGTCTGATAGCAGTCACTGTATCTTTGATTGTCAGTACAACAAATAGTTCTGCTAAGGCATCAACCACAGAACCAACTGTGGTCATCGCTGCTGTTGTGAAAAGAATGGAGAAAAATGGCAATCAACTCAGCAAGGGAGAGTCAAGTACATTGTACCACGTGAATATGACTGACAGAATAACTTTTACATGTAGCAAAAATTTAAAATGGGTGTTTCAGAGTCAAATCAAATGTATGTTTTTATTATATAATAGTAATAATAGCAGCTCACTACTCAAAACGAAAAGACCTGGGATCGAACCTACAACTTCTTGATTCAGAGGCAGCCATTTTTACTTCTAACCCACCCATTCGAATGATAAATGGACTTTTTACATATTGACAGTAACATGTAAATTGAATAATTTATTTTTCTTTGGTTATATTCTTGAATAAAGGCACACTTATTTTGTTATACCTTTTGTGAAAATATTTGACATTTGAACTTCAGTCTTTACACAGTATACACTTAACCTCAACATTTTCTCGTCGTTATAACATGAAAAAAGTTTAGTTATGTGTTCAACATTTCTTGCCTTGCATTTCCTGTCATCCTACATTTATCCAGATTGTTTTAGACACGGAACACACATGAAATTTATGTATTCCAAATAACGATATACTATTTATCCTGTACAATTTTTGGCACCTCACACCCAAATAAACAGCCTTGAACTGGGAGAACTTCAGCTGCATTGGTGGTGGGGATGGTATAGCAGGTTGCTTGCTGCTTGTGCCAACTGAAACATTTGCAAAACAAAGATGCTGATGAGGAGGTGCGATGGAATTTAAGGTGGGCCAGGACTACAACTTTTTTCATAGACTTCATGGATTCTAATGTTAGACCACAATGTGTAAAGCTGCCTCAAATCTCAAGACAAAAAGTGGGGAGGAAATCTCCATGTTTCAGACATTCATTGAGCAGGCTGTTAAGTATAAACTAGTGTTAGCTGATAAAGTGGACATTAGAAAAATTTTATACTATAAAATATATTTCAAACCTTTAAAGTTCTTAAATTAAAGGTTTAAAATGCACACAAGAAAGACCTTCTTTAAAATGTATTACCCAAAAAACCACAAGACAGCATACATGGTGACAAAAGAAAATACAGCCTTATAGTCAGCTATACTCACATTATTTATACAGTTTAATTAGAGGAAGGCATTTAAGATAATATATGAATATTAATCCAAAAAATTGTTTTTGCCCTTGCAGATTGTGCTAGCCTGATGAAGAAATGTGTGCAGTGTCGAGCAGTGGTCGAGCGGAGAACGCCTTTCATTATGTGTTGTGGTGGGAAAGGTATGGAAGATTCCACTGATGATCTTAGTGAGTGAATCTTCCACACATTTTTTTGTTTATTTTTTTATTTCATTAACTTTATTTGAAGTTTTCCATTGTATTTAAAATAATCATTATTCAGATTTCTAATTATTTAAACTGTCTAGTCAATAAAAACATCTGTAACTGATTTGATAGCACACAGCTTTTAAATGATGTCATAGAATTTGTGTTTAAAACTGTATTAGTGCACTTCATAATACATAATATCACCACTTCCATCTTAATATCATCACTTCATTTCATACTCTAGAAAAACTAAAAAAATAATTTAATAAATGTCATTTTGTGAATTTCCCCTTGGGATTAATAAAGCATCTGTCTATCTATGACATTTTTTCCATTGGTTTTATGGCCCTTAGCTGGAAAGCAATGGATTTTTAAGTAAAACCCACATATCTTATGTTATGCAGACAAGCATTTTACTTACAGTATAGTAAATTTTTAACGTTACCTAAGGCAATGCATTTTGACACACTGATTATTTCTGATTTATGCTTTTGATTTGTGCATTTTAAGTGGCCAATGTGCCATATGGTACAAGTTATTCAAAGGAAATTTTGAAATAGATGTTCTTATAAAGTATATGCACATTTGTACACTTATTTTTTTTTTTTAACTTGTCCATTTTGTTCCCATCATTTTTTGTTTGTATACAGTGGTGTGAAAAACTATTTGCCCCCTTCCTGATTTCTTATTCTTTT
>JANRMT010062819.1:38176242-38181827 GCA_026402145.1 Polypterus bichir lapradei | reverse complement strand
GTACGTTTAGTGTCACTGTACACACATTTACTGTATACTATTTTTCTTGCATTGTACGTATTTATTGCTGGTGGCCTGTCTATCGTAATGGCTGTAACATCTGTGATATCGGAGACACTCAATATCTTTAAAATAATATTTATGTTTTACTGTATATAAACAGTGTGTTTATATACATAATTTCAATGAATCTTACCTAATATCTAAGAGAATACAAAGGGATTATGCTGTATAACTCTGCGGGGAATATTTATAAACAGTGTGGGAGAGTTTATAAGGGCTTAAAATATATAAAAATAACCATACAAACATATGGTTTCTACTTCGCGGATTTTCACCTATCACGGGAGGGTCTGGAACGCAACCCCCGCGATCGAGGAGGGATTACTGTATAGTCAATAAAAAGTGACATAATCTGTCGGTGAACATTGTTAAAAAAATTCCTTTTACCATGCACAAAATAGATATCTTAAATGATAGGCCAAATTTATACTTTGTTAGTATTAAATCTGTGGAGGGCTTATAAAGTGAGACTTAAAGAATTCACCTAAGTTTATGTAAACTTCTGACTTCAACTGTATGTAAAGCCCCCATCTTAGTCAAGATACAGTTCATTTGAACCTGCATGACTTAAGTATAATGTATTGATATAGGTAATTCAAACATAAAAATGAATTGTGTGTATACTCTGTTAAAAATAAACGAGCTGAAGACATAGCATTTTGTTTAGCCTTTACACTTGATGACATATAATTAAGGCTAAACAACACAAACACTACTTCTGAAACTTTTCTTTTTAGGTATAGATTGTGCCTTGATATATTGTTTTCTTTTATAGACACACGCTAATGCACCAACCTACTAACTTCATAGACACTTATTCTTGTTGGGTCAGACATTATCGTTTATTATTATTTTATATATAGACGTCTACACATGGAAGTGTGTGTCTGTCCGGCCCGGAAGTGAGAAGTGGAGTCGGGGTAAGGAAACAGAAAACTCGCTTAGCTGCTAGTAACACAAGCAAGGCGAGCACGTCAGCAAAATGAAACTTCAGAAGAAAGACAAAGTCACTTAGCTGTTAAACATTTGCAAAACGGTATCCCTTTTACTTTTCCTCCCACAAGCTAATACACAAACGAGGTGATCATGTCGCCAAAATGAAACCTCCAAGTAAAGAGTCACTTGCTTAGTGGCTAATACAGAAGCGAGGTGGGCACATCGGCAAAACAAATCCTCCTAAGAGAGAGATGCCCAGAGTAGTTCCTTTCAATTACCTGACATCTCTACATTTCAATTTTTTCTTCTGACGATTTCAATGGTTTCTAGGACCCTGAGCTTTTTACTGCACAGCCTTACACAGCTAGTTATTAATATTAGAGAATCATGGGTGACACATTAACAAAAACATCAACATTTTAGCCTACAGGTTCTCCTCCTGGTCTGGCTTGCAGGTCCTGTATTCTATGCGTCTGTGTCTATTTTCTCTGAGAACTCTGGCCTCCTGCCACATCTCATAAATGTGCAAGTCAGGGTGATTGATAAATCTGTTTGTTTCAGTGTAAGTGAATATGTGTGTGTGTAGTTAAGTGTGCCCTGTGGTGGAGCAGCACCTTCTGCAGTTGTGATTCCTTTTTTTTTTTCCTCATGTTGCTAAGTTAGAATCTGGCCTCTGACAACTTTGAAATAAGTGAACTGGATAAATTGATGAATTACAAAATTATCTGTGTACTTTTGAATGTATTAAAGTCTTTATGTTCAGTGTACTTTGTTTTTATAGAATCTATCCATTCATCCATTCATCGAGTGTGAGAGTCCGAGCCTCTGGCAGGAAACATTTCTGAATGGGTGGTTAATCCATCTCATTGTTCCTCATGAATGTTCAGAACACTTATGCAATGAAAAATGTAGAACTAATAACTAACCCTACTATGTGTCTTTGGAATTCAGTGCTTACTGTGTAGTTACTGAGGAAATAACTAGGCAGAATGAGAAAATTAGATGTAGAGGGCTTTACAGCCACAAGTCAAACTGCCGTCCCTCTTTTGTGGGCTCTTAACATAGAGTGTTGCCATTATCTTTTGACAGTTATGGATAGTGAAGTAGGTTTTTGCACTGAATTGTGTTAATAGGGTTGTTTTAACTATCTTACATATAAACTTTTACGCATGAAAGTGTGTGTGTGTGTCTGTCTGTCCCGGAAGTGAGAGGTGGAGTCGGGGTAAGGGCTCCTCCTCCAAGGAAACACAAGCGAGGCGAGCACACCAGCAAAACGAAACCTCCGAAGAAAGAGTCACTCGCTTTGCGGCTAATACAGAAGCAAGGCGAGCACATCGGTAACACGAATCCTCCTAGGAGAGAGATGCCCAGACTAGTTATTTTCAATTACCTGACATCTCTACATTTCAATTTTTTTTTCTGATGATTTCAATAGTTTCTAGGACCCCAGGCTTTTTACAGCATGAGCTTACACAGCTAGTTGAAAAATAAAAGTTTTTGTACTTCTGGCTGCTGCAGTTGTACACTGGCAAACAGAAGAAGTCTTCTTAAGCTATCCGTCAGGGTGTTTCTGCAAGTAAATAGTGCATAAGGACATATTATACTGACTTACTGATGAAACACTGTTTAATGCAGTGATCTGGTTCTAAGTTAGAAAACGTTGTTATTGGTAATGAGTTAAAGATATGAATTTACTAAAACTACAGTACAAACTTCTGTTCTAAGGAAAAGACTGTCAAGCAAGTTATGTCAGTAATGCTAATGTTAATATTTGTTATTAATACAATTCTTATATTTGATTATAGACTATGTGCCCAGTGTGCCTGGATCGTCTGAAGAACATGATCTTTATGTGTGGTCATGGCACGTGTCAGCTTTGTGGAGACCGGATGAGCGAGTGTCCAATTTGTCGCAAGGCAATCGAGCGAAGAATACTTCTCTACTAAACCAACGCTGAAGTGGAAGTGGCCGTCCTTAGAAACATTCTTCCAAATTGAGAGGCTTTATTTGTATAATTTTTTTCATCTTATGAACACCCTCACATTTTTTTTTAAGCTTAACCACTGTAAAATTGCTTTTTTGATTCTTGAAACAGCAAATGAAAACTGCAGGGAGGAAAAGCGTTTGCTATCTTAAAAATGTAATAAATGTAAGACTGTGAAGAAGATATAAAGATGTGTATCAGCATGGCTGTGATTGTCGGAAGTAGACTCCCGTCTGGAATTGTATCTCTTGAATTGCTGCTTATTTTTATTTTCATTTCTGTTTCTACAAAATATTACATGAACCTTAGCATTAAATAATTCTTTGCATTTATATAGTGCTTTTCTCACTACTCAAAGCGCTCAGCAATTGCAGATTAAGGGTCTTGCTTAAGGGCCCAACAAAGCAGAGTCCCTTTTGGCATTTACGGGATTCGAACCGGCAACCTTCCGATTGCCAGTGCAGATCCCTAGCCTCAGAGCCACCACTCCGCCTCAAATAAGTAGGTAAACAGTTTGCACCTCTGACAAATTTCATCACTGGTGTTTGTTATTAATAAAGTTGTACTTGGCATTATTTTGATTACTGCACTAGTACCCTCTATCTGCTGCTGCTGCTTGCTCTGTCTGTCAAGGAACTAAAGCCAGGACTGTTAAAGTGCACAGAGAAGAAAGCTTCAGGAACTTGTTCATCTTCATTGGCCCTGCAGTCTAACCTCCCGGCCTGGTGGTCTTTGTAAAGTAGATTTTAACATGCAGCGTGCAACCCCAGCTAAAATAAAAACCATCTGAGTGAGTAGCTTTAAACTTTTAATGCTTCTTAACATTTCATTTTTTATAATTTTGGTCTCCAGCAAGCTGTTATTCGTTTCATCCTTAACTATCCAGACACATGCATGCTGCAGCTGCATAGAACTGTAGTGACTAGCAGAGTAAATGTTAGAAGTTCTATTATGAAAACACTATATTTTTATAGGCTGGCTTGTTCATCCCAGCTGTACAAACAATGGGTGAATGTACTGAGTGTTGACATGCACACTTTGCTGTAACAGGAACGTGCTTTTTTGTTTGTCACCTGTCCTATTCAAAACACTTACTTGTTATTGATCTGAGCCTAATCTTCAGTATGGCTTGACACCTTTTCTTTAAACAGAGCAGCATATAGTGTTGTCTCTGTGGCGCTGTCTTGAAAATAAACATTGAGTTTTGACGGAGTTTTCACTCAAGCGAACGTTACGATTCCTGGCTAGAACTGAGTTCTCTTTGCAGTTAATCATGCTTTGCACTGGCACTCTTATTTTTCAAGGTAATGTCTTTTAAAGTATTAGTTGTGCCTTGCTTACCAAACATCTCATTTGCATTGCTTAATAATGGGTGGGTTTACAGACATACTGACACTTTGTCATTGTGGCCCTGATTGACTTTGTGGCAGTTATTATGTGAACACAATGCATAGTTTTATTGTGTGACCGTACGACAGACTGATTTCAAGTGTGTTTTGTCAGAAGCCTGGAATGAAACGATTGTTGTCTTATAAACATCGCAACGCTTTTCCACAATTAGAAATTGGTGCCATTAGTTGCAGTGTTGAGGCAAGAAATAGACACGTGTAAACACTTTCTTATACAATAGCTCAGTTTCATTTACCTTTTTGTACACTTATGTTGTGTAAGAACACTAATATTAAATTAGAGCTGGCACTAGACTGTACATGTACAGTAAGTATATAAAATTAGGCCCCTTTGATGAACTGGTGCAGTGCCCAGGGCTGTTTCCTGCTCCACGTCCAGTGATGCCAAGATAGGCTGTGGCCTCCTGCCTGCTGGCAGTGGACTAAATAGCAGAAACACTTAACAATATATTCATGTCAAGGACCTATTAATGACTAGGGCCAGCTTCAGGCCTTCTTGTAATGCTGCCATACAAGTCCTAATTTGTATGCAGCGGGCATTACAAGATTTTCTCCTTTGAAAGGTAAGGTGGGGTGGAAATCTGCTTCACCCTCTGTGCTCCAGAACTCGCCATAAAGATTCAAGTGATTGGGGAGGCCATGGGAAGCGTTTGAATTCATCCTGGTGTTCCTGTTACCAATCTTTGAATTAGTCGAGCAGTGTGACTGGGGGTGTTATCCTCATGGAACAAGGAAATTATCATTAGGGAACAATGTTTACACCATAAGGTGCACCTTGTAAACTACATTGTTTGGCCATTTTATGACCTTGCAGAGCCATCATTGAACTGCCGTGAGATGGCTGTCTATAACATTACAGATGCTCACCATGATTATCAAGCATTATAAGCTGAAGTATACTTACTTTGGCTTTTTCCAAATGTAAACCCGTTCAGATGTAGCCAATAGGGTGAAGGACCATAAGACCATCATTTTTTACTTTTCTATTGATCGGGGGCCATATTTTGTGCTCTTTACACCATATTAGGTGTCTTTGTATGTTGGCCTTGGGTATAATTTCTGGCCTAAATTCCAGCACGTGTGAAGCTTACAATGTTTGCTGAGACGGAGTGACGGACATGCTGATTCAATTCTCTGATCATTTTGGAATTGAAGACTTTACTTTGTGAAGTCCTTGTCTATTCCATTTGGCG
>JANRMT010062819.1:38131242-38171242 GCA_026402145.1 Polypterus bichir lapradei | reverse complement strand
TTGTCTGTGACTTACCCAGAGATAACCAAACAGGTTTGATTTTGTGTTTAGTCACAGGGACAGGCTCTGTACGCATGAGAGCTGACCTGGAAGTACAATTCATATAATGCAGTGACAAGAAAGTGTGTGCGAGTGTTTTGGACCTCGCAAACAAAAGAGAAGCTTGTATGTCTGATGTTTTGTGTTTTAGGTACCTTGATCGAATGTAAAAAAGAGAGAAAGGGACAGAGGTTGGGGCTAAACTCGCCATACCTGTTAATCCTTCACATGTTCCCTTTATTGGCTGTCACAAAAAAGGACAAGCTCACAATACATTGGAAATGCGAAGCTTTGCTAGAAAGTTATGATTCAGTCATCTAGTTTGACATACTCTGCGATCGCTTGGTGTGTAATATGAGAGGATCAGCAACTGCAGTCTTCATGTTTGACGTCTACTCTGATGTGACATCGGCTTTACGTCGCTTCTTGCCTCACCAATTCAGTTCTAGATAAGTGACTTTTTGCTGTTTTCTTCGGTACATTTTTTTTTTTGGTTGCAAAGTTCATTTTACTTGATAGGACTTCAGACAGCAAGAGAAGTGAGTTAATGTGGCAGAGGTTTGTAGTACCTGCTGTTGAGATGGCGTACTCCCACACATGTGGATAATTCTGCTGCACTGGGGACATGAGCATGGGAAAGTTGCTCTATAAATACAATTTATTATTAATAATAATAATAATAGTAATATTTATGTATTATATAATATAATCCTGAATGAGGCACATTACCTGCATTGTAAGGGAGCGTCATTTACGGCACTGCGGCCATGTGGCGCTTTTCCTCGAGGGTGATCCGACTCGTAAGATCCTCATTGTTGGGGACCCGAGTGGCTGGACTAGGCCAAGGAGTCGCCCACATAACACCTGGCTGAGGCAGGTAGAGGGTCATTTCCGGAGGGTGAGACTGGACCGCGTGTCTGCCTGGGGGGGTTGCAAACCGGGATTCCAAGTTGTTTCGTCATGTAGTGGGTGCAGCAACACACTGTACCAGTGCATGCTCCCCAACTTGACATGACTTGTATTAAAAAAAAAAAAAATCCTGAGATGAGACTTTTTTCAAGAGATTTTTTCCAAGTCCAACAAGACGAGACTTATGCCCTCCTCTCAACCATATTCAACCAGACACACGGTCCTCTCAGCTCTCATTTGTGTGAATGCTTTTGACAGACACAGTTCCTGCTCTCTCAGCTCTTATAAATTTTAACATTTTCGTCACTTTAAGTTCCCAATTGAAGACTTATTATGTCCAAATCTTATTGAAGAATTTCATCCCAAAGAGTTATCAACAGAAGAAACGAGTACACGGGCAATCCTAGCACAGAGAAACGATGAAGTCAAATGAATTAAAGCCAAAATTGACAATCGGTTACATGGCAAATTGGTTAAATATATATCAATAGACTATGCTAAAACAGTTGGTGGTGATTTTGCGGAATATCTCAAAGAATATCTACAACTGTTAACACAGTTCAGTCTTGCACTGCATGAATTACTGTAGAAAAAAGGATGTATCCTAGAAAGGTAATGTAGTACATCTTCCGCAGATAACATTAGACAACAAAGGAGATCTTGATATGCCATTCCCGTTAGAATAACTTGCAAAGACAACAAATCTCAGAGACAAACATTCGAAAAAGTCGTTTTATTTATTAGAGAGAAAGAAGCGAATTTCACTCACAGGCAGTTATATGTTGCGTTGTCACAATGAAAGTCCAAACACAGAATCAAAATTCAATGCGATATTGACAAAAATGCAATTGTTTTTACTGAAGTTTTGCAGTAAAAATGTAAGTTTAAAATGTATTTGCAAGTTAATTTCAAAGCAAAATAGAACAAAATCATATTACAAAATGAATAACTAACGCAACATGAAACATAATTTACTTTTAAATTATTAAGTTTTACTATTTTTAATATAGTTAATTACTCACTGTAATGTAAAATAGTTCTATTATACATATGTAACAATTCACATGAAAATAACAATCTTGTTAAATTGTACATCCGCATCCCCATATGCGAGCGGCAGAACCGCAAAAAGGCTAGAGTGTAGCGTAGACCAGGGGATTGGCAAGCGAAGCGAGCAGGGGACAGAGCCCCCTAGTTGTTGTTATTATTATTATTGCTACCAGTAACGGCGCACTTGTGCAGTGAATACATTTGACCTGAGCATCCCTAGTTTTCAAACTCACTCTGTACGTTGAGCATTCGTTTGCTCAGAGGTTGATGCGCTTGCTGCTTCCTGAGCAGCTCTTCTTTTCTCCAACCTAGTGGCCCGCTTCTTCTCTTCTTTCATCAGCATCTTTTCACGTTAAAACTGATTAAGTCAGTGTTTGTGTTGTAGTTACTTAGTACGTTTTCCTTAATTTTTCACTTAAGCTGGCACTTAAGTCTTCAATCTGCCTCAAGAATGATTTTAAAATATGAAGAGTTAGAGGAAGAGACGGAGAAGGTGGTAGGGAATGAGAACGACGCCAATACACTTGCGCTGCATGGCCACCCTGCTGGCTGCTGCCAAGAGTTGATTCTACAATAAAATAAAATAAAAAGAGGAATAACCTTGGAAGTCAATCATCACCCCGAAAGCGGATAGTAGATGTCATGTAGTATACAGTATGTGTTCCAAATTTCAGGTCAATCGGTCAAACGGTTTGCGAGCTACAGGTGATTTAAAATCCTGGATAGACAAACGGGCAGCCATGTTAACGTATTATATAAGAAGATTATTATTATTATTATTATTATTATTATTATTATTGTTGTTGTTGTTATTGTTTTGCAATCAGGGGAGCTTACTGGATAAGGAAAGCAATATACAAATTGAAACAACTACAGTCAAGGTACATTTGAAACAGTAAATTAAGTGGCAATTGAATTTCCACACATCTTAAAAATTTGCCAGTGCTTTTTTCATGAGTTTTTTTCAAATTTAAAAAATGTTTACAGCATACTCTATTAAAGATACCAGTCTACCTCAGAAACACACTCATCATCACACCACCACTCACACTCTTTTGAGTTGTTTAGTTTACCTTCTATGCACCTATTTGTAGGTGAGAGGAAAACTGGAATATCTGAAGAATTAAGGAACAAACCAAAAAAACCTAACAGTCATGGGGAGACATGGAAGACTTTGCAAAGACAGTGACGAGGTGTGGGATTTCAGCTAATGTATTATGAATACTAATTTATTTTTATTGATTTATATGACAGGATACTTTAAGGCAGGGGTGCCCAATGCGTTGATCGCAATCGACCGGTAGATCGCAAAGGTAGTGCAGATAGATCGTGTTGCATTCAAAAAAAAAATTTTTAAACGTTAGTCTATCATATATCCTCCTTTTGGCATTTGCCACTTGATTGACATACAGGGCGGCCAGTCTGCGATCTCTTTTCTTCTGTCATCCCGCACGCACGATCAAATGCGCGAGCTACTGCACAACTCCGGCTATCTCAGTGATCTAGTTAACCTTCCAATTTCTATTGACTAAAGAAGGGATTTAAAAAAAAAAAAAACTTTTTGGGGAGGGTATGGGCTGGATGTGGAATTGGAAGAGGATTTTTTTCTCACAATGTCACAATCGAAATGCATTTGTCTGATCTGTCAATCTATCATTGCTATTCCAAAGAAGGAAAATGTGGAAAAGCACTTTCAAACTGTTCAGAAAAACTACGAAACTGACGTCCTTCCAAAAAGCGACCTGAGAAAGAGAAAGTAGAGGGAACTAAAATCGCAGTTAATCGGACAGCCATCATTTTTCACTCGGCTGAATTCAAATGCTCCTTGACTGCATTATTCGGCTCTACTTATTTATGCGAGTCAGCCTTTTCCCACATGATGATTATTAAATCCAAATACTGTAGTGACCATAAATGTATTGAATTGTTATTGTGCCATAAAGGTTATTCAGTTATGCAAGGTACCACAACATAAATTTCATGTATAAAGTGTATGTAGGCCTATAGGCCCGAAAAAGTGTGGGCACCCCTGCCTTAAGGCAATGTCAAGTTCTGCTCTTGGCATTTCAGATCCTGCAGCCACCAGGTATGTTGACAGATGATACAAAATGTGCCTCATTTATTCAGCTTCATATAAAGTGTCTATTTACTGGGTTTAGCGTTCTGAAAGCACCGGACACTTAGAGGGCTGGCAGAGCTCTGTTAATGGCTGTTTTGTAGCCCTGACTGATGCACTCATGTCTTTGGTGTGTCATCTACCAGTTGTGTCTCAAGCACTACACGATCATATCCGTGGCCTTCTGTTCTACTACCTCAAGCTGCTTGTCCTTTCTCACACTTCTCAGTTAATTTGCCGTTCTGCTTTCCTGGCAGTGGAATGGTCGAGGTGATCAGAACTGATGAAAACATTAATCAGTTCACCGAGAAAAGCTCTTCTTAAGCAAATGATTACAATCATTAATCTCTCTCTATATTTTCTATAAAGGGAAATCAGAGCTGCATTGGCATCATTGGGCCCACAGTAGCCACCAGCACTGATGAGGTCCATTGCCCAGCAAAAACACATTGAGCCAGTTTGAAATTGATGAGGAAGCTCACATACATGTCTTTGGGATGTGAGAATAACGCTTGTTATCTGGTTAAAAAAAAAAAAAAAATTCAGATGAACGTATGGAGAACATGCAAGCCCCATTCAGACAGTGATGGAGGCAAGCGTCAAATGCAGCATCTTTATAACCGTGGATGAAAGAAATATAGCAGAGTACTGGGTATCTGTGTTTGGGTGACGTCTGCTATATAAGATAAAGCCTGAATAAGATTGTGGCCTGCTATTTCCTGAACTGCTCCAGTAGTTTTTTTAATTAACACTCTTGTGTGAGTCAGTGAAGAAGATTTGGAAAATGTTTTTAGGATGGCATTTTAGATGGAGGCTCATCTGACCAGTCACCTTCTCTAATCAAAGCACACAACTGGACTGGCACTAGGAAGAAATAAGCTCAGTTATAGAGTTGCTCAAGGCATCTTGTAGCACCAACCTTAAGCCCCCACTAGATGGCAGTAAAGTGCTGCTGCTTTAGGTCCATCTTAGAGTCTCTGGGGGGCCAGCGTTCTCCAGCCTGAATCTGCCCTACCTGCTCATTTGGTTACAGCACATCTTTACATTTCAGTTTCAGTGTTCCCATTTTCTGTTCTTTTTTTCATAACATGGCACAGACCCATAGGAGCTTTATATTCAGTTTCATTGGTAGAAAGGAGAATATTAATAGTTACTTAGTATAGCGCACCAACACGGTCTTGGTTGTCTCAGCAGTTTGACTAAACTTCTACACAGATAAAAGTGATCTTCACTGCAGTTGTATTTTGAAAATTCAATAGGTACGATACTGTATATATGAAGAAACCTTTAAGTTAATTTTCAATTTCAGTCTGCAGTTAAAGGAACAAAGCGGACCTTAATGTGTTTCCTATGGTGCTTCAGTGGCTGCCACGTGTTTTTTTGTTTTTTTTAATCGAAGCTCATGATTAGTCTTGTTCATTCTTATCCAATGCCGGGAGAACGTTACCTTCCGGTCTGCATAATTCGTGTACTGGTAGTTTGATTGAGGAGAGGTGATGGTGCTGGGCTAGGTAGGCACTTTGGTCGCAGTGAAGGGTACTGTCTTTGTGTGAAGTAGCATTAACATTTTAGCCAATTGTGAGCTTCTAAAGTTTGGGGAAGCCCCTTTTCTGTTTCTCTCTTATCTTTGCAACTGTGTACAAAGCCAGGTCCACAAAGACACAGTCTGATGAATTTGGAGTGGAGGAACTGAAGTGGTTGGCGTGGCACCCTGACCTCAGTCTTATTGAACTCCTTTGGGCTGAACTGGAGCACCAAACCAAATTGTGTCGGCTCCCCCTCATGCTACCAAAACAGCTCTGACCTGTCAAGGCATGGACTCCACAAGACCTCTGAAGGTTGTCCTGTGGTACTTGGCACCAAGACATTAGCAGCAGATTTGTTGTTTCAGAACATCCTACCAATGCTCAATTGGAGTGAGATCTGGTGAATTTGAAAGCCAAGTCAACACCCTGAACTCTTCTTCATGTTCTTCAAATATTTGCTAAACAATTTTTGCAGTGTGGCAGGGCACATTCTCCTGCTGAAAGAGGCCACAGCCATCAGGGAATACCGCTGCCATGAAGGGGTATGTGTGGTCTGTAACAATCTTTAGGCAGGTGGTACGTGTTAAAGTTACAGCTACATAATTGCCAGGGCCCAAGGTTTCCCAGTAGATCATTGACAAATGGTGTCACACTTCCTCCGCCAGCTTGCCTTCTTCCCATAGTGCATGCTGCTTCCATTTCTTTCCCAGGTAAGACATCCATGCATCCATCCAGCTTACATGATGTAAAAGAAAACGTGATTCATCAGACCTGGTCACCTTCTTTTATTGCTCCATGGTCCAGTTGTGAAGCTCACAAGCCCACTCTAGGTGCTTTTAGGTGGTAGACAGGGGTCAGCATGGCTACCAGCCTCGTACACAGAGAGCTGTGACACCTTCTTCTCATGGTCAGCATTGTGTTTTTCAGCAGTTTCTGTTACAGTAGTTCTTCTATGGGAGCCACAGGGGATGCACAAACCAGTGTGTTTCTTCATGCCAGTCCCAAGCCTGGATAAATGGGGAGGTTTATGTCAGGAAGGGCATCTGGTGTAAAATTTGCCAAATCAATATGAGGACAACAATATAAATTTCCGTACTGGATCGGTCGAGCCCCGGGTTAACAATGACCGTCACCAGTACAGTTAGTCAACAGGGTGCTGGCGCAAATTGGGCTACTGTTGGCCGAAGAAGGAGAAGAAGAGGGGGGAGACATGTCCGGAGACAGGAGGAGAGGAGGAACTTTGAATGTTGAAAGTATGATTGGTAAGGGGAGAGAGTTAGCCAATATGATGCAGACAAGGAGATTGATATATTGTGTGTGCAAGAGACTAAATGGAAGGGGAGTAAGGCCAGGTGGATCAGAGGTGGATTCAAATTGTTCTATCATGGTGTGGATAGGAGGAGAAATGGAGTGGGGGTTATTCTGAAGGAACAGTATGTCATGAGTGTTTTGGAGATGAAAAGAGTGTCAGACACAGTAATGATTATGAAACTTGAAATTGGAGGTATGATGATGAATGTTGTTAGTGCCTATGCCCCGCAAGTTGGGTGTGCAATGGGTGAGAGAGAAGATTTTTGGAGTGAGTTGGATGAAGTAAGGAACAGTGTACCCAAGGGACAGAAAGTGGTAATTGGAGCGGATTTCAATGGGCATGTTGGTGAAGGGAACAGTGGAGACGAGGAGGTGATGGGTGGGTATGGTGTCAAGGAGAGGAATGAAGAAGGTCAAAGGATAGTGGATTTTGTCTCTGGACATGGCTGTGGTGAATATGTAGTTTTAAGAAGCGGGAGGAACATAGGGTTACGTACAAGAGTGAAGGAAGATGCACACAGGTAGATTACATCCAATGCAGAAGAGTTGATCTGAAGGAGATTGAAGACTGCAAAGAGGTGGCAGGAGAAAGAGTAGTTAAGCAGCATAGGATGGTGGTCTGTAGAATGACGCCGGAGATCAAGAAGAGGAAGAGAGTGAGGATAGAACCAAAGATCAAATGGTGGAAGTTGAAAATGGAAGACTGCAAGGTTGAGTTTAGGGAGGAGGTGAGACAGGAATTGGGTACAGTGAAGAGTTACCAGACAGCTGGGAAACTACAGCAGATGTAGTAAGGTTGACAGCAAGAAGGGTGCTTGGCGTGACATCTGGAAAGAGGAAGGAGGAAAAGGAAACCTGGTGGTGGAATGAGGAAATACAGGAGAGTATACAGAGGAAGAGGATGGCAAAGAAGAAGTGGGATAGTCAGAAAGATGCAGAAAGTAGACAAGAGTGCAAGGACATAAGGCACAAGGTGACAAAGTCAGAGAGGCAAGATTGCGTTTGGTTTGGACATGTGCAGAGGAGAGATGCTGGGTATATTGGGAGAAGGATGCTAAGGATAGAGCTGCCAGGCAAGAGGAAAAGAGGAAGGCATAAGAGAAGGTTTATGGATGTGGTGAGAGAGGACATGAAGGTGATGGGTGTAACAGAACAAGATGCCGAGGACAGAAAGATATGGAAGAAGATGATCCGCTGTGGCAACCCCTAACGGGACCATCCGAAAGAAGAAGAAGAAGAAGTTCTTCTATGGGAGTAAACCAGACAGACTAACTTTCATTCATCACGTGCATCAGTGAGCCTTGAGCAACCATAATCCTGCTGCCAGTTCACCAGCTCTCCTTCCTTAGACCACTTTTGGTAGGTACTGACCACCGCATACTGGTAACACCACAAACACCTGTCATTTTGGAGATGCTCTGATCCTGTCGTTTAGCCATTACAGTCTGGCCTTTGTCAAAGTCACTCAGTTCCTTGTGCTTGCCCATTTTTCTTGCTTCCAACATATCACCTTCAAGAGCTGACTGATCACTTATTGCCTAATATGTCCCTTACCTTGACAGATGCCATTTTAATTAGATAATCCATAATACTCACTTCATCTCTGAGTGGTTTTAATCGTTGTAGCGGTGATTGTCAGGCCTCCACAAACTGTTGGCCAGATGATGTATGCACAGACATAGGTTGCACCTGATGGGATGACTAAAACATAATATTTGCAGGTGATATTTGCAAATCAGATCCACCTTATCAGTGGACATCTTGTGTGATAAGATAATCACAGGACACTGAATTCAGCCCTGTGTTACAGTTAGGGTCTGATGTTCATGCAATCCAGCAAAAGTGTGAAGCTGACGCTTATTTCTGTAACCACTGGCAAGTGAAAAGAGGAAAATGAGGAGCTCAACTAAGCAAGTGGGGCTCCACGCTGAACTTCAGTTGATGTCACAGTCGTCGGTGAGCAGTCAAGTTCAGAAGGAGAGCCTCTTCTTCTTTTTTTTGGCTGCTCCCGTTAGATGATCTGCTGTGGCGACCCCTATTTCCATATCTTTCTGTCCTCTGCATCTTGTTCTGTTACACCCATCACCTGCATGTCCTCAACAACAGCAAAATAATAAAGGATTTTAATTAGAAGACTGAGAGTAGCTCATCCACCATCTTGATCTCCTCAGAATCACTTTTATTCGCCAGTACTTAATGTACAGCAGTTTGAGTTGGTAGATTTGGAGCTGCTTATAACAGAACACAACAAGTAACAACACATACAAGTAACATAAATAGAATACGTTAAAAAGAAAAACTTCACACACAGATGTAGAATAGTACAATAATAAAGGAGATATGAAAGTGTGAGTGTGTACGCACATCACACACATACATGTACATGCACTGTACACACACACACACACACCCCTTCAGAACACATGAATATACAAAGACGTCAGGCTGAGTTACTGGTTAAAGAGGACTGCAGCTCTGGGAAAGAAACTGTTGACGTGTCTGTTAGTTTTAGTTTTAATTGACCTGAAGCGTCTGCCAGCGGGGAGTTCATGGAATAAGTGATGAGTCTCGTGAGATGAGTCCATGGTTAGTGACACGAGATGTATACAGGTTTGCCACAGATGGAAGAGCACAGCCAATTATTTTCCCAGCAGACCTCACAACAGGCTGTAATTTAGTTTTGTTGGAGTGTGTTGTTGCTGAACTAAACCAGACAACAATGGAGTATGCGATTACACTTTCAATTGGGGCCTTGTAAAATTGAACTAGGATCGGCTGGGAAATATTTCATTTCTTTAGTTGGTGTAAGACGTACAATCGCTGCTGTGCCTTTTTAGTGATGGGAGTGGTGTTAATGTCTCAGCTGAGAGTGGCTGTGATGGTTGCACCCATAAATTTGAAGGATTCCACCATATTGACCGCAGAATGGCTAATTTCTAGTGAGAGAGGTTGCATTAATTATGGCTTTGATTTTTTTTTAAACTCTTTGTTGTGGTAAAAATCAGCACAGGAATGTAAAGATGATGTGATGGAAGGCTTAACATGCTGATCTCGTCCACCATCTTATGAAACTGAATGTAGCTGGAGCCAGGCCCAGCTGAGACCAGCTTTGGATGGAACGCTAGTTCATATAACTGGGCAAAAATATTTTATTATTACGATGTCAGGATTTGGGTGGTGCTGTCTTTACCGGTAGTGTGAGGTGGAGATGGTGTCACAGCTAGTTGTGATTGACGGCCTTAACAAGAGAATAGCCCTGCCAATGGCTCAGGCTAAACAGACAAAAGCTTTTTCAAAGAAAGGGAACACAAGGGGAAAGACTAGAATTTGGTAGGGGGCGATATGAAAACAGAAAAGTATTCACCACTGATCGTCTTTGAAACTGACACTAACATTTGTTTCAAAGGCGATTTTACAATTTCAAAACCCAAAACTCACTAAAAAGTAGTGTTTGGAGGTTTTCGAAGGGTTTTCTTGTGGTGGGAAACGAGGAATTCTGCTCCCTAAGGCCTTGTTCACACTTCCAGGTTTGTGTATGTTCTCTTATGCTGCTGCGTTACACACCACGTCAGGTCAATTCTTTTTATTCCTCACATCCACATGTGGGAGCGCAGCATCGTACACATTTCTGGGATTTATCCACAGAAAATCTCACTGCACGGGAAGCCCCTCTAATCCCCATCGTTACCTTGCAACTGCTCTTTCTTGTTTCTTCATTCCTGCAGATGAGGGTGAGATATGAATTCTCCAAGTGGCGGTGGAGCTTCAAGTTCCTTTTCTGTCTCCGATGCCACTTTAGAATTGCGATCGCCAAGATTGTTTCCATAGTTGGCAAAGCAGGGATTGCACAACCAGAATACATCCAGTGGCTCCTCTGGTGAGCCTTTTTTTTTCTCACTAGAGATCTTTATTTAATTTCTAAATGACAGACACATGCCGAATGAATGCGTGTGCAGTAAATACTTCCAGACAGGACTAAACACCTGGGGCAGATTTCACTGGAAATGAAACACATAGGGGTCTGTGGCAGTATGTGGCAATTCCACGCCAGGCAGGGGTGTGGTGGGTTACACTAAACCTCTCTGTTTCTCACTGCAGGCCAAATTCGAGAAATCCGGCCCCAAGGACGTCACTTCCTGGGAACCGACTATAAAAACCCCTCATCCTCCTTACTTGAGCAGTTCTACTTCTACTAATCCGTACACATTGTACTAAAACTTAAACTCTTTTGCAACCCTTCGTTGTGTGTCCAGTCATTTATTTCACAGTGGCCAGACTTGGAGGGTTGTATGTGCGAGGGGTAACATAGCAGAGTGGCTCCACGGTGTTAATGGTCAATTGGGTGGCCAGGCATTCACATGCAGATGTGTGCAGCAGCAGATTGCCTCTTCAACACTCGGGGGGGGCAGCGATCACGGCACCTGCGCCCATTGAAGGAGAGAAAAGGACCCTGATCAGCAAGCAAGGGAGGATGAGAGATAGGAATCCAAAGGCAGTGATGAGAAGGCAAGTGGGTGGTGGTCCTGTTATGGCACTCCAAGGGGAGCCTTGAGGAGCAGGAACGATCGTGAAGGCCTCCCTAGGGATCTGATAGATTCCAGAGAGGGTGTCATGAAAAATGGCGGTCCTGCTCAAAGTGTCACGGCAGGCGCCCAACAGCAACTGTTGTGATGAGGGCTGGAGTAAGGGGCTGTAAATACTGGCATGGTGAACAGGGGAGACTGGGAGAGAAACATGTCCATCTGCAGGGTTTCAGATGTGGCTTTTTTTACCTTATTTATTTTTGGTTTTTATCCCCCCACAAATAGTCGTGTTTATTGCTGATTATTTGTTGAGTTTATTTATTGAAGCACTGCACTGTTTTACACTTGAATGTTCGACTTAAAATAGATAGATGGATGGATGGTACATGTAATAATGCCAGTGCAAGGAGAATTGTGCAAATAATTACTACTACCAACGGTATAGGCGGCACATAATATCAAAGTGACACATACTAAAGTGACTTAATGTCAAAGTATAGTCAAATAAAGTGCCATACTGTGACTTAGGCTGATAAGTAGTGAGAGATCAGGTGTACTGTATGCAGTGCATAGCTAATATAGCTTATGAGCCCCCCATCCCACTCCCATTGTAAAGAGTCTCATGGCTGTGAAGACCATAGATCTTTTCTATCTGTTTGTACTGCAGTTCTGTGATAGCAGCCTACCACTAAACAAACCCCTGTGCTTAGTTATGGTGGGCTATAATGGGTGATGTTCATTGTCCATAACAGATGACAGCTGGCATAGTGTCCTCCTCTTTTCCACGGTTACCCGAGAGTCCATTTCCATTCCAGCCACAGATCCTGCTCGTCTGATTAGCTTGTCAGTACACTCAGCATTCCTCTTCTTCGTGCTACAGCAGAGAAGAGAGTACTGGCAACCACTGACTAATGGAACATCTGCAGGAGTTTCTTGCTTATGTTACGGGAGCCAGGCCTCCTCAGAAAATAGAGCTGGCTTTGCCCCATCTTGAACAGAGCCTTTGGATTTTCAGAGCCTGTCATTCAACTGCACTCCAAGGTATTTGTATTTGTTGACCCCCTCCACATCAACCCCTTCAATGTAGACAGGTCTCAGTGGAGGTCTAGGCCTACGGTACTCCATGACCATCCATCTCCTTGGTTTTGGAAGTGTTCAACAGCAGCTGGTTGGACCATCACCACCCCACAAAGTCTTTCACCAGACCCTTGTACTCCTCCTCCTGTCCACCGCTGACACACCCCACAATAGCAGCGTCATCTGAGAACTTCTGCATGTGGCATGTCACTGAGTTGTAGCTAAAGTCCAATGTGTACAGGCTGAAGAGGAAATAGGAAAGGACTTTGCACCATCTCTTAATAGTCGAGCCTGAGGATGAACATAAAACATTAACAGTCCTGGGTTCACATGAGTTTCACTGCATTTTCTGTTTCTTGCCATTGGTTTTTGTTCATCACTGTTCACCACGTATTACGTTTAGCAAGCACTTCCAAATGATACAAATGCCAAGTCTTCATTTCAGCCACTGGCATCGCCCTTCCCTTCCTAAAGGCTTAGCAAAGAGCTGTGAAGCAGAGATGGTCGCCTTACCCTGGCAATAGTTTGAATTTGGAGCAGTGACCTTTAAAAGCTCAAGCTGCTGTCGGGGAGGCTTTCATTTGAGGTGTCTCGTCTCCATTTCCCCGTCTCATTCCTCTCTCCATTTGTCTGTCTGAACTCCATGTGGATGCCGTGAGGTGACCTTCAGCTCTCCAAACCTTAAACGTCTCCATCTGTCCATTTTCTGACCCTCTTATCCAGTTCTTGGTCTCCGTTGTGTTGGGGCACAGACAACACCCGGGTGGCAGAGTCAACTCCATCGCAGGGCACCCTGCCACACGTAATCACACCATGAATGCAAATGTTTAAATTAAAAGTTGGTAACTGTATGCCCCAAACCTCCAAAAGACCCTCAATGTACAAAAAGCAAGGCATCTCTATGCTGATGGTCATTAGAACAAATTCATATTTTGAGATTTAGAGTCAACTCTATTAAGCTGTTTTTCTTCCTTCCTATCTAGCATATATTTATTGCATAGAGTAATATTAAATTATAAAAATACATTTTATTGATGTAGTGCCACAATAAGAGTGATGAGTGTTGGACGAGTAAAAGGTTGGAGTAGATAGATAGATAGATAGAAAAAACTTTGAATAATGTTGGCATTTACTTCTTATTAATGTCTAAGTGTATAGAATATTGATGTCTTGATTTGGGGGGGGGTCTTAGCAAAGAGATTGACCCGAACTGCTTGTGAATGCCAGGTCACTGCCCCCCAGAAACCCAGAGACCTGGCATCACACCCTGTTGCTCTCTCAAAGAAATTGCTTTATTACTATTGATCAGGGCAAAGTTTCAACAAGCTATTTGCCTTTGGCGCCGAGGGAAATGAAAGGAAGTGTGTTTCACGTAGCCAGCAATATGCAAAACAAACAAGAGCCCCGTCTAGCCCAGCCATGCCGCTCATTCAGCCTAGAGAGATACGCACGCACGTACCTTTGGAAGCGTTATCACTGGGGAGACTGCACCGTGTACTTTCAACCTCATTCACTTTTACAGCCTGGCTTGTTTTAGCCACAGCCTAACTCGGCGCTGGGCATGTGCAATGAGGGCCTTCATGGTGATCTGATCACACGGCAGTGGCGGTGGGCACTAGGGAGAAAGGCCAAAAACAGCTGACGTCGACTCGGAAACTTCTGTCCCATTCTTAAGCAGGATGTCGACCTAGCCAGCAGCCATACCACCCGCACTTCAGAAGAGGTCACCCACCTGAAGCTAAGCACCTTAAAGCCCAGCCAGTACTTGGATGGGAGACCAACCAGGAAAAGCTCGGAAGAGGTGTTGGTGAGGCCAACAGGGGGCGATAACCCTGTGGTCTGAATGTGGATCCCAATGCCCCAGTGTAGTGACAGGGACACTGAGCTGTAAAATGGTGCTGTTCTTTGGATGAGATGTAAAGCTGGGGTCCTGACTAAGATATCCCTGGGCATCTTTTATAAAGAGTGGAGTGTATCCTGATGTCCAGGCCAAATTGACCAACATGGCCTAGTCTTTCTGCACCCACTGTCTCTAACTGGCTCTCTGTCTCTCTCACCACACCACCATCCAATAGCTAATGTGTGGCGAGTATCCTGGTGCAAAATGGCTGCCATTGCATCATCCAGGAGAATGTTGGACATTAGTAGCGGTTAAAGTGGCTCCCCACTCATATGTAAAGTGCTAAGTAAATATAAAGATATTATTATTATTATTATTGTAGTTTAAACTTGGACTGTTAACTGTAGTTCAGGTCATTACTCTAACTGTAATTTAAATCACAACTATATCTGTAGTTTAACTCTCGATTGTAGTTTAAACCACTTTCTTCTTCTTCTCATTATTATTATTATTATATAACACTTGTTCATACATTTTATAGCAGGGGCCCTGGAGGGCTACTGTGGCTGCAGGTTTTCTTTCTAGCTATCTTCTTAATTAAGAGCAGCTTTTGCTCTTAATTATCTTCTTTTCCCTTCATTTTCACTTGATTTTATTTTAATATTCTTTATTAATCTCCGATTGACTTGTTTTGTAAGGTTCAGTCCTCTGAATTGCTTCACATTTTTCTTACCAGCAACCAAACAGAAATGAGATGTGAAGAGAGCCGGCAGATGGCCAGCGTAGTCGCGGCCTCAAACTCCAGCCAACTTCACTCCAACCAGTTCTTTAGTTAGAAGTCGATTCTTGTGGTGAAGTGAGCCTGTTATTTAGTCTCATGGCTTGTTGCAGACATTTTCCAAACTGTTGATTTTCTTTTTTTAAGAACACCAACAAAATGTTTTGCAGAGCTGAGCAGATCAACATTGCTGAGACCTTCACCTGTCTTTATTTTCAGGTATTGTATGATACGTTGGCTCATTTTGTTTCTCTTTTTTGTTTAGCTGCTAATTAAGGAAAAAAGAAACAACTTAAGGGGTCTGCGTCTTAAATGGCAAGCTAATTAAAATGAAGGCAAAAAGTTAATTAGCAGCATAAACAGGCCACTAATTAAGAAAAAGGTTTGAATGAAAACCTGCAGCCCCAGTAGCCCTCCAGGACCGGAGTTGGAGAGCCCTGCCTGTGTGAGTTAGAGTTAGACAGAAATGGAGACCCCTGTTTTATAGGATCATTTTTATGGGCTTGTTTATTTTTCCGTTGTGATGAAATGGCTGGCAGATGTTCCCTTACTGGGCTGGAAGTCCATGAGGATGGGCAATGCAAGTTGATGGAAGAGCATCCCGAGGAAGAGGGTTTAGCATTCCTTTGTGAAGCCAGGAGACTGGCACAGAAGGACAATATAATGGATGGTCAGTCATCCCATCTGGCTTGTATTACATTGCCTTGTCAGGCCGGGGGTCCATTTAAAGGAGACTCAGTTGGGAGGGATGGGTGCTGCTCCTTGTCTTGAATAGTGGATGTCCAGACAGAGGCTGCCTCCCATAGACAGCTGTCCCCCCCCCATATATTAGCTGGCAGTGCTCCTCTGGTGGGGCTCCACTTAGAACCTGTCGTCCTGGAAGGTGGTCCTGTTGGGTTCCTTGGGTGCCACCTGAAAGGACTCCCTTACTTTACAGCTGGACTCAGCAGTGCCTCCTAATTACAGGGTCCTGTGCTGGTGGTACTCTTGAGTCTGGCATAAAAGCAGCTGCTCCCCCCTTTTCAGGCGAGTCACAGTCAGGAGAGGAGGAGGAGGAGGAGGACGACGACGACGAAGTTTGCTTGGGAGGAGTGGAATAAGAATTGTGCAAGGTGTGTGTAGGTGGATAGAAGCCTGTAACAAAGGGGTGCTGTTTAATTAAAGGGGTGATCCAAGCCCGGGACTTGTGCCTTTGTAGTCGTCTCAAATCAGCGCATGCTCCCAACCTCTCTCTCTTTGAGGGGCTCTGTTATGCCCCCGAGCGGCCATACCATGCATTAGTTCTTTGTCCCATTTTAGATGTTGTATTATATTAGTAGGCGTCATCACATGAGTTGTCTATTGTATTAAGACAACTTGTCTCAGTTTGGACAACGTTGAGGTACATCTTTGGTGTGGAGCCCCCATCCTGTTAGCTGGATTCTGTGGGTGTGAGTGAACCCTCAGGCAGACTGGCATTCCATCTTAGCTTGCCATCTCCATTGTGCCCAAGCAGCATGAATACTCAGATATGTTCTGACTTCCTGCAACTTCAAAAAGTGATTTCTAGATCCAAATGAAACTCGAGTGGCAGTGATAAACCTGTGTGGACACAGAGACAGACATGAAGATGCTGCCCACAACTGTTATGAAAATGTGAAGTGGCTCAAGAGCTCTGCCACTCAGACACCCACTGCCCAAACCGACCACCCTGGGTAATCTTACTGTAGTGCATGTTTAAGAGCATCTGCTATGAAAGATAATAAGCGGTAATAACCAGGAAACGCACTTTTCTTGCAGGAGTCTTTCCTGAAGACTGAAAACAGAATTCAATACACAAGGAAAGCTTTTCAGAGGGTTGTGGTTTGATTTTCAAGCCAGACGGTTTCGTAGTTGAAAATGGAATTGCAAAATTCTGTCTTAGTAGAATCAAAGCACTAAGATAAAATATAATCTAAAAACCGCATTGAGGAACGATGTAAAAGCTAAAACCAGAATATCGAAATTAAGACTGTCTTAGTGTGGTTGTTCATAGTAGGAGGATTTTGTACCACGTTAGCCATAATGGATGCAACGAGAAATCAGGCAAAATGACACCCTTCTTTGTTCAGTTAGCCCAGAGTTTCCCAACCTTGGTCCTGGGGGCACACTGTGGCTGCAGGTTTTTGTTCCAACCAGCTTCTGTTTGTAATTGGACTCCTGGGCTAATTAAGTGAACTGTTATTGCCCAAGTTCTGTGTTTTGGGAACAATATAGAATATATTGTTCTATAGACAATATATATATTAAAATGTACCAAGCAGTTATATGGTAATAATGAATTTTTTTTTCTTTTTAACAATATTTTCATTCTACTTTTGTAGGTGTTCTAATTGTTTAATTAATCCATTATTTACTAATTAGTGGGTCTGATGCTAAAGTACTTGCAGACTTTTATTATTCAGTGTTGTTTGCCAGCGTGTCTGATCTGCTCATTTTTAATTGTCATTAATAAGATACAATGAAGGGAAAAAACTGCACAGAGAAAATATAATGAAATCAACAAAAGAGAGTTAAGCATTTAAATCTATAGCAAAAGCAGAAATATTTCTAAATGTATTATAAATGTAAAAATCATGCCTCTGAATGTAGAATAAAAGAAAAATAATCCCAGCTAATTAAATGAGATCAGCGTTATCAGGTGTTGTCACTGATTAGGAATCTGGTTGGAACAAAAACCTGCAGCCACAGGGGGTCCACAGGGGGTCCACAGGGCCGGGGTTGGGAAACACTGAGTTAGCCAATAACGGGTGTCAATTTGCCTGACTTCTCATTGCAGTTGTTTGCTAATCGAAATCCTGATCTCGCCGCTCCGTAATTTAATGTGACACGACTTGGGGAGGAGGGCTTCGGCCTGTTGTAGCTTTATTGTTGTAGTTAATTAAAATGAATTCACAAGAAGTTAAATTAGCAGCACAAACAGGGCACTCATTAAAAAAAAAAAAAAGGGTTAGAATGAAAACCTGCAGCCACGGTGGTCCTCCAGGACCAGAGTTGGGGACCCCTGGTTTAAACTATGATTCTGATAGTCATACAGCCATACCACCTGCACTTCAGAAGAGGTCATCCACCTGAAGCTACGCTCAGCCAGCACTTGGGTGGGACACCATCTAGGAAAAGCCTGGGTTGCTGGTGGAAGAGGTGCCGGTGTGGCCAGCCCCCCCCGTGCTTACCCTGTGGTCTGAATGTGGATCCTAATGCAGTGACGGACACACTGTGCTGTAAAATGGCACCTCCTTTAGATGAGGCGTCAAACCAATGTCCTGATTAAAAGATCCCTGGGCATCCCTCGTAAATAGTAGAATGTATGGCGATGTCCAGGCTATATTGCCCACCATGGCCTAGTCTTTCTGATCCCCCCAACACTATTTGGTTGTCTCGCTCACCACTTCACCATCCAATAGCTAATGTGTGGCGAGTATCCTGGCGCAAAATAGCTGCCATCATATCACCCAGGTAGATGTTGCACATTAGTGGTGGTTAAAGGGAATGAAAAGTGTGTTGAGTAGTGAGAAATGCGCTATATAAATGTAAAGAAATAGTATTTATTATTATTATTATTATTATTGTACAACTCCAATTGTAACTGTAGTTCAGGTCATTACTCTAACTGTGTATTTTAAGCCATGACTGTAACTATAGTTTAACTCTTGATTCTAATTGGAGTTTAAGCTTTGACTCATTTAAATCTCGGTTCTACGGTAGTTTAAACTTCGACTCGAAGTCATCTTGACATTTCTTCCTTCTTCAGGGCTTCCACCGCAGTGTGCTGACTTCTCGGATTGTGTGCCCCATGCTTTGAGGTGCTGAACTTCAGTACACGCAGCGACGGCTTCAGAACTTGAGGTGTAGTCTGATCTCGAAAATGTTTGACTGCTTAGGCTGGGTGATGCCAACCACTTGGGGGGGGCTCTTTTAATGTCACATTGGCGTCGCTCACTCTGATTAATAATGCTAACATTTTCCTACAAGCCTTCTGTTCCACCGCTGCCAGATGTTTGAGGGTCGTCTCCCTCCTAAAAGCCTCAGTACGCCCTCATCGCCTGATCTCTGGGTGGTGGGCCTTTTCAGACCAGCTTGTGTTGGCTTCACCAATTCATGCTCAGCCTTTCTATTTCCCATAGTGTAGGCCATGCGAACAGCAAGCGCGTTATCTTCTCCAAGACAGTTTAAACAGGCTTTATCGAGGGAAAGCCATTCAGATTTTATGAGCTTTGATAAAGATGCCACTTGCTAATCAGATTCATTGCAAACCATTGATGTTTGTTTTACAGATCCTGGATGAGTTTTACCCCAAAAGACAGCAGCGTCACCCACAGAGGCTCCTGCTGTCCAATCACGCCACGCCATCTCATTGATTTCTGACTTGTGGCATTGACCTAGAGGAGAGGAGAGGGGATGAAAACACACACTCAGAAGAATGGCATCGACAGAACTTGTTTAAATGGCAGAATCTTATCATTCTTTTATCTTTAAAACGACAGGTTATCATAATTGCTTATTTAATATTCTATAAACTTCTCCCAGTGCAACCTTTGCTTGGCAGTAATGCGATAGCCCGGCATGTGCTTTTAATTTTGAGATCCTTGATGTTATGCGAATTGCAAGGCATACAGATAAAGTGTACAATCACTCACTTCCTAAATGGCAGTGTGCTGGGGACTACAAACTGCACGTTAGGTCTGCTCACGCCATTAATATGAAATACTTCAGAATTAAATCAAATTAAATTGCACACCTTTTATAATCCAGTATTATTCACTTAGTGAAACATTTTCAGTAAGAGTAATGTGCCTTGTCTCAAGGTGGCCTAAAGACTGCCAGACTAAACCTTTTTACTACCACCTACTTGCCAGCCTGCAGAGGGCGCTGATTGGCGTCAATACATTTTAATGGTTCAGTTGATCAAAAATACAAGAGTGGTGCCTTGTAAGTGCTGCGGCCTCAAAGCTCCAGGGGCTTAATCTCCAGCCGGCTGTTCCGGGGTCAGTTGTCCGACTCTCCTCTCGCCAGGTTGGCGGCTCTAAATTAGTCTGCAGTCCAGAAAGTACCGTCCTGGTTTGGCTCCTGCATTGCACCTAAAGTACATGTTCACCACAACCCGGCTGTGAAAGCAGATTTAGAAAATGGACAGTTTAGAGAATTAAGAATCCTTCTCCCCACACACAGCAATCTCAGCGGCATTCCCTTTGTAGGAGAAACAACACACAGAATTAAAACCAGCCACCTTCCGAATGTCTACCGTGCTCATTACATGTATTGACAGATGCATCAGGTTTTCTTTTCAGCCTTTTTCGTGGTAGTAGATGCCAAGTGATGCCAAAAATCTTTATTCCTATTAATCTGCCAAATGTGGCCCCATAGGTTTTGTCCCTAATCAGGTACCCCAATGTTTGCTACCACGTGTACCTTCCATCTCCCTTATCTACCTCATCACTCAACGTCAGGTTACCAGAAACCCAAAGTCCATCCCGGACAGGCAGTACCCTCTCCATTACAGCGCTCACTCATGCCAGGCCACGTCGCATCACATGACCGTTCCAACGACTTTCAGTCATAGACTTCATTTGCATAATCTTAGCGAGGTGGGGGCAGTCGTGACTGCTGGTCTCATAATGTCACATACCCAGCGACTCAATCCAACCAGTCTGCAACTCGCCCTGACAAAATTGTTCCGTTTTGATTTTGTCTTTAGTCGTAGGGTGGGCTTGTGTCTTGAGAGCTGACAACCAATGAGTGCCCATGACGAGGAATGAGGAAAGCAGGTACTTTGGACCTCACAAACAGAAGAGTGGCTCGTCTGTCTGATGTCCAGTGTGTTATGTACCACAATAGAAATAAGAGCAACGATTGCAGATGAATGCATCATATCTCTAATACCTTTGCACCCATGCCAACCCCGTCAAACAGCACATTATTGGCTGTAAGAAAAAAGGGAATCTGCTCACAATGCTGTAGAAATGTGAAACATGTTGGAAAGTTCTTACGCAGTCATCTCCGTCGATATTTGGTCATGTAAATTGACCTGCTGCAGTGACGAGGTTAGCAACTGCAGTAGTTGAGCTTGACATCCCCTCCAACTAGAAGTCATGTAATGTGTCATCAGTCACGCTAATACCATATGCCTTGTTATTTGGAGCATTGGCCTGTCCTCCGCTCTCCACCCGGAGTATTCTTTTAGATCCAGCTCGCGGAGGGCATCGGGATCAGATCTGAACTCTTATTGTACCTTACGTGTTTAAAACAGTTCCAGTCTTTTCAGAAAGCTTCCGATTATCAAAAAGTCCAGAAAGTGACTTCTACATAGAGTCAGGACCTTAAGCCACACCGAGTAGTCCATTCATATCCTCCAGGCTTCTGTTTTGTGTAAAATCACAGTATCTATGGCGGTCTATCGGGATTAAAGGCCACCAGCATGACACTTCTTTGTAAGGAAATCTCTAAAGGGTTGTGAGTCCAGGGTTATACAAGTTAATGTCATGCCAGTAATGAAAAGCTGGCATTGGAGTATTAGCTTCTGCAGCATCATGACCTTCACACAATTGAGAATCTTGTACTTCTTGCAGCCATTTTGTCAAGCGACCTGCTCTTCCTGGTGCGTAGGTGATGAGTTTAAATCGGACCCCTTAAAGAGTTTATCTCAGAATTATGATCAGTGGAGTGGAAGATGTGTCTATGTCTTGGCAAAAATTTGAATGAAGTCCTTGTCAATATTTACATCTACCACAGATTCTGGCCTACAGAGGGTGTCTAGTTTGGTAGCTTGAGGTGCCATTCTCAAAAGGTGTAGGTTCAGGCCAGGGATTAAATTTAGATTAGAATATCAGTCCATCACAGAGCAAACTCAAGTCCACAACTGTATTTTTTTGGTTTATACGAGACACAGACACAGGGAGAACGTGGAGAGCAAGCAGGCAAGAAAGGAACCTCAAGCAATTTGTCTGGTCTGCTTTGAATGAGAGTCAGTGCCTTAAAATTGTGGCCTTTGTTCTCTGATTGAATAAAGGAGACCGCACTGCCCTTTCATGAATGGCTGGTACCAGAGGAGCAGTTTAAGGAGCTTAGGATCTTAAAGGCAGCAAGACTGTGAGATTGATCAGAAGATCTGGACAGCGCTGTAGCTGCTATGCTGGTTTTTGGCTGTGATTTGAGAGGCAGGCTTCCTAACAAAGCTTTTGATTTATAACTCGGCCTGGGCCTCTAATCTTCTCCAATCTTAGATCTGCCTGTATCGTTGTTTCCATGGAAGTGCAGTCCACGAGATATGGTTCCTCCAAGGTATCCTGGGTGTGACCCGGGGTTAGTTACCCTCCATAGGGAGCCACACTGATGGCTTTTTCAGATAAGCCACTTTATCCAGATGGACAGTAATGATATTCTAGGGTCCTCCTGGATGGGCAAACTCTGCTCAAGCTAAAAGACATGGTGCTACTGTCCTGCGGTAGTTGCTGTAATCCCCATAACAATGTTATGCTTTATCTACCCTACCTAGTATACAAATTCTGAAGTGGTGAAATGCCCCCTTTACGGCCGGATGTTCCCACTCAGTCATTTAGACTGAATATCATGGATGAATTACAGCCTTATGTTTGGTGGTGCAGAGTCCATCATGGATAGACAGCATAGAAGGTGCGATCAAATCCCCCTAAATGAATGACAGACATTCCCTTTAGTCAACCCTTCATTTTGAAGCCACTCCTCTTTAGCCCCATGTCATGTATGTCTGCTTGATGACTAAAAGCTCCTTCTGGGTACTTGACACTAGGTGACGAAGGCCATGTCCCTTCATTCCTTAATGCTGAGCCACCCGAAGCTCTGCGACTCACACATTGATTAGGTGCCCCGCCTTCGAAGTTGTAAAGAGGAGATAAATAAGTGATGTATTAACTTTTCTTGTGGTCACTTGTTTGTTTCACAGAGGCTCCATAAAACATGCAGCAGTGATGGACTCTGGATTATTGATTTTCTTTTTCTCCTCACCCTTTTTTTTTTTTTTTTTTTTTAAAACATTTTTTGACCCAATGGAGCCAATTGACGTGCCACTCTGATGTGGCAACTTTAAATAGTGACATTCCTGCAAGAGAAATAGTCACAGCTACCGCAGGCCAACAATTTAAGGTTTAACGGTCGGAATGACGCAGCAGATGGTGCGACCGCCTCATTGGTGTGTTGTCCTGGATTCAAATCCCATGCCCGGTTGTTGCCTGTCTGGAGTTTGTATGTTCTCCCTGTCTCTGTGTGGGCTTTCCCTCCACATCCCCAAAGATATATGTGTGTGTGTGTGTGTGTGTGTGTGTGTGTTAGGTCAATTTGTCCCTGTATGTGAGTGAGTGGGCCTCCAGGGTTGTTTCCTGCTTTAAGCTCAGTGCTGATGAGCCTCTCTGTGTTTGAATTGGATGACGTGACTTTGCGGGAGTTGTCTTGTGTTTTTTGGGTTGTTAACATTTAGACTCCTATTTGTCAGGTTTTTATGTGTAGTGGTTAAGGCTTAGGACTTCAAACCCTGAGGTTGTGGAGGTTGTTGGCTTCAAATCCCACCACTGACACTGTGTGAGGCTATGAGCAAGTCACTCGACCTGCTTGTGCTCCAATTGGAAAACCTAAAGAAATGGAGCCAGTTGTGTCATGAATGTTGTAAGTCGCCTTTGATAAAGACATCAGTGAAATAAGTAAATGTAATGTTATATGAATTTCCCCTTGGGATTAATAAAGTATCTATCTATCTATCTATCTATCTATCTATCTATCTATCTATCTATTATATGAAATATGAAAAGATTGCTTAATTCCCAGTTCTGCTTTATTGGATCAGTCAGTAAGACAAGATGCCCAATATGCGTCTTTTAAAATGTTACCATTAGAAAGAATTCCAGTAAGGTGCTGGATCAAATAAAACGAAATGAGCAAAGGTGCCATATCAAAAAGAACAAAACACGAAGAATGGTGCTTTTTTACAGAAAGAAACATCATATATAAAAATGAAAATATATACTGTATAATATTACATTTCCAATATGAAATAAAGAGAAAAAGGTGGAAAGAAGGGTGCTGCATGCAATCAAGAGCCAGCTAGGAGGTACTGTGTGTCGTAACAGCATGGTATATGGATAAGCAGCAGGGTATACGGGTGCCCACACTCAGGTGACGTCCACACCACAACATTTGTATTTAAAAGTGGCATTTTTAACTGATGGCAATCTCTGTCCTTACTAGCATTTTCACAAAAGTATCTCCGTCCACACTAAAACACCTGAAAACCCATACAGTATGAAGTAGACCTTCACCTCCACCGCATATGTGTGCATTGGTGGAAAAATCCTTGAATCGATGGTAACACCAGCAGCCACGGGATTATCACATAACTGTAGTGACTGCCAAATTATTATTATTATTATTTATGTAGTATTCAAACTGTACAAAATGCAATTCAGATGCATCCAGGTACACAACACAACGAGTGCCATGGAAAGCAACTGCTCTTGTTCCATTATGCTTGAATGCGATTTTCTTCCATGTAGGGTGACCAGTCAGGGAATGAGATGTTGTGATAAGCAGGATCCAATCAGGAAATGGTTATGTAATAAGCACAACCAATTAGAGTCTGTGTTTTAAACAAACTGCACATTTGATTCCATCCAAACCACAACGCCAAATTGGCACTTCCAGAATTGTATGACTCTGGAGAGCATTTTCAAAAGTCTCCATTTTTCAGGGTGAAAAGGGTGGACAAAGGATGAAAATATCTGCATTTTTATGTAAAAACATACTAGTGTGGACGTAGCCCTTCACAAACACTCGCTGACACACATTCTGTAGGTCTTTGAGATGAAAGCCAAAGTACCAGGGGCCTCATGTATAAACAGTGCGTACACACAGAAATGTTGCTTAAGAATGTTTCCACGTTCAGATCACAATGTATAAAATCTAAACTTGGCGTAAAGCCACACACATTTCCATGGTACCTCATACCCTGTCGTATGCAAATTCTCCGCTCGGTTTTGCAGACTGGTGGCACACAGCGTCAAAGCAGTGCTACTGTTCTTGTGTGGTTTATCTTTCTTTTTCAGATTCACGTCCCTGACGCAGCTTTACAAATACACTGAAATTAACTGCATATTGTTTATTAGTTTAATGCATCTGATTATATTAACCTGTAACAATATAATGGTTCACGGAATGGTCAAACTATTCCAAATACCATAGCTGCTTTAGCGTTGTTACTCTCACTGCACCACCTTCTTCTTCTTTCAGCTGCTTCTGTTAGGGTTGCCACAGAGGATCATCTTTTTCCGTATTACTCTCACTGCACCACTCGGAGTAATTATATCACTGTATCTGATTGGGGAATCAAAGATCTACAGCAGCTGATCGGAAAGAGAATTATCGGTATACGGCATCAAGCACACGCTGCCTCACTGTAAACTTGCGATACAGTTATTGCACAACCTGAGACACTTTATAAAGCGCGTATTTACATATGATGACGATATCATTTTTAAGATGAAATGTAGCAAAATATGTTTATTATATTATACAGCTAAAGCTTTAATTTCATTTAAGTAATCTATATTGTTAATAATTAAAGGACACGGTGTCGCTACACTAGCAAAGATCTGGCGCTCCGTTCACGGATTGTTCCTGCCTTGCACTGTATGCTTCACTGGGACTGGTGTGAAGGAAAGAATAATTAAACACGTATTACGAAGATATTTCAATGTTCCTTAAAAGTTTTGAAGAATCGGTGTTATAAGCTTATAGGTGGCTTAACGTCTACTACAGAGCTGATTGTGTGGCGATCGGTTAGTTGAAGAAAGAAAAGTAAGAACAGGAACTGTGGGTTAGTATGTTTGAAAGAGACAGTACTGCTGCAATAAATTATTTTATTGAAGGTAGCACACAATCACTGCACCACCGTGTTCCCATGTTTAATAACATACTTTAACTCTTATCATCATGAAAATTATATCAAGTAAACATCTCAGTATTTTAATTATTCAGAGAGCTGTAATATCACGAATGTAATGGATTCTGTGTCCAGTTGGAGGAAGAGAGCCGGTTTAAGAAGCACGTAGTGATTCACACACATAGAGCACATAGAAGATCAAATACAAAACAAAGCATTTAACGTGCTACTTTAGTTACGATGGGATTTGAGAAACTAGTAAATTAAATGATTTTAAGATGAAGTTTATGATGTTCTACTTTAATGACAAAATAAACTACGTGATTAAAGTGGAAATTTCAAGATTGACATTTCGTGCTTTTTTCCCCCCACTGTGTGTCTATTTTTTTTTCTCTGTACCCTAATAAGCTTTCATATGAAACTCAGATGGTGGGCTACGACTCGCCTTTTCACGGCGACTTTGATATGTGACAACTTCTTTTTTATTTTGGGCACTGTGCGACTTTGTGAACTTGAGCTTTCAAGTTTCTCCGACAAGCTATGTCACTCAATCAACTTCCTTTTGTTGATTATACCACTGTATAAACCAACAAATAGTACGTTTTCCCTTTGCCTCCACTTGGTATTCGCTGAAATTCTTATATATTCCCCCGTGCTTTTCCCATTGTCTTTTCACAGAAGGCTGAGCTTAAGGGCGATTTATATTGATTTGCATATTCAAAGAGGCGTAATTCTGGGAGGAGTTGGGGTGGGACAGCAGGCGCGTGCACGAGCGTTACTTTTCACGCTGATCGGGATTTATGTAGCGGAAGAGCGTGGAAGTTTGCGTACGCACAGATTCCTGCATCTGGATTTTTCTATGCGTACACACATTCCCGCTTTTGTGCTTACGTCATGTTATAGTGCGAGTTCTACGCACGCCGTTATACATGAGGCCCCTGGAGATGAACCCACATAGTCAGCCATTAAGCACAGGACTCGTACTCGGGACGCTGGATCTGTGAGGCAGCAGCTTTAACTACTGTGCCTTTGTGCCTTGTCATGTGAAAATTGATTTGTGTGAATAGTATGGGATGATATATAAACTAAAATAATGCAAGGCTGAGGAGCAATACAGTTTAAAATTTAGAGACCAATTGAATGGAAGATGTACAATCAAATACAGATAGAAGGCATTGTGTAAAAATTGTGACCTAGGGTTAACACAGTGCTCTGTTGCCGTCATTCTCAAGCTCAGGCCTGGTGGCCCACCATGGCTACGGTGTTTGTCCAGACCAACTTCTGCTTTTTGTTGGACTTTTACCTTAATTACAGATGCTATGTATTTCCTCGTTTCAGTTTTGGTTTCAATTTAGATTCGAACACTGAGTGCATTTATTTTTATTTTGAAAGTATTGTCCAGTACAAACACCTGGGGGTGCCTTCAGTGCCACATGAAGTCCAAGAGCGCTTTGTTACTCAGTTCTTCCCTTTGTAGAGCAGATGATAAGGAACAGGGAGATCGGTGATATCACATCTGGGGTGAATCCAGAACCCACCAGCCATAGTATGTCAATAATGAAGTAGCTGCAGCTTTTCAGCATTCACTCTCATTACCCAGCGGTCCACTTCACTCATCTATAATTGTCATTATTAGAATACAATTATGGGGACAACACCCCAGAAAATGCTGAATTATAACTCTTTTAGGCTGGATGTTGACATGTAACCCTGAGGGCATCCAGGGGCAAAGGGTGAAAAAAAGCCTGTAAATGTTGATATGTTATAGGGCGACCCTCTGTGCTAGGAGGACTGTTGGACTCCTTGACTTGACATCGAATCTCTGTGTGTATGCGAGTAGTGTAAATAACGTCTAGAATGGCAGCGACATCAGATGAGAGAGTGAAGCGAAAGTGCAAAGCAAAATGCTCAGTGCGTATTATTTACTTGTTTATTTTTTTGTGTATTATTACTGAATTGGACTCTGACTTCTCAAACTCTGATTTTGATGAAAGTGATCTGGAGATCGAAAACGAAAGTCAAGTACTTGCATTAGCTGTTCGGTTCTCAGTACATCATGCAGCTGACGTACCCCCTGCAATGTTCGCCTGGTTGGACTTCACAGACAAAGATTCATGGGAGGCAACCTGGCAACTGGAGTTTATCAAAGGATACGGCGTGCTAGTGGACACTACGGATCACCAGCCACTCGACTACTTCAAGAGACAAACCGTTATGTAATAAGTCTGTTAATTTATATACTGTAGGGGCTCATGGAAATTAAAACGGGGTAACGTCTGTCATAAATAAGTAATGTATGTTCATTTATGTGTGAAACCATTGCTTTGTGTGCTTTTCAGAGTTTTTTAGAAAAATATGTACCCCAGGAGATATGGGAAAAAATTAATTAGTCCAAAAATGACAAAGGAGAGTTAAACATTTCTCTCATCTCATCTTATTGTCTTAACTGTTTTTCCTGATTAGGGTCACAGTAGCACCAGCCCAAACTTCCTTGTCCCCAGTTACACATTCCAGCGCTTACTGGGGAATTTCCAAGCCAGCCAAGAGATATGACCCCTCCAGCATGCTAGAGATGCCCACCAGACCAAAGCCCAGCTAGAGCCTTGTACTCCTGGTAGGGTCTCCCTTTGTGAACAGGTCTGGGCTCAGAGGTCAGACAAAGAATGTTTCACAATGACCCTAAAAAGGTAAAAATGAAAAAAAAAAGACCGTGTACCCTGGTCAGGGTGGGGATTACAGGTACCCACTGCCAGAGCCAGGCCTTGGGGCCAGGTAACCCTTATAACCCAGCTGAGTTCAGCCCAAATTGGCAATGTGGAGCCACCTTGTGGGCCCACCACCTGCAAGACGTGGGGGGGGGGGGTTGGGTGCAATGCCAGTTTAGTGGTGGGCATAGGCTGCATTTGTTATAAATGAATTCACATTACTACACTTTTCAGAATGCAGAATAAGAGAAGAAATGGTCAGATAATGAAATAATGAGATCAAGTCGAGGTAAAAGGACTGGCTAATTGTGAGAAGGATTTGAGGGAAACTCTGCAGGGGTCCTTCCTATTTTCAATAGGTTAGTTCTAACACTTAAAAAACACTTAAAGCCTAAAGTCCAGAAAATGTTATTGAAAAAAGACTATTCAGTCAGTCATTATCTAACCCGCTATATCCTAACTACAGGGTCACGGGGGTCTGCTGGAGCCAATCCCAGCCAACACAGCGCACAAGGCAGGAAACAAACCCCGTGTAGGGCGCCAACCCACCGCAGAGTACACACACACACACATACACACACACACTAGGGACAATTTAGTATCGCCAATGCACCTAACCTGCATGTCTTTGGACAGTGGGAGGAAACCCACGCAGAAAACGACTACTTTTTTTTTACCCAATTAATTCAATATTATCACTTCACTTGAATTCATATTCTTAAAATATCCAAGGGCCTACTGTGGCCGCACTGGGAACAAGGCATGCAGCAGGCCTGTACCGAGTGCCAGTCCAGATTTGACAAGGACGACTTTGTTTAAAAGTGTAAGCGTCCCATTCTGCTCCAAATTTCAGCTGACTGTCTGTGCTCGGATAAAGTGGTCCTCGGTGCTCTGAAGAGAAAGCCGCACTAAATTTACTATCCATCAGCTATCAGCTGACAAGAGCATGGCCCTGCTGCTCTGTCCACCCAAGAATGCGAGGCTTTAATCCTCTTTAACCTTCCCTTGTGTTTGACTTTTAATACAAAGTGCACCATTACTAGTTAATGATCATAAGCTGCCATCTCTTGTCTCTTTGAAAAGGTGGCAGTGATGAATAGAGACAGCAACATCATGGGAGGGCATGCTTCCCTATCTAAAATAAAGTTTATTTAAGGCTGCGGCTGCAAATTGTTTAAGAATCCCAGGTGTGATGTCACCAGCCCTGGGAACGGTGAGGACGCCGGGCACTGAGAACTTTCTGATACGGATATTGTCTCCTTTAACCTCTGGGAAGAAAACTGCTTCTACTGAACATTTCTTTTCTGTGTAACCATGTCATGGGTCGCCAGCATTTCTCATGGCCCGTTTACGCAAAAGGGGGATCAGCAAGGAAAGGTTGAACAAACGGTCACCATATAAAAGTAAACTGCAATATTTGAGGAGAGAGGTAACAATATGGCACACATGGGAAGGGAAGCTAAGGTGGGACATTGTGGCCCGGATTCAGAAATGACAAACGACTAACTCGGGTCTGGATGACACATTGCTAGTTTATGGACTGAGTGGTTTTATTTTGCTTATGTCCTCATTTTTCAAAGCTTAAACTGCCATCAGGCGCAATGGCAAGGTGGGCCACAGAAGGGGTTAATGTAGTCCTCTTAGAAAACATGCTCTAAAGATCATATTCACACTTCATCCTCAATTGTAAATCTCTATTTTAACATATCTGGCTCCTACTGATGTAAAAATAAGCTCTGTGGGTCTGCACAAGGGGTCAGCATGGGGCAGGAAGTCACATTGGCTGTCCATGGCATGGAAAGCATCAGCAGCTCAAGGCTAACACAAGCCGAATGAATCCGAGCTCCTTGAGAATTTCTGGCCAGAGCTCATCTCCCCTTATAGCCTTGAGACTGGAGTGCTTCTCAGCCACAGCGATGACTCAACTTGGGGGTCCTCAAGGTATTCCAGCCACCTCCCGACAGTAGCCCAGGTGATCACAGGATCTGCTGGCCTCACTCCACCACACTTCACAAACATGCACTCTGAGACCAATGGTGGGCAGTCCCAGTGCTGGGCACCTGTCCATCGTAGTCAGTTCATTAAATGTAATGAATACTTCTGGATACGCACAGCATTTACATTTCTACAACCAGCTGTGGAGCTCAAGGTGTACATCACCGAACGCTTAAATGTGACTAGTGAGGACTACAACAGTAGAGTTTCTTTTTGCATAAAGTTTTGTGAAATTCTCTCTAAAATTCATTTCAAATGATATTTTTTAGCAAATACAAAATGTGAAACTCACTAAAATGATGGTTTAGACAGATAGATAGATAGATAGATAGATAGATAGACAGGTGGTTTTTAAAGCTTTTATGCAATGGAAAGTAGGAAATATTTCTCTGTAAGGGGTATTCCACAGCTGAAACCTCTGTCATCGCGTTGATCTTCCACGGCTCCTTCTTGCCTGCACATTCCCACCAGTGACTCCAGCGGGCACCACTCATTTGGTGTCGACATTAACGCCATCTGCATTTACTTTTCCTCAACTCCATACACGGTTTACCAGGCTAAGATCCTTCTAGGGCCTTGAGTGGTGAAGATGATCCTCCGAAGAGCTTGCAGGTTACGTGCTCTTTAGCTACATCCCCCCTTCTATGCGTTCCACCAGAATATATCTCAGATACATAAACACCGCCACAGCTTTTAAAATATACAGCGATAAAGTGCACAAGATGTTAAGACGTTTGCAATGACGTTTCTCAAGGCTGAGCAGAGACTGAGCTCACAGTTCGTTGGTAAAGCAATGAAGAAGTGGTTCAAAAATATTAAAAGAAACTGGCACAGAGAGAACGCGTCAGCTCGGCACAGGCAGGTGTGTGCCAGCAGCTCCACTAACATGCGGTACAATTCATTGTTAGAATTTAGTGCGGAATTTAAGAGGCCCTTTGTGGCACTCGTGACATACCTCACCGGGTCCACCACACTGCCTCCCATTTTTTTTTTTATGTAGGCCTTGTAGACTCCATTGACGGTAGACCTGGTTTGGGGGTGCACTGAGTAGAAAAAGGGACAGGCGGGTGACACGGGAAGACCTCTTGTTGACTGCAGTTACTGCTCTTGTCGCCGGCTCACGTCAGTTTAAATGACTGAAAATCGCTGCCCACGTCACACTTACTGGCTGTGTGTTGACGAGTGTTCTTGTGTTTGCCGCTTTCAAAGCACTCCTATTCCTTATTCCTCGTCACTCCATTTTATGTATTCTACTTGCAGATGTGCTTTGGTTGGTTATTCATTTACTGTACATAATCTTAGCAAGTTGGACAGAAAATCTCTGCCCACGTCACACTAACTGGCTTACTGGAGTGCCGACTTTACAGCATCATCACGCTCGCCCCTTAATGTGAAAGCCGATAAGGTGCTGCTTGACCAAGCTGGTGCTGAATGAAGGGGTCACATGGTGGGTAGGCGGTGTGGTGCAGCGGATAAGGCTTTGGAATTTAAGCCCTTCGGTTGTGGGTTCAAATCCCACTGCTGACACCATGTGACCCTGAGCAAGTCACTGGGCCTGCTTGTGCTCCGATTGGAAAATGAAAAGAAATGTAATCGATTGTGTCATAAATGTAAGTCGCTTTGGAAAAAGGTGTCAGCCAAATATGTAAACGTTATCAGGTATGGCGAGTTCAGCTGCACTTTCAGCCCTGTTGTGGTACATAAAATGACGAGAGTTCTTGTGTTTGCCATGTTCAAAGCACTCCTATTCTTTATTCCTCATCACTCCATTTTATGTATTCTACTTCCAGATGTGCATTGGTTGGCTATTCATTTACTGTACATAATCTTAGCAAGTTGAACTGAAAATTGCTGCCCACGTCACACTTACTGGCTGAATGCAGACCTTCCAGCATCGTCACGCTCGTCCCTTAATGTGAAAGCCGATAAGCCGGTGCCGAATGAAGGGTTAACCGGTACGGCCAATTCAACAACAGTCTTGGCCCTCGTTTTGTTTTATCCATTCTTTTGTGTTACCGTCCTGGGTGTGACGTTACTCTGCATCCAGCCCTGCATGTAGGCCCTCCAATTTATTGGTGGAAGAATTGGCACACCAATAAAAAAAACCTTTACATTGGTTCCATTCCATCTGAACTAGTGAGGTTCTGAGGTGTCACCCGCTGCATGGCTGCACTCGGGTCCTAATCTGAGATCCTGAGCTGGTTTGTCATATGGTGGGTGCAGTAATGCACTGTATCAGCGTGTGCTCCGAACCTCTTTGTGTTACGCAAAACACGAGACACCAGGCAGACTAGCCTCTGTTCTGTCTGCGAGGTCCAGAACGCCCACATTGCTTATTCCCGTCTCTGCATTAAATGTGCTGCACTTCTGGATGAGCATTCATTGATTGTCTGCTCTCATGCACAGAGCCCTCCCATGGCTAAATACAAAACCTGTTTGATTTTATCAGAGTGAGTCACTGGGCATGCCACATTAGGTGACCAGCTTCACAGGAGCGCACCACCCACTGCCTCCTACTCCCTGAGACTGTAACTGAAGTCTACAACTGATAACCACTGGAAAAGTCACATAATGGGACATGGCCTTTAAGAAGCGGCCACAGCCTTGAGTAGTTTTAGGAACACAAATAGTTTCCAGTATGTCATCTGAGCTGTTACACCGCAGCACTGTAAGACGAAAATAATGAAACAAGAGAGTGAAAGCAGAAGGCCTGATAAGCGAGCAATGCAAAGGAGGCTGACGTCCATGCAAATCGCCATCCTCAGAGCCCATAAAACAGCTGCTGGCGTCAGTAATGAGCTGGTCGTGCCTCGCTAAGAAGCCATCTTGGCACTACTAAACTACTGTTTGCCGCCCCTGCTCAATTGAGCGTTTCTGCTTTGAAGGCCTCTCTCCACCTCTGTGCGGTTTCTCCTCTGCACACAGATAAGGACCTTATGACAAAAAAATGACACCTGCCCTGCCAAAATTGGCCCCCTCAGTGTCTCGCGATTTTTTAAGTGCTGGATCCCCTGCCGCTGCTGGGTAAACAAACCTGCTGGCGAGAGTAATGACGGGCCTGCCTGGGTGAGAGGTCGCTCAGGGGTCAGGCGGACCTGAGTTTGAATCGGCCCCTTGTATTTACACAGCCATGTAAATGGGGTGCCAGTTTGTGTTGCTGCAGAACACTGAGGGTGTTTGTCAAAGGCAAAAGAGACAATCGTGCTGATAAAAGCTGGCTGGCTGGCTGGTGAGGGTAAACGCAGGTGAGGGATCCTGCTAGTCATGAGTCTTGGACGAGTGGGCTTATCACATCATTGTAATCCCCCCAGCCAGGACTGTCTCTGTCTTTGTAGATCTGAGCTTAATTTGTAAACTTTTGCGTTTCTTCAGTCAGATGTTTTCGTGGCAGCATTCTTGTACGGCCTGTATTATTCCATTTTCAATTTCATTGCTTATTATTTATTATTAAAGTGATCTACAAGATCAGCGTTCATTGAAATTGTTACTACCTGCAGCGTGAATTTTAAAATGGGGACACAGGCAGGTTGAGCAACTCGCTTAGGGTCCCACAATAAGACTAGGATGGGGTTGATCTGCCATCCTTGTCCTGTGCCCACTCTGTGCCGCCTATTGATTATTATTATTATTTATTTATCTCACTCACGCCTTTATCTAAAGTTCCAATGGTTACATTTCCCTTGTGTTTCCAAATGAAGTAGAGGCAGGTGAAGTGATTTGCTTATGCCCATGGTGTCAGTGGTGGGATGTGAACTCACAACCTCAGGGTTTGAAGTCGAAATCCTTTACAATTACGCCACACTGCCTGATCTTGAAGACTGCTATAAGCGATGAAATGGAGAGTTGATACTAGCACTGCATCTGAGGTGGCTCACTGATACACAGTGCCCCCCAGCTCAGGACAGGTTGACGACTATAATTAATTAATTAATTCTTTGCATTTATATAGCGCTTTTCTCACTACTCAAAGCGCTCAGCAATTGCAGGTTAAGGGCCTTGCTCAAGGACCCAACAGAGCAGAGTCCCTGTTGGCATTTACGGGATTCGAACCAGCAACATTTCGATTGCCAGTGCAGATCCTTAGCCTCAGAGCCACCACTCCACCTAAAGCAGCATGTGCCCTGTGATGGACTGGCATCCCCTACCGGATGCTGGTGGGATTTGCTCCAGCTTCTTTATTGTTTTGATCTGGATTAAACTGGTTTGGGAAATTAATGGCTTGTGTATGGTGGTTTAGTCACAAAGCGTTAAGGATGTGGGTTCAGCCCTTACTGCTTTACTCCCTTCTGCCACCACTCTCATTGTTGAAATTATCAAAAAAATGGACTGTGCTTTTGCAGTTCATTCTTCAGCTATTTTTACACCGTCTGCGTTCCTAAAACTGTATTTCTGGCATTCTTTAGCCTGCTCAGGTCAGATTTTTAGACTTTTGTTAGCAGTTCCACTATGAAAGGTGCTATATAAGATGTTGAGACGGTGTTGCCTTATTCTGAAGGTTATGTGTGAATAAAACAAGCCAGGCCTTTGCTGCCATCTCAAAGAGCGATACAGTGTTTATTTAAAAATTTATATATCAAATTAGAGAAATTGAAAAGAAAAACGTAAATAATTATATGTCAAAGCTAACAACAACACCCGATGACATGAAACTAAACAGATGTGACAATGGCACAGCCCGCCTCCCAGCCAGTAGGTGTGCTGCTACAGTGGGCCATCAGTCACGGTGGGCTTGACGTCTGTACTGTGAAGGCTTCTGAAATTTAGTTGACTTCACAAAGTCGTAAATGTTAAAGGGAAAAAGCACTCCGCTCAGTCACCGGCAAGGAGCGAGCAGAATGAAAGCAACGGCATTTATGGAAGATGGGAGGAATCGGGTGCTTCTCGACTTTCCTGTCAGCGTCCACCACACTGTTTTACCAGTTCTGATAGCTGGCTACACTTTCATAAATGAATGTGAGGTTATTAACAGAAGAAATAGTCATCGTCATCATCATCATCATCATCATCATCCTTGAACAGCAGATACTGGTCAATGTCAGCACTGATTTAGGTTGAATTTGTGGAAAAAGCTGAAGACTGAACTTCATCCTTTATGGGGCTCCTCGCTGTGCTTCAACCCTCTTTCTGAATGAGTTGGGGACCCCAACCAGCCACTAGTGCTGAATTTAGTTATGCCAGGAAAACTTGGAGTTGGACATGAACACACTATATATACTGGACTACCAATACTGATGCTCTGTGCAAGAGAAGACAAGGCCAACTATACTACCTTAGAAGGCTGGCGTCCTTCAACATCTGCAATAAGATGCTGCAGATGTTCTATCAGACGGTTGTGGCGAGCGCCCTCTTCTACGCAGTGGTGTGCTGGGGAGGCAGCATAAAGACGAAGGACGCTTCACACCTGGACAAACTGGTGAGGAAGGCAGGCTCTATTGTAGGCACAGAGCTGGACAGTTTGACATCCAAGGCAGAGCGACGGGCGCTGAGCAGGTTCCTGTCAACCACGGAGAATCCACTGCATCCACTGAACAGTATCATCTCCAGACAGAGGAGCAGCTTCAGCAACAGACTGCAGTCACTGCCCTGCTCCACTGACAGACTGAGGAGATCGTTCATCCCCTCCACTATGCGACTCTTCAATTCCACCCGAGGGGGTAAACGTTAACATTATACAAAGTTATTGTCTGTTTTACCTTCATTTTTATCACTCTTTAATTTATTGTTTTTTATTAGTATGCTGCTGCTGGAGTATGTGAATTTCCCCTTGGGATTAATAAAGTATCTATCTATCTATCTATCTATCTATCTATCTATGATATAGTGCCTTTCATATCTATCTATCTATCTATCTATCTATCTATCTATCTCACAATGCGGGTGGAGGGGCACAAGTCCCAAATCAAGCAGTTCTAAACTTGAACTCTGTAAATCCCTGGATTGTCTGTTGCAGACACTACAGAAGTCTAAAGGTTCTTCATTTAGGAGCCCTTAACCTTACGGCCATGTCACATTGCGTGATTTTCAGTCGTAAATAGATGTACATATTCTTAGTGAGTCGGGGGCACACTGGCTAGACTTAACATGCCCAACGACATCCAACAGGCGCGCAGTTTTGACTTTGTCTTTTGTCGTAGAGGTGGGCTCTGTGTTATGCATGAGAGCTGACAACCAATGAAGCTGCACTGAATATTTCTTCGTTTTACGAATTGACGAGTTCATACAGTTGCTAATTTTTTCAATATCTAGATTTTGAAATTTTAGAACTGTGTACAGTGCCATCTGTTCAAGATATCTCAGTGAAAACTAAACTGTGTCGACAAATGTCCTTGAAGAATACGTGTGCCACATTTCAACAAAATTGGTCCACATGGAGCTGAGTTATCTCCTACGGATAGACAGTCAGACAAACAGACATGAGCTATCGCAATAGGTGCTTCACGCATGATATGTGAACGCACCTAAAAGAGGACAAAGCAGGGCAGAACTCGCTGTACTTGTTAGCCCTTCGTACAGTGCTGGCTCCATCACAAAAGAGCTGGGAGGTTGGCACCACATTAGACACGATCAGCACTTGGTATTTCTGACTAGAAGTCATGCAATGTGACTTGGCATTGGGTAAGTGACCTGAAACCCTAAGTCTATGTGAGGACCTAATCCAGTCATTCAACAATTCTTCATGTTCTGAATGCACTTAACCCAACTATAGGATTTTGGTGATGCCAAAACCAACCCTAGGAGCACAGAGTGCAAGGCAGGAGCAAACACTGAGTGACATGCCAACCAACCAAATGGCACACTCACTCACTCACTCACTTACTCATACGGGGTCAGTTTAGAGCAAACACTCAGGCTGAGCTGATAGATTTGTTCATTTGGTAGAAGACCAGACCTGCTTCAAGGCCACAGGTTGGCCCTTGTGGGTAAAAGTGATGCCACACGGAGAGTGCCGGCATGACAAGAGGCAGCAGCTGCACTGGCTTTGCATCTTTGTTTTGACCTCGAGTTTTGATTCTTAATTACAAAGTCCTTTATCAAAGGTCTGCATTTGTCAAGAGGACTGCTGTCCCATCAGCTGAACCCTAATTCTGAACCTTTTGTTGTCATGCCCAGTGGTGGAGAGTGAACACCCCCCTCCGGCGCCCATAGTGATCCCGATCTTGTGTGGTGTGTGTATGTCAGGCTAATATTTATAAGGCTCTGCTGACCTTTGCTCAGTAGCAAGGAAAATTTCATAATTAAAAAACAAACATTTAGGCAGGTTTGCTGCTCTGTACCAACATGCCAAAAATAGGAATATTTGTAAGGATTATGAATGTGTCATTCCTTATTGTTCTTAAAGGGCAGATATTTGTTGTGCTACAGGACAGACCTTTCCTGGCACCTCTTTGTGTAAGAGAGCCAATCAAAACAAGTGACAAACTGGTCCATTGTGCTCAAGGAAGCCCACCTGAGTCTGCGACGGCTTGAATTAAATGCCATCCTGAAGTGTTTAAAGTCATGGCAGGCAGGCAAGAATGGCAGAGTGGCGGGCCGATTAATGAGCTGCAGGGAAAAGGACTGACAAAGCTGAGGACCCTGCAGACTGCTGATGCTTCTGTGAAGAAGACGAAGGAAGAATAGCAATTAACAGAACCAAATGCACAAATAATGAACATGGGTGGCAGGCACACTGGTAGCATTTCTCCCTCTCTGATGCAGCATCCTGGCTTCAAATCCAGTGCTTGGTTTCAGTTTGTGTGGATGTTGCATGCTCTCTCCTTGTGTGAGTGTGTGTGTGTATGGTTTCTTCTATGCATGCCTCTTTTTTCCTCCTGCATCCCAAAGATCTTTGAGTTAAGTTGGACCCTTGGGGGTCTCTATGTGAAAATGGTCTGGCACCCTATGCTGGATTCTGCCCAATGTTGCCAGGATAGGCTCCAGCCCCCCTGCAACCCAGAACTGGATTAACATTTGAGAATGTGATATGTCATATTAATAATTTGATAATTATATCCATCCATCCATTATCCAACCCGCTATATCCTAACTACACGGTCACGAGGGTCTGCTGTAGCCAATCCCAGCCAACACAGGGCGCAAGGCAGGAAACAAACCCCGGGAAGGGTGCCAGCCCACCGTAGGGCACACACACACCCACACACCAAGCACACACTAGGGACAATTTAGAATCGCCAATCCACCTAGCCTGCATGTCTTTGGACTGCGGGAGGAAACCGGAGTACCCGGAGGAAACCCACACAGACACGGGGAGAACATGCAAACTCCACGCAGGGAGGACTCGGGAAGCAAACCCAGGTCTCCTAACTGCGAGGCAGCAACGCTACCCACTGTGCCACTGTGCTGCCCATGATAATTATATAATAATGCTAATTAAAAATATTAGGAGGAATAAATATTTTCAAGAAGAAACTCTTACATGTGTGCATTAGTAGTGCCTGGGGTGAATTCTGAGACCACCCTCCTCACAACCTCTGTGACTCTCAATGGGATTAATAAGGCAGAAAAAACAAACAAACAAACAGCACTTGTGACCCTGTGAAGTACCCTGGGATGGTGACTGCAGTCAATGGCAGTGAACCAAATAAATAGTTTTTGAATGACTTGTGATAATAAAAAGGATTTAGGTGAGATATAACTGCAATTCCTAGCATCAGTAGTCAGAAAAATAATAATGAAAATAATGCAATATCAAATAATAATTAAGAGGACAAAACCAGCTCTGCTATCCATCAATTTTTCAAAAGATTATTCCAGTACAACACTGTAGGAGCTGATGCTTATCCTAGCAGCAGTGGGCACAACTCGGTCTGCGGCATACCCACATTCACCAGTTATGGAGCAATTGGGACCCTGGAGATACCAGGCAGACACACTAACCACTGTGCCACCAGGGGGCTATTCATTTGTGTTAATGGTCAGGAAATCCAGCAGGTGTGTGGTCAGTCCATATTTTACAACATGTATGTGTTAAGTATAATGTGAAGACAATGCTGCTCTGCCCATAAATGAGACCCCTACTGCCTGTCACACTTCTCTGCTTTTCTTACCTGTCCTTTGGGTGCTCAGACATCTTTATCTATCTATCTATCTATCTATCTATCTATCTATCTATCTATCTATCTATCATATAGTGCCTTATCTATCTATCTATCATATAGTGCCTTATCTATCTATCTATCTATCTATCTATCTATCTATCTATCTATCTAT